>OY293304.1:18606186-19206186 GCA_958502075.1 Orchestes rusci | reverse complement strand
GTGGATGTGGTCGAAGACTGGTCTTTGATTTAACGCTTTGAACTTGACATGACAGCTTGACAGATATCATTTTGACAGTTGACATGTTGTGATTCTTGTATCTTTGATTCTGTCAGGATCAAGATGTGGGTGGGGGGTGGAACGTTTTCTTCTCACCCATGCGCAGTGAAGCCCCTCTGAAAAAGATATTCAGATAGTGGGATTTGAACACGCGTTCTTTGAATTGGTACGTGACTGTCCTAACCACTACGCCACCAAGCCTTGGGAAAATATGTGAATTTGGGATACAGTCAGTACCAGTTTGGGCTTGTCTCAGATTGTGGGGCTAGCAAAAGACAGTTTCGGTGTTTTGTGGGGAGAGATTTAAGACCAGATTTGGAGCTTTGAAGATGCACAGGTTTCTTCATGACTGTTGAGTTGAGATGTCGCGTACGATCCGATTCTTTGATCGTTTGCTATTAGAATCATTAGATGGCGTTGGAAGTAGGTGAAATGCAGATTTCTTCATAGTTTTTTGAGTTATTTAATCTTTGATATAGCGCTATCGATTCTTGGATCGTTAACTATTAGAATTAGGAGATGGCGTTTAAAGTAGAAATTGCATTTTCAATCGATGACGCTGTTTCATTGGGACGTTATAGGGTTGCCTGTTGTGAAAAATGATTCCCACTCGAAAAAGACAGCTAGGTGTTTGGCGTGTACTATATTAGACACTTTAAGCACGTCCTAAATGTCAAACGGATCCGTATCCGAATCAATCTGCGCATGCTCAGAATAGATGCGGGGGTTCCGATTCGTTCCGTTGTACGTATCGTTGCGGGCCTTTCATCGTATCCGTACCTGAGAAGGCATCTCAACTAATCGAAGATTTATAACAAAAGGTCTTCAAAACGGATAAACGAAAAATACACAAACATCCAAACCAAACCAAAAATATAAACAAAACTCAATATATAGGTTACAAAACGCGAAGTTTGACAACTTTGACGTTTCACCAATCTTTTTCGTATACGTAGAACCGATCGCTGCTTAAGCAAGTTTTTATATGATTAACGTATGTCGATTCGTTTACGGATCCGGATACGGATACGTAAAAAAATGTTGGGTTTGCTTAAAGTGTCTATTGATTCGATTCTCTTATCGTTTGCTATTGGAATGATCCGATGGCGTTGGAAGTAGGTGAGATGATTTTCTAATGGAGATACAGGCTTCTTCATAGTTTTTCGAATTATTTAATCTTTGATATAGATGACGCGTACGATTCAATTTTTTGATCGTTTGCTTTGAAAATTATTAGACGTTATATGACGTTTGAAGTAGGAATTTCATATCCAATCGATGATGCTGTTTCATTGTGTATGACGTCATAGGGTTGCCTGTTGCGCTTGGTATGATGTCATAGGATCACCTGTTGTGGAAAATGATTCGCACTCAAAGTAGACAGCTAGGTGTTTAAAGGGTGTCTGTGGAGGGATGTAGAGGGAAAACAACAGCCATGAATCACACACACACACACATATATTGATCTATTCTTATACAAATTGATAGCTCCTTGACTTGGAACTCCTGTGTCACATTGAAGCCCTGCATTGCGATAATCTTCATGGTGGATTAGTTCTAGAAAAAATCAAACAAAAATGAGATAATTTTAAAAATGATACTAACTTACAACTATAAACTTAGTTCATTTAGCTGTTTTGTGTAAGATTAGTTTTGTTCAATTTATTTGGACCTATTTAAAAAAACCAAATGTTCATTGAAAAATTATCAAAATTTAAAAAACTTGAATTTTAGATGAAGCAACCCGATTATGTCTTATTACGACGTTATGCTGTTGAATCAATTGACTAATTTTGTTCACCCACATCTCAAACTTCAGCAAATAGAATTTTTCAGAAATAAAATTATATTTATTTGCAGTTTTTCAGCAAGTATAACATGAATAAGATTCGGACACAATAATTTGAAACATTTTATAATTACCTTGAACCAGTTGGCTGCTGTTGCTGCTGGCTGCTGGGTTCTTAACGAGCTCAAACAGGTTCTGCGGATTAGGTTTCCTGACGTCCTTCAACACCCAAAAGACAAGAGTATACTCTCCTCCAGCAGGATCTTTGAGGTCCTTATCCAAAATTAACGTCACCCGTTTTGGGAGAAAGACAACGCTCTCTTCCAATTCCAGGAGTATGCGGGGCCATTGTTTTTTTTTTCAGCAACAATTTGTTGAGGAATGTTTAGCGGAAGGTTTTGAAGCTTGATCACAGGCTTGTCGTTTTGGTTCAAGCACACCGCATTTAGAATAGCAAGGTCCATGCTATGATAACAAAAGAAACCCATAGAATAATTATTTAAAAAAAAGTATTTATTTTTGTGTGACGCTTTTCACACACACACACACACACAAAATGCTCACACAGATGTTATTGCTGTTCCCACGACAGCGAAGGCTTTGAATAAACTGGACCTCGAGTTGACTAATAGAAACACACATCTTTGTCATTCCGAACCATATTACAAACCTTGCAATTTATCATTATAACAATGAATGCTTGTCCACATCCGAATGTGTGAAGAGATTCAAAGAACAATGCTGTCTTGTTCTACTGCAATATGCAACTATAAGCACATCAAACATACTCATTTTTGTAAATTTTATTCAAACCATCAGTAATTTTATTGGTTTAATGTTACATAATTTCCTTAAAACATTGGGTTTTTATGCATGCAGCTCTGCTATAAAGAGATGAAATCACCTCGACAATATTGTTGACATACCTACCATATTCTTATGAATTGCATATCCAATTGAATAAATTAAACACACGAAAACACATCAAAAATCATTTATTTCCAGGAATACATATTATATTCAAAGTACATACATACGTGTAGGTATATGTACTTGGAGGACATAGGGTACATAAAAAAAAAATCACGATAATACAAGAACTTATAATATAATCCTACAATTATTCATAATATATTATTAATAGATCAAAGTAATTTATCCAAAGATAATAATAAATATTCCTGAAATTATATTTAAAAAACGCTCTTAAGTTGAATAGTTTTCAAAAGAAAGAATATCAAAGGTATTCTCTTGCAGAAATCTTTTATCATCGTTGGCACTCAACGCAACCTTAGTCTGCTCAATGCTGTAAACATTGTGCGCATGGGAACGAATCCAACGCTGAGTGGCAGTGATAATTTTTAAATGTCTTAGAGAATCCCAGTAATCATCAAACGTTAATTTTATTTGAAAGTGTACATTTTTGATCCAATACCAATGGAATGGGTAATAATTTCTTCACTGGCGTCATCCTTCATTGGCCCTAGAACTTTTTTGTTGACTTACGGAATTTTATAAGGGTTGTTGGGACAATAATCGGAAGTGTCAAATTTATTTAAATCTGTCTTGATAATATCATCATAAGCATCATTACACTGAATTTCATAGATGAAACTATCCGTATCAGTGTACATAAGTTTACTGCGATCAATACCCAATTTTGGTAGCATATATGCGTAATGAAAATCAAACATGTATGTTTTGGAAATGTCCAGAATGGACATACCAATATACAGAGGTTTATTGAAAATCAATCCTTTTTTTTTTTCATTTCAATAGCTACAAGATCGTGTTCCGCGTCAAGAATAGTTCGATTGGGAAATCGATGACCTGCAATGATATTTTTTCGCTCCATATCGTCCATCCCATTCATTCACAAGTTTGATAACCCGATGATTTCTGATATTCTCCATCGTTTTACCAAGAACAGCATCATTGAATAGTTTGAAAAGATTTTTCTCAAATGTTGTTGTCGCGTCAGTTCTTAATTTATTGTTTTGTTCAGTATATGGCTTCAACCATGTGGACTGTTGAAATTTCAAAATTCTATGTATTTTACTTAATTCCAAACCACTCATTAACGCTTGTTTCAAATTTTGATACTGAACAACATAATTTTCTTAATTGGAAAGGGGGACTCTTTTTTTTTGATAATTTAGATCCGGGTGGTACTCGATGATCAGGACAAAACGGAAAATCTTTGTGCAAGTCATGAGTGGCGGTGGGATATTTCACATCGACTTCCAAGATATATCCTATGGGTGAATTATCCTGGATTGACAAAACATCAAAGTTAGATACATCGCTAATCCACTCAAAGTCTCCTGAAGGGAGAGGTTTAGTCATTGCTTTTCCATACAGATTATTAACATCTAGATAAAGCAAAAATTTGGACGGTTTTGATGCATCGTAATCATCGGTGTACCTACTATTAGCTTCAGAATACCTATGAACACAAGTTGAACTGCCCCCACGAATTCCCTGCTCAATGAACATGATTTAGTCAATATCTTGAAAAAGTTCCAATTCACAATCGGTAAACTTCAACATAAAAATCCCATATGAAGCCAGGCATCGTATAATACCATGCGGGATCTGATTTATCTGACTGGATGCAACTTTGTCAAAATTTTCGAATAAATCTGCTAAACCCAAAATATCGGTCTTCAGATTCAAATCTGAATATTCACACAAATCTTGGATTTCAAACGCTTCACTTACAATTTGGGCATGTTGATAATTTTCGACTGATGAATTGGAATCATTCAATTTATTGTGAAAATGCTCAATCGAAGGTAATCGGGTGTCGTTCATTTTTTCCAAGCTATCGTCATAACAAAATACACCTTTCCGCGTCAACAATTGAAATTTTGTCTCATCCAGATGTGCAAATAATTCACCTCTCAATATTTCAAAATCGTTTTTTTTTTCATTGTCGATAGTGAACCATCGAGAGAAGCACCCAAAAATTGAAATGAATCGAAGTACCTAAATCTTATATTGTTTTCGTCAACGAAATGGGTGAAAGAGATATAAACTCCATCATTGGTTGGAAGAACACTCACGCGACTACGTTAAGCAAGATCTCTTATCAACAAATGCCCATCATGACCGGATACCTTTTGAAAAACAATCGGCACAACATAAAGCTTTTTGAAAATTGGATTACAATTTTCATGTGCAAAACCTCTGAATTCACCAGTGCGATGATCATGATCGCGAACGATCTTATCATTTTTTTGAAAAGGTTTTTTACATATATCGCAATTTGTTGTACCGCAGATGCTCTTCTTTTTGATCATGGGCACAATATTTTTGATTTTTGAATGAATTACTTTTGATATTTCAACCATTTCGTTGATGACCATTCCATACAATCTGTACCATGATAGCTCCTGAAAAATCAAAGAGAATTGTCATATGAACATTTTAAATGAAACCCGGCACTGTAAACTATATGTTTTTGATAATTTCGCGTATTTATGGAAATGTCTTGATCGACTACTTGTAGTTGACTTTCAAAGTCAGCATAGATGATGAAGGGACGTTTTTTTTAGTAAATGAAATTTTTGAATTCGACATGTTTGTAACTTAGAAATGAGACTTTATATTCATTCAATTTTGTACACAGCTTTTCATGTTCAGTTAATTTTACCTCAGATGTTTCAAGGGAAGATTAACTAGCGGTATCATTATCAATTTGATTCATAAAGATGTTAATACATTTTTCGAAGATGCGTGTATCTTGTTAAAACGGAAAATAAGATATATTTCGAAATCTTTTAACATGGTTAAAGCGAACTCGTCATTTTGTGGAAAATTTATTAAAAAGTCACTCGAACGTGAAATTGTGGATTTTAAATATTTTAATACCAAAAATGTGATCATAGATGTAGGAACGGATTTGAAAAGTTGGTTTTCTGAAAACATTCGTGATGTAGTTTTGAATAGTCTTTCTGAATTCCAGAAACGCGATGCAGGATTTGCTCTTGTCAGAATAACCTATTTGGGAATTATTGTTGATAAATTTCAAATGGGTGATGGTTCTTCCTATATTGCACTACCAAAGGAAATTGCTAACAAACATGCATGCGTGAATGTTCAAAGTAATGCTACCGCCTGCTTCAACTGGGCTATTATTAGTGCGCTTCATCCCGTTAACCAAATTAGCCATCGAATAACCTCTTATCCTCATTACAAATGAGTTTTGAAACTCAAAAACTTAGAATCCCCCATGCCGTTGTACCAAATTTAAAAATTTGAAAAAAACAATGATATGTCTGTAAATGTGTATGCTTTGGAGCTGGCTTCAAAGTCAGATACGGATGATGGTAAATCAAATGAGTTCAATATTGTACCAGCTAGGCTTACCAAAGAAAAATTGATCAGACATGTTAATTTGCTGTTCATTCATTCTCTAAGACATTCAAAAATTATCACTGCTACTCACCGTTGCATTCGTTCCTATGCGCACAATGTTTACAGCAATGAGCAAACTAAGGTTGCGTTGAGTGCCAACGATGATTAAAAAATTCTGCAAGAGAATACTTTTGATACCCTTCTTTTTGGTCACTATTCAACTTTAAAGTGCTTTCTAAATATAATTTCAGGAATAGTTATCATTATCTTTGGGTAAATTATTTTGATCTGTTAAATATATCATGAATAATTGTAAGATTATATTATTAGTTGATGTATTATCGTGGAATTAATTTTTTTTATGTACCCTATGTCCCCCAAGTACATATATCTACAATAATGTATGTACTTTAAATATAATATGTATTTCTGAAAATATATGATTTTTGAAGTGTTTTTGTGTGTTTAATTTATTCGATTGGATATGCAACTCATCAGAATATGGTTAGTATGTCTGCAATATTGTCGAGGTAATTTCATCTCTACAAAGCAGAACTGCATGCATGGGAACCCAATGTTTGAAGGAAATTATGTACCAATAAACTGATAAAACTATTGATGGTTTGAATAAATTTCACGAAAATGAGTATGTTCTTGATGTGCTTATAGTTGCATCTTGCAGTGGATCAAGACACCATTGTTCTTTGAATTTCTCTACACATTCCGATGTGGACAAGCATTCATCGTTATAATGATAAATTGCAAGGTTTGTAATATGGTTCGGAATGACAAGGAGGTGTGTTCCTATTAGTCAACTAGAGGTCCAGTTTATTCAAAGCCTTCGCTCGTAAGACCAGCAAAAACATCTGTGTGATCATTTTGTGTGTGTGTGTGTATGTGAAGAGCGTCACATAAAGGTAAATACTTTTTTTTAAATAATTATTCAATAGGTTTTTTTTGTTATCATAGCATGGACCTTTCTATTGTTAATGCGATGTACTTGGACCAAAACGACAAGCCCGTAATCAAGCTCCAAAACCTCCCACTGAACATCCCTCAACAAATTGTTGCTGGAAAAAAAAACAATGGCGGGTTCGGGGAGTGCATACTCCTGGCATTGGAAGAGAGCGTTGTCTTTCTCTTGAAACGAGTGACGTCAATTTTGGAGAAGAACCTCGCAGATCTTGCTGGAGGGGAGTATGCTCTTGTCTTTTGGGGGTTGAAGGACGTCAGGAAACCTAATCCGCAGACCCTGTTTGAGCTCGTTTAGCACCCAGCAGCCGGCAGCAACAGCAACCAATCCTAACTGGTTCAACGAAAATGTTTTCAAATCATTTTTGTGTCCGCATCTTAATCGTGTTATACTTGCTGAAAAACTGCAAATATAATTTTATTTTTGAAACATTTTATGTGCTGAAGTATAAAATGTGGGTGAACAAAATTAGTCAATTGATTCAACAGCTTATCATCGTTATAAGACATGATCGGGTTGGTTTATCTAAAATTCAAGTCCATTAAATTTTGATAATTTTCCAATGAACATTTCGTTTTTTTTATTATCTCCAAATAAATTGAACAAAACTCATCTTACAGAAAACAGCTAGATAAACAGTTGTAAGTTGGTATCATTTTTAAAATTATACTATTTTTGTTTGATTTTTTTCTAGAACCAATCCATCATGAAGATTATCGCAATGCAGGGCTTTAATTTGACACAGGAGTTCAAAGTCAAGGAGCTATCAATCTGTATATCGATAGATCAATATATGTGTGTGTGTGATTTATGGTTGTTGTTTTCCTTCTACATCCCTTCACAGAAACCCTTTAATCACCTAGCTGTCAACTTTGAGTGCGTATCATTTTCCACAACAGGTAATCCTATTACATCATACAGAGCACTCCGTCAATACTTTTCCACAACAGACAACCCTATGACGTCATACACAATAAAACAGCGTCATCAATTGGATATGCAACTCCCACTTTAAACGTAATCTAATAGTTCTCATAGCAAACGATCAAAGAATTGAATCGTGCGCGACATCTATATCAAAGATTAAATAACTCAAAAAACGTTGAAGAAACCTGTATCTCCATTAGAAGATCATCTCACTCACTTCCAACGCCACCTCATCATTCCTATAGCAAACGAACAAGGAATTGAATCAATATAGTACACGCCAAACACCTAGCTGTCTACTTTGAGTGGGAATCATTTTCCACAACAGGCAACCCTATAACGTCACAATGAAACAGCGTCATCGATCCAATATGCAATCCCTACTTTGAACGCCATCTGATAATTCTAATAGTAAACGATGCAAGAATGAATAGTACGCGCCATCTATATCAAAGATTAGATACCTCAAAAAACTATGAAGAAATCTGCATCTCACCTACTTCCAACGCCATCTAATCATTCTTATAGCAAACGATCAAAGAATCGAATCGTACGCGCCATCTCAACTCAACAACTATGAAGAAACCTGTGCATCTCCAAACCTCCAAATCTGGCCTAAGACCTCCCCCACAAAACACCAAAACTGTCTTTTGTTAGCCAAATTGAGACAAGCTCAAAATGGTACCAACTGTATCCCAAATCTACATATAATCCCAAGGCTTGGTGACGTAGTGGTTTAGACAGTCACGTACCAATCCAAAGGACGCTGGTTCAAATCCCACTATCTGAAAATCTTTTCTCAGAAAGGCTTCACTGCGCATGGGTGAGGACAAAACGTTTCACCCCCACCCACATCTCGATCCTGACAGATAAACTGAAATAATACAAATTATGGATTCGAGTCTATACAAAATAAAATATTTTATGCCAATAATACCGGACTTAAATGCTATCTCACGACAGAGCTGGTGTTTACAAATAACAAATTTGCCGTGTACGGTTGAATTCCCGTTCACGGAACACTTATCGTTTGAACATATTTTAAACTATGCACCGAAGGTATATTAGACGATTTTGCCGTATCGACGATTTAACCGAAAACATATCATGTGGACGGGCTGTTAGAGGTGGCGGCTATAATAGGTATATTAAAATTCTCAAAACTCTTCTTGATGGGGAACGTGCATAAAAAATTAAATCGATTTTTTTTATCACAAACTGAAGAAAATCGCAGAAAAATCGATACATATTTTATACTTCGTTCAAATATGATTTTTCCAATAGTTATTCAAGTTTAAAGTTTTGTATATATCGATATAATGAGCATGGTGTTACAATGTTATGATAACATAACATTGCGATCTTAGCACACTCCAAACCATTATATCTCCGTCAATTTTCGACTAACAACAAAAAGAAAAGATACGTGTCTCTTTATTTTTCATCGAATTCAGCAATAGAAAAATTTGATGCAAGTTCCCCATTGGGTATGAGGGATCTATGAATTCGTAATCCTTGAGCGCTTTTTGAGTGAAATTCCAAATAAAAACTGTTTTGTTTCATGCAGAACCTTCCACATTATGTGGATCATCTACTGTTCTGTGAGTTATGACGGCAGCTTAGAGCATCGCACGTAACCCTAGCTAGCCAAAGTTCTCGAAAATGTCAGCTCTGCATAACAGCGGTGTCAAGATTCTGTTCTTGTCTTTCTGGACTTGGAGAAGCCTTTCGACATAATCTGGCTTGATGGACTTTTATATACTAGACTTTTTGGAATTAGGCAGAGTTTGATTCGACTGTTACGCAATTTTCTCCATGGCAGAGAATTCTGTGTGAGAATTGGCCAAACCACCTCAAACATTTAAACAATAATTGCATCATTTTGAGGTTTGAGGATCTTGGATGCGAGGTATCAAGCAGGTACTTCAGGGTAATATTAGAGTAGCAGATTTTCCAAAATGAAACATCGAAATCCTTTGTGAATGGTCGGTGGAGCATAACATCGGCTCTATCAGACAAATCATCTCGAATTCCGAATGAATTCATAAGTGGAATTCCTACTAAGCATGAAAAAAAGCCAAATAAAAATTATGAATGAGTTGATAACCAATGTGAGTTCATCATATTAATGATCAGAAAAAGGTCCAAAAATCTCACAGATTGCAGAAAGATTCCTGTTCACTAGAGGTTTTATGTATTGTTTATATCTAAGAAATTCCAAAACTGTATGAACACTTTGCAAAAAGTTATCCAGTTCACAAAAGCTTAAACTCACCCCAAGTTTATCATACACTCTACTGGAATCTGTGAGATTTTGAGACCCTTTTCTGATCAATAATAAAATAAAAAATGAATCAAAACAACAAACTTTGATAAAAAGAGAAAAAACATGAATGCAACAGTCTTGTATGAGAAGTGTAGGCCCTGGAAAACTAAATACTTTTCCTAAGTACAACTATGTATAAAATCATTCCTGGAAAACAACTTCGCTTATTTCCATTAAAATATCCAGAAATATTCTGCAAAATATGCCTGAAGAAGTTATCTATACATGGTTCCAAACCAAGCGTCATGGAAGTAACAAACTACGTGATCAGACATAGCGGAACGATTCAACAGGTCCCATATTGTGTTGCTTCATTTCACTTGATCTTTCAATCGTTTCGCTCCCTCTGATCACGTGTAGTTTGTTCACTTTGTTGATTCTTGGTTTGTACAGGGTGTCGATCAAATCGTTAAATGCAAAAATAAATCAGTCATGACTCATCATAATTTTGTCTGTTTAAAATTAAAATCTTCGATATTTTTGCTTCATCGTATTATACCATAGCTTTTAAATTTGCTTCATCCAGAAGAACAAAAGATAAAATATTGTCAGATCAAATTGATAGGTAAAACATGGCACCTTCCTGATTTCTGTAACTAAAATCCATTTTTCCCAGGTTAGGTAAAGATCAATCTCGTTGGCTAAATGAGGAATTGGAATGGCCTTTCATATAAACCTTTTTCCATTGGAAAACATTCAGAATGACGACCCGATGTGATCTTGAGACTTAGAGCGATCACGAGAAAATATTCTATTTCACGCCTTCGGAACCTTCTAAATTGAGTATCGATTTTTCGAGTTGTTTCAAATTTTGAAGGACACGGGAATATTTTTCTGTCAACGGAAATTTTATCGATTTGAATGACCGAGAAGAGTATAGTTGCCAATTAAAAAAATCACTCAATATGATTGATGACTAACACGAAAAACTGTTGAATTCATATTTCAGCACTTCAGAGTCAAATACAATCCAATTGATCATATTCAATTCTATTAAACCTCAAGTTAACTCAAAAAAAGCCAGGAAATGTACTAGATCTAGGAAGGTTGCTGACATCTGTGACCCTTATTGCCGGTCCTGTGGAGCACATAATGTAATTTTATCGTTTCTGCTTTCCCATTCTGCGTAATTCCGACAGTTTCCATGTCGCGAACAAAGAAAAGTCTTTCACTTGGATCTGGCAATTTACTGTAATTCATCTGGTGGAAGGTGGCGATGTAGAGCTTCTGTCGGATAAAATTTATCACGTCTATGTAAATTGCACAGTAGAAAAGTAGCTTTTTGGTTCATGTCCAAAATTACAACAACTGTAGCGGCTGAGCATGAGTGATTTGTACAGCTTCATCCATGATAAATTGATCCTGCAACCGCTTTTGGAATGTGTAAAATTTGAATATCTGCCATATGTTGACTTGATTCTGCTGGTCTAAATTGGATACTGTATAATTGCCATATGCCTGATCAATGGCAATTCGCCGTTTCCCTTTTCACTGTTCCAGTGAAGCGGTGAATTAGAGATCACTCAATATAATGTCAAATAGTCGAATATTGGCAATCATCAGCAATCGCATAAAATTTTGAAATTGAGGTAATTTGATTGAATTCTCCACATTTGTTGATCATAAAACATGCGTGTTTTGTGTGTATTTTGGGTTGTTTTATACCAAACATATATGTAAGTATAGAAGAGTGGAGAATTCAGACACAGTAGGCTTCCACAGAAGGATTTGGGTCAGCATAGGCGATGACGTCGCTGAGGGCAGTGTACGGGAGATCTCAAAGAGATGGGTAGTAGTGCTTCATATCAGTATTGGAGGCAAAAACACTTAGTGATCCACCCAATGATTTGACACTATTAGAATCGATGCACAACTAAGATTTAAGGACATGCTGAGCGAGCAGTTCTGTTGCTATAAATGGTCACGTTCAGGACACCTGCCCTCATGAGTGAACGCCACTCAAAGGATCAAGTGACGGAGTGCTGCTAATGCACTCCGACCACATGACTCCAATCATATTTGCTGAGAGGCACAGGAGCAAGAATCTGCAAGAGTGGTAGGGACAACAAAATGACCTTCTCGCTCGGGATTCACGCTTTTATCCTTCAGGCCGAAATCCTTGCTATGAGGTCACCTCCACAGAACCGGAATCGTTTGTGTGGTGGTGATGACTTGAAGACGTAGAGAACGTAGCTCACATCCTGATAAAATGTCCGTCTCTTCATAACACCAGGATGGAATACTTTGGAGCTGAACTCACAACACTCCGCGCTCGTTGATTGAACACGTCCAGAATTCCGACGATCGTTGCATAAAAACGAACGTCCGAGTGCTCGACAGCCGAAATTTGAACGCGGTGCGCGAAATTACCCTTTAACTGAATGTCAGAAAAACACTCTCAATGACAAGCTCAACGACTACTTTCCGATCCGTGATCGCACAATCGCCTGTAGACGGTAAGGAACGCTTTCGGAAAAACCAATTGACGTTCGCGATAATACATGGAACAAGGATTGGCGTGCTTCAGGCGCTCATACGAACGCCAAGGAACGACTGTACAGAATGCGCCAGAAGGAACCAGGAGGGACCTGCTAAGCTTCGCGAAAACGTCGTGCCTTCAATAGTCTCACTTCAATCACTTGTGGGTTGCAATGGGTCCAGGAGACCTAAACAGGTTTTGACGTGAGCCTTCCACCTAAACATCCACATCTACATTCACATAGTCTCATCCAGCAAGACAGTCCTTAGCCTAGCCAAGCTAACTCTCCTGTGTGATCCCTCTCACAGAGCGTGAGAGGTCAATCTTCAGAAAGACTGGATGTACCAATATTGAGTTTGTAGGTCTGGCCCAGCTACGTTCCGCTGGAGCACGAAAAGTGTGGGTCCAGTCGGAGGCCCAATCTGACACGTTACGTGACTATAGCATGATTCTACGTATTGACGTGAGAGCAGAGCACTCATGAAGAATGTTTTCCATCTTCTCGTATTCCTTGTCACAAGTCATCCAAAATCAGGTTTTGATCAACTACTCACTAAGAAGTATCAATTTAGCTGACAGTGACCTTTAAGAATGCCCGCTTCAGGCGGACTTTTCTTCTGGGCTATGACAGTTTCGATTCTCTGCAGCTTTATCTGGATAGCATAGTAGCTCTTTGGATAAATTGCAGTCACCGCTGTCTGAATATCGTGTGGTAGCGTTCCTTGATCATATTTCTAGAGCTAGAGTGTCGGTTGTCCGATTTACTCTGCTGTGAGGCCCTTTGATCCGGCTGAGTGCTTCAATATTGTTGAACAATAGTGATAATAATAAAATGATAATGGCTTCTATCTGAAAAAATATTGTACAATGCTCATTATAGAATCATAAAAACAGCCAATGTCAAATCTTTGCGCAGTCTAGCTCCAAGTAGCTACTTTACTGAATCAAACTACACATGCATGGTGCACATGCTCAAGAATATGCTCCAATGATACAGTCAAGGTACACATAACATACAATTCATAACTCTTAATAATCTATTGAAAGGTTAACAAAATCACATAAAAAATGAAGAACTTCAGTTACATAGGCATGTGAATGATATCGCAACATGTTGACTATCCTATTTTCTGCAAATCCAAATAAAGTCGTTTGTATTTCATTCTGAACACATTTACACTTGGATTCAAATACTCCTGGAGTAATGAGTTATAGTATTCAACAGCATTATTAGAAAACGAGATCTGAAACAAGGCAGTCTGATGATGCATGCGGCAAAGATAGCTTAGTTGCATGTTTATTGCGGCGAAAAATCATTCGCTCTCAGATAGACAGAGGGAAATTCTGACCAAGAATGTACATAAGTGCAACTTTGCCAAACCTTCATTTTCAACCAATTGATCTCGTGATAAAGATGTGAAATGGTTGAATTCCCTGACACCACATATGAATCGTTCACAAGCATTCTGTACTTTCTGTATTCTAGTCCGTCACATGATCAATGCAAAAACTAAAAACAGAATCGCAGTAGTTTAAGTTCGAGAGCACAAGGAACTCACATGAGTTTCTTTTCAATTTACTATTAAAAATGTGTCTGTTGTTATATAACATCTTGAGGGGCAAGTAAATCTTTTGGAACATTTTTTTGAGATGATCTTTGAAACGGACGTTTGTATCAATAATCAGTCAAGTGGATTTCAACAACTCAACCTGGTTCCCGCTACCAAACATTAGCGAGCAAAATTTGATAGGATTTATCCTCAAGTGATGGTTTTAGGAAAGTTCACTAAGAATAGCGAGCGTTTGCCTTGGCCTTGTCAGGAGACGGTGTCGTTGTGGTTGTTTTAATACCATGATTCTTTAAACCTGGTTTAACTTTTGGCTAATAGTGGTTTGTTCGACGTCATTTCTCCAGATGACTGAAAGAATCCCCGTCTTTTCGGGGTTGATGGACAAGGTGTATTTCCTACAACGTTTTTTAAGTGTTTGAAAAGCAGCTTGCATGCGTTCGCAGTGTGAGACTGTCGTGAAACCTGTTTCATAGTAGGGGTGGTAGCTCTTCTATCTGCAGGCAGACACTTGTTACCTCGCCTTTGATACTGACATCTTGCTCATTCATCTGGTTATAGAACCATGAAGATAGAATGTTAGATATCCACTGGAGTTTGAAAGGTCGTTTTGTCAAATGCTCCGTCAATATCAATAAATACGCCTAGAGTGAATTCTTTGTTATCCAGCGATCTTTCAACATGACTTTTTCGTTGATCTTACAGGAGTTGACGCATTTGGTTAGGTTGAAGTGGATGAGTTCATAGAACCTCATCACTTATCTACCTTTCGCATAACCTTTCCATTGTTTTTAAGACTGTGGATGAAAGGCTTACTGGTCGACATGATGGGAGGGGGGATCCATCCTCCCCAGTTTATGTAGAAATATAATCATAACTTCTCTAAAAGCCCTTATTGGATACGGCATGAGTGGTTCCATGACCCACTGAAGAAGAGCTGGATAGTTGGCGTTGGGTCCTGATGATTTGAAGACGGAGAAACCAAAAACCATTCTATTTTTCCTCAGTTGTTGGATATTGACTAGGTGACTACCTCATCTCAAAAGTAGAACGTGGGCAGGTGAAGTTGTCAATAGACATATTAAGATTTTTGATGTATATGAATTGGTTAGGTGCAGAGATGCAACATTTGGTGACCCCGACGTGATTCTTCTAAGGCCAATATGAATTGACAGAAGTGTCAGACGAGGGTTTTTTCTGGAGATCACGAGTGAATCAAGATGGAGAGGCTGTTGAAGGAAAAAGATATGTAAATCACTTCATTCATTAGAATATTTGATAAGATAGAGAAAGATTTTCTAGAGCCAGGCCAAAATATGATTGAAATACAGGGTAGTTTTGAAAGTCTAGGTGGCAAATTTGAATCTTTGTCTGATATACATGAGAAATTGATTAATTTGATGCTCGATGATGATACTTTAACTGGCATTCTTGATGAAGAAATAGGTGAGATGGATAATATTACAAAGAAGTTTCATAAACTACAATATAAAGTGGAATATTATCATCAAAAAGAAGTGTTGTACAAAAATTCTTCAAATACCAATAAACGATGTCTGAAACCACCAACCATCGAATTCAAAAAATTCAACGAGAATATTAAAGATTGGTTATCGTTTTGGAGCCAATTTCAAAGAATCCACGAAGATGATGAATTGGAAAAGGAAGATAAGTTTCAATATCTGATTCAGGCAACGCAACCGAAATCCAGAGCACGTCAAATTGTAGACAGTTACCCTCCAACTGCCGAGAACTATGTGAAGGTCATAGAAAGTTTGAAGTCAAGATTTGGAAGAGACGATTTGTTGATAGAGATGTATGTCAGAGAGCTTCTGAATCTAGTTCTCAATAATCTCAACAACAGGACCAAATTGAACATCCTCTATGACAAAATGGAAACACAATTACGAGCATTGGAGTCCTTTGGAGTAACCACGAAGAATTGTGCTGCAATTTTGTATCCACTGGTTGAATCCTGCCTTCCTGAGGACACCCTACGAGTTTGGCAACGGAATGAGGTCTTCTGTGTCGAAAATAGTTTACAAATGCAGCTAGAGATATTGATGAAATTCTTGAAACGAGAAGTTGAAAATGAAGAAAGGATCTCTTTGGCCACCTCAGGCTTTGATTGCAACATTGAAAGAAGCAAAGATAACAGATTTCGAGAATTCCCAGTACCCACAGCTTCAATATTATATAGTCAGAATAAAATGTGTGGCATTTTTTGCAAAGGTGCACATTTTTATGACAAATGTGAAACAGCGTTGAAGATGCCATTCTCTGAGATAAAAAAGATAGTGTCATCAAAAGGTTGCTGCCATGTTTGTGCTAAGTTTAGCCACATCGCAAGAAAGTGCAAAACTGCAGCAAAACTGGAGTGTAGTTCTTGTAATGGTAAGCACGTGAATTTGATGTGTCCATGTTCTGACAAACCTGAAGCTAACATGAGGGAGCAACAATTCACAGTGAAAACTTTGTCCAGTCACTCATCCTATCCAGTGTTTCTGCAAACACTGGTAGTGGAGATTGAGGGAGTCCAGAACACAATAAAAGCAAGAGCACTTATTGATACAGGTTCACAAAGATCCTACATCCTGAAAGAAACAGTCACCAGAGCTGGTTACACCTTTACGAGTGGAGGAGATGGTCCATGGTCTTTCTGGAGGTATCCAGTGTGATCCGGTTTCTCATAAAGTGTACAAAGTGACTCTGAAAAATTCGCAAGCAGCATACATGTGTTCTTTTGAAGCTCTAGATCAACATTTGATTTGTGGAGATGCTACTCCGATTTGCGTGGGAAGTTGGACAAATGAACTCCAGAATTATGGAATTTCTATCACTGATGTTTGTCCTGGTCCCATAGAAAGACTCTTGGGAGCTGATGTGGCAGGTAAGCTGATCACGGGTAAGAGACATTCATTGTCATGTGGTCTAACAGCCTCAGAAACCAAATTAGGATGGACAGTTTTGGGAAAAAGTCCGATAAAAACAAATACCTTATCATCACTAGTATCATCATCACTCTGTCCACCAAGTACTGTAGCAGATTAATAGATGTCATAGGAATTTCTGATCCACTCATCGAAAAAAGCAAAAACGAACATGAAGAAGCGGTGCGGCAACAATTCTTAGTCACTGTGAAGAGATCAGCGGAAGGACCTTATGAAGTATGTCCTGCATGGGTAGTCCATCATCCACCGTTTTCCAGTGATTTTAGTTTGGCACAGAAACGTTTGGAATCCTTTAAAAAGAAGCTGGGTAAAGATGAATTTCATAATGATTATGAGAAGGTTCTTCAGGAATGGTTGGATGAGAAAATTATCGAGAAAATTCCCGATGATGAATTAACCATAGAAGGTCACTACTCACCACATCGTCATGTGATTAAACTGGATAGCAACACTACTAAAATTAGACCCGCATTTGATGCCTCGGATAGTGTAAGTTTAACGCCATCCATGTTTTTACAAGAAGTCAAAGAAATAGGAGTATCAGATATTGATGCATTGGAAGCTAAAGATATTCGAAGAAGATACAGATATAGGATGAAACTGAGGAAAAACATGAGAAATCGATTCAGAATTGAATATCTTGGAAGTTTAGCACTAACCGGAAAAAAATGGATAAACACGAAATCAAGAAGAATGAAATTGTACTTATCGGAAGTGACAATCAGAAGAGGTTGGATTGGCCACTAGCTAAAGCTGAAGATCTACTACCAGGAAAAGACAATGTTACTAGATTGCTTCTACTCAAGATAGCAAATGATTCATTACTTCGACCAATCCAACGAGTTTTTCCTCTTAAAATCCGTGAAAAGGAATATATGGAAATAGAATTCAAAAGATTCTCTTGAAGGAGCAATGATGAGGACACTAAAAGTAGAAGTGGTGGAGTAACAGAACCACAAGAGAATCTGATGTGTGTTCAAGAGGTGGGAGAAAAGTAGAACCACCAAGAAGAATGGATTTGTGAAGTCATTTGACACAATGTTCGACATAACTTAGGGTGGGAGTGATGTTGGATGTTGACTTGGTGACTACTTCACCCCAAAAGTAGAACGTGGGCAGGTGAAGTTGTGGATAGACATATTTAGATTTTTGATGTATATGAATTGTCAGTTTAAAAGCATTAGAAAATAGATAAAAGTTATAGTTTATCCTAAACAGTGTTTTCACTGGAGTAAACGAGACGTTGTCCGGACTGGTAAGGTGCAGAGACGCAACATCAGTTGTTCCAATCCTCAGATTTTTTGGTGATTTTTGCTCTATTGGAAGCTTTCCCTGTCAAATATTGCATTGAACACACCCTGAGATGTTCTAATTCCTGACCCCGCCACGCAGAATTCTTGCCAGAACTTTGGAACATCCTCAGAGGGTCTGGCATTGTGTAGGAGTTTATGATGGCATCTTGGATGGTATTTGCATATCTTCCCAGTTCATCACTTCAATCTTCCGCAAAGCACTCTCCAG
Organism: Orchestes rusci; assembly: GCA_958502075.1. Classification (NCBI taxonomy): domain Eukaryota; kingdom Metazoa; phylum Arthropoda; class Insecta; order Coleoptera; family Curculionidae; genus Orchestes; species Orchestes rusci. The sequence goes on along the minus strand of OY293304.1, from coordinate 19,187,233 downwards.
ACCAAGCACATAACGTACTTTATTTGTCCTTCTGGCTTAGTAGCTTTGGTGAAGCTTAAAGTATAAGTGAGCCGGCACAACATTCAACCAGCGTCTGTTCAAAGTTTGTATAGGATGCTTCGATTCATAGTATCTCTGAAGGTCATCAGGTTTGAGCTGTTCAGATATTATTGAAAGTCAAACTTTTTATTGAAACGTCGACAAACAAAAATAGAATTAAAATACGGACCTTGAATGTGTATCAGTTAGCCCATGTAGGTATTCAATTTGCAAAACCTCTCTTCAAAATGCATGCAGATGCAAAAATATTGTGTACGCGTTCAACTAGATTTCGTTCGAACAAGTTTCCAAGGAGTGAATAAATTGGTATATATTTCGCGTCCAACATATCGTTTTATACAAAAGAAACCGCATATTACAAGAAACTACATTATTATATGATTTGAAGTGACGGGTTGATGTGAACAAATATTTATTTCTTGGGTTCCACAAGACTAAACTTGGAATTGTTAGTTTTACAAACAATTACTTAGTATTATGCAAAAAAGCGGTATGTTCTAGACCTTACAAGTTTTTGTTCATCTTACAAGAACTGGTAACCAAACTGATAGCCTTCGAAGAATTACTGACGCTGAGTATATTGAATCTTCAGCATAATTGATTTCATCCCGCAGACATAAATACATGATAGACTTGGGAAATAAATTCTTTAGAACAAGAGCTTATCACAGAATAAAACTGACTCATTCTATTTATATCAACCTTTCTCAAAGAATTGAGGGCTGTCAAAAAGAATTCAATCAGCTCGTGAATGTCGACTCTAGAAGAAAAACTTGTTAAATATTTCCATGTCAAAATAACCGTGAGATCATTCATCAACATCAAAACACCACAATAATATATTATTTATTTCAAAGACATCTCACTTGACAGAAACACCATTAATCCTAATGACCAGACTATTTACACAAGTCATCCAATGTCCGGTGTTTGGTTGTCGTCTCATGGCACTCCTCTCGCATTTTATTTGATCAGAAATTAATACTTCCAGAACAGGACGTAATTTCTTATTGAATAGGAGAGTGGTATTCAGGTCACTGTTTCAGGTTTCATGTCCATAGCCGTCAGATTGTGTACAGGACTATTTGATCAAATGAATCAATGATGATACATCATCATGGTAAGCTGTAGTGAAATGATTATTTCCAATCATTTTAAAACTTTCGTCACCAATAGCAGTTCTGATATTATTCAGGGAAGTTTTAAACAAATAGTGTATAGTATCTTGAGTATGTCGATGAAAAGGGCATTCAGGAATACCATTTTTGCTCATTATCAACTCCAATTATCCACAAAAGAATGCATAAATATGGCCATTTCCTCGTTTTTTTTGTACGATTTCTGTGAATAACAGGTATGTTCGGACGTTCATAGACATTGAATCAACGAGTAGAAAACAGGCTTTATGTTTCCGAATAACCCAAGTTGAGCAAACAGAAGAAATGATGTCAGGACGCGTATTCTTGAATTTCAGGCAAAGGAGTGCTTCTCAGAAAGTTTTCTCTCACTCGCACCTCCCAATAATGAAAAATTGTATCTTTGATAACTCAAAGCAGTGGTCTTGAAGTTGCGATGAGGGAGGAGAATCAGAGAACAGCAATGTCAGTTAGCTCAACCAATGAGCTTCAGGAAATTATGACATTCAAGATAACCGATAACCGCACTTTGTCATTTTTTTGTTTGTTTGTATTGTGATTGAATTATTCGCAGATCAATTGTCACTTAAACAAAGGTATCAAGCACGGCAATATGGGAAAAAGTAAATATGAATTGGAAACAGGGAAAGAGGAAATTTCTGGTGAGTTCTGGCGCTTTGGTAGAGACCATCAGACCATCAGAAACCCTCATCGACGCCTAATATTTGTACACATTTTCTGTCTCATACTCATGACTAAAATGGATTTGTCTGATCCGATACAGAGAAACAACCGACACCGGTATGTCAAATTTCACCAATGACACAAAGTTTTAGTTAACACCGACAAGTTGGTCCGCGGACCAAGTACTTGATTTGAACCATATCAGAACCTTGCGGACTAAGCTGGTCCACTCTTGGTTCGGTATTTGCCAGCAGTGTACTGAACAAAATCTGGTTCGATCTTGATCAAAATCATGAGGTAAGGTTGATTGTGATTATCAGGCGGATTTTGGCGTTAACCAGGTAACGATTTGGTAAGTAATTGAAATGATAGACGAGGGAATGTGTATATTCCGTGTAAATTCTTTATTAATTAAATGCAGAGCGCTTTCGGCCTAAGCCATCTTCAGTGCCTCCTGAAAGAAGTAAGGGACATAGTTTAGAAAAGCCTGAAGGGCGTAAAATTATATAATTAAAAACGTGGTGAAGAAAAAAACAATCAAAAAAATTTTATTAGGTTATGTTAACATATTTTAAAACTTACTTAAGTCAGGAGCAGAGGAACATCACAACAATAGAAACACACAACATGAAGTGTATATGGTAACTTAACAACATAGAACGTGACAAAACGGGGGGTACAAATAGCCCCTTTATTTAGAGGTGAAGATGTTATGTTACATTTGGAAGATGAGACGAGAATGAACCGACGGTCTACGACGAGCTCAATCGCAAATAGTAACGGAGATTGTTGAGAATTGTTTATTTGGCGGGCTGTTTGAAAAGATTTAAGGATGGAGTCAAAAGGAGAAATTAAGATAGAAAATGATTTTTTAATTTTAATGAAATTTCAAATTATTGAAGAAGTCGTCTATGTAATGGGATATAATTTCTGTTAAGATTAATTTTAGTATTAAGACAAGAGACATTGATGTTCAATTCATTATTAATTTCTATGTCCTCCATGAAGTCCAACCGATTATAATTTCTTGAAGAGATGTTGTGTATTATTTTAGAATTAAGCGAAGGGTCAAAAATATGATTGGTTGATTTAAAATGTTCGCCAAAAGCTGAAGTGGTTCTCGTTAAGTGTTCCTTTATTCGAGTAGTGAGGGCTGAAAGTGCGCCCTATATAGGAAGCTTCGCACGAACCACATTCAAGCTTATAAATACCGCTCCTAGATAGATGATCGACACCATCCTTTGAATTAACTAAATTCATGGACAAACTATTGTTAGTTTTAAAAGAAATACAAGCATTGTTGACAGATTGGCGGATGGAATTTGAAATTTTATTGTTGGTTCGTTCATTGATAAAGGGAAGAGAAAAAAACTTTTTTGGAGGTGATGTTTGAATGGGGTAAGCGAGAGATTGTAGTTTTTTGAACTTAGTCTTTTCAATCAAATTATCAACTTACTTCCTACTTCTTTCAGGAGGCACTGAAGATGGCTTAGGCCGAAAGCGCTCTGCATTTAATTAATAAAGAATTTACACGGAATATACACATTCCCTCGTCTATCATTTCAACTCTACGCACGTGTACACAGCCCTATCAACCCTTTGGTAAGTAATTGGTTACTGTATCGATACCAGCTTGAGATCAAAACCCAAAACGTTCTGGTTAGTAAAAGTATTATTTATGGTATAACGTAACTACTTAATTAGGTACCTCCCAAGACCTGGTTAACGCCAAAATCCGCCTATTGTGAATTGTGTTGTGATTTTGTTGGTTCTGAGTTTCCAAGGCAATCTGTGCGTACTTACTTATGTTTTTTTTGGTTACGAATTGTGTTGATAAATAATTTCGACTTGTTTTCAAAATTTGACGAATTGCGCACGTACTCATCTAGTTCACGCGTTGCAAGACGGTGTGAACTGGCGAGAAGCAACCATTGGTCCTACCGTTCTATCCTCACCCACTTGGTTCTATCGGATCGAACTAAACGAGTTATCGGTGTAAACAAGGCTAGTAATGGACAAAAGTATATAGACGGCCCAAAATTTGATAAAATTTAATTGCTGCATCATTCAACGAAGAAGGTAGTGGTAGTGTAATTTCTGCTAAAAAGGCTAGCAGTTTTTGAAAGCGGGGCAAAATTCATCTTCTTCCTTGAAAAGTTTATAAAAATTGAATAATGGATAGTCTAGCTATAACATCTTGAACTTGGCTAAAATGAGCAATTCAAGTACTCAATAAGTAAGTGATAGGAAAGTGAGTATCACACAAAATAGATATAATTTTTTTGACCTCATTAAAAATGAGTAATTAAAAATAGTCTCAACAAGATGATGTCATGCACATGACATAATATGGGCCGTGAAAATATTGAATTACTGCATGAGAAATTCTCTCGGTTAGGTGATCAAAATTGACCCTCTAGATAGTGTGATTTGACAGCCTCAGATTTTTTCTGTGAGACTTTTTCAAGTCAATACTGCGTTTTCTCTTTAATTCAAATCATGAGTTAATTTTGGAACACCCTTCATATGGATATTTGGGATCAGAAGCTAAATTATTATTAAAGCAAAAATTGTCTTAATATTCTCTGTATGTTAACAATGAGATATGAAATGTGCACATTGACGTGTAATCAATCAAGAATGATAACAATAGTTATTGAATGTAATACATTCATGTTTTATCGCAAAAAAAAATGTTTGGATGAACAGTACACAACATTCTGCGTTGTTTATTGTCCTTACCATAGCAGAGGATCGTGATTTCTTTGTCTTGAATAAAACTTTCTCGTTGGAGTTTTGATCACCTGGTTGGGTTTAATATACAGGATTAGTCGAAAGTAACGGACAAAATTTCAGGAGTGTATTATACTCGCGATATTCATTTGTTTTCAAATAGCGTAATACCAAATATTATTGTTTTATTTTTTTCAATGCTTTTTCAATTTTTTTATGTTTAAGATTCTAGACTATCAGATATCTATGTTGTCTTAACAATGTGTCTGTGTATTGTTGCAGTAGTTGAACGTATTTCCTTCAATTGTTATTACGCCATACCGCGCGTGTATAGAACACTTTGAAAATCTGGTCCGCTCCACACGACTCACCCTGTATTTCATGATGACAGATTTCATATAGATTGTCCTATCGTCGGTCACCAAACTTTTCGAAAATCATAATAGAGGGCATTCATTCTAATTTTGTTCAAATAAGGGTAGATATTTCAATGTCCACTCCACTTAAGCTTGAAGTACACTTAAAGGTTAATTTGGATATTGAAAATGCCGTGTTTCAATTGCAACACTCACATAATAGATCCTTAGCTAAATGAAAACAGTGGCGCAAATGAGATTCGACACTTTCGGTAGTTAATTTGAAGATTCACATTAACGTTAACGGCACCTTAGCTAATCTGTCACTTGATGTGACATTGAAATATAGACCCTTAAAACTTTCATATTTTAAACATCTATTGAACTTTCCATATATAGGTGAACAATCGTTGATTATAATCGTCATTCAATATGAATCATTGTGTACTTGCCCTGAAGAATCAACTTTTTCCACTTTTTTTAATCAATGCCAGCATTTTTTTTCCACTACCACACATTTTGTTCAAAAGATCAGCGATCAGGACAATTTTGTCGTGTATCTCACTTCCGAATTTTTAAAGAGTATTTTGCAATAAATAACACTTTTTTCCAAAACTAAAGTATTGTTATTTTCCAAAAATAACACCATCACCCACTCACAGATCGAATGCAGACCGATCTCTGCACTTTGATCTTGTTTTGTTCTCGGTTCGGAATTTGTTTGCGGCTAGTCACCTTTTTATCCGACCAACGTTAAAAGTCTCTAGCAGTTTGGATGTATAGCCGCGAACCCCCGAAAGCCTCGTGGACACGAGTGTGGATGGGTTTTCCGGCTTTTCACGGAGATTATTTGCATCAGATTATTCACGGCGCGACTTCGCGGCGTGAGTCTTGAGCCGACTCAACTGTCATTTGTAAGGTAGTTGTAAGTTGTTACTATTCTTAGGCGTTCCAAGTTTCCGGGGTATTATCCCTAATACCGCAGCCTCTGATGAGTTTATTGTGTTTTCTATGTGCCTGACCCTCAGTAACTTTTTCAACTGTTTCTCTGTGGGAATTTGAGGAACGTTCGTGAATTTCCGATTAATCTTTTTTTCGGTGCTTCACATTGAGACGACGTGTGAGACTGTTCACTCCTCTTCGTTGCAGAGCCTATACATGGGTTCATCGTTAAAGAAGCCCATGATATGCATAATATGTTTTCTTAGGGTGCAGTCACCGGTTAGTATTCCTATTACTTTTCTTAGCTGATTTCTACTAGACTTCATTGGATTTCCAGTTAACGATGGTTGGATTTTCGCTACCATTATTGATTCACTGTTTCTAAGTTGTGGTAATTGGCACCATCTTGCTTTTTGTTCTGTTTTTGATCAACAGTGTTCAGCTGCCAGCCTCTTATGGAAAGGAGTGCTCCTCGGGAAGTTTTCTCTCACTTGCACTTCCCAATAATGAAAAATTATATCTCAGATTACTCAAAGCAGTGGTCGAGGAGTTGCGATGAGGGAGAAGAATCGGGAAACAGCGATGTCAGTAAGCTCAACCAATGAGCTCCAGGACATTTTGACGTACAAGATAACCGATAAGCTCACTTTGTCATTTTCTTGTTTGATTGTATTGTGATTGATTTATTCGCAGATCAATTGTGACTTGAATAAAGGTAGTAAGCACAGCAATATGGGAAAAAGTGAATAAGAGTTGGAAACAGAGAAAGAAGAAAGAAAGTTTTTGATGGGTTTTGGCGCTGTGGTAGAAACCATCAGACCAACAGAAACCCTCATCGACGCCTAATATTTGTACACATTTTCTGTCTCATACTCATGACTTAAATTGATTTGTCTGAGCCGATAAAGAGAAGCAACCGACACTGGTTTGTCAAGTTTCACCATTCATACACAGTGATAGACAAAAGTATATAGACGGCCCAAAATTAGATAAAATTTTACTTCTGCATCAGTTAACAAAGAAGGTAATGATACATCTGAAAACTATCTACTCTTCTTCGTTGCAGAGCCTACACATGGGTTCATCGTTGAAGACGCCCATGATATGCATAATATGTTTTCTTGGGGTGCAGTGACCGATTAGTATTCCTATTGCTTTTCTAAGCTGATTTCTACTGCACTTCATCAGAATTCCAGTGAATGACGGTTGGAATTTCGCTGCCAATATTGATTCACTGTTTCTTAGTCATGATGATTGGCACCATCTTGCTCTTTGTTCTGTTTTTGATCAACAGTGTTCAGCTGCCAGCCTCTTATAGACGATTAAGTGACTCCAACGACAGGTTCTGGACCCATGAGTAGTGAATCTGCAGCTTTGCTCACTAGGAGATTCGCTTGCTCATTTTCATCTATTCCCTTGAGTCCTGGAATCCATCCTAGATCAACATCGTCAGATGCTCCCAGTGTGGCAAGGTGTTGCTGACAATTCAATATTATTTGAGGCCTAAAGAGATCGTTTTATTGATTAATTCAATTCTACAAGAGGTCCACTTTGTGATTATGGACGATTTTCAACCAATTCAAGACTTGGATTGAGTTTTCTAACGAGAGAGAGTTTCGATTGGCCATGACTCGGGATGAGGAGTTTTTCTCATAACGGGGATTTTGGAAGGTGAGGTGTCGGTTTTTGGTTGCGAATTGATTTGAGTCGAATCTGGAGAGTGCGTAGCGAGTAGTGTCTGGATGGTTTATTCGCTAGTCCTCGTGTATTAACCTTTTTGTTGCAGCCAGTGCACAGTGGTTACACGTGCGACCATGAAGATGGAAATGATGTGACTTTATTTTGGCGACAAATTTTATCAAACAGCTATTGTTGAAGTATTTGCTTGTAAAACTTTTTTGTGTTCGTCTGTATAATTGCTGATATGATAGATGTTGACTCGTAGATATGTTCATTTTTTTGTTTCAATCTTCTATACAATTATTTATTTATCACATTTTATCAGGTAACTGACTCATGGATATACATATTATTATTATTCAGCAAAGTTGAAAGAATATTGTCAGGTATAAACAATAGTGAAAAGAGTTCTAAGATAAAGATACAAAGTGATGTGCAAAATCTGATGAAAATTGATCAAGAGGTTCAAAAGTTATGATCAGAACAACATTTTTTGTCCCAAGCTTTGACCTTTGTTTCTTTGATAGAATACATTGTTCAACAAAGTTTTCCCATGAACCTCTTCTTTTCTTTCGTTGTTTTATTATCTATTCAAACTTAATGATGTCTATCGCAGACCTGCTCCCTGTATAATAATACTGTACTAAAATCTCAAAGGCTTTCTTTGAGAGAAGGGCCTGTCTCGACACCTCGACCATTGATCGTATGAAACGTCCATGAAACAAAAAAAATTGTGCCTCAACCTGAATTGGTGGTTTAACCATCGACCGCACTCATCAGATCTAGGGGCGTCGAATCTTCCGAATATATTGGAGCAAACATTGAGCCGTATGCTGTATCAGCGTTAACGTTATCTACATAGTGTATGATATACGTTATGTTTGAATATAATTTGTCGAAATAACAGGCCTTGTATAACATGTACTGTGGGCCAAATTAAATTAGAACCTAATTTGACGCTTGATTACTTTTTTGTTTGTCTATGGATTTTGATGATTTTTGGATATGATATTGGTCAATATGTTCTGATTATTACTCTAAAATTGAGATTCCGAATTTTAGCCAGGACCGGACTTAGAACGTTTCTATGAACTGAGTGCATTTAAGCCCGTTGCAAAAACAAACTGCGCTACTCACAGACCCACTGATATATTTTTTGAGAAGGGCATAGGTGGAAAAAAGTATCCTGAAAATATCAATATTTTGTAACCATAACCTAAGAAACGATGTTTTTTCTGTTTGATGGTGCTTGTCGGTATAAAAACTGTTCCAGTTTATTTTGATCTAAGTTTCTTGAAATTCCATAGCAACTTTGATTGTTTGTTGAATATTTTTAACATTTTTGAGATTCTAGAGTTTGCCTGTTTGATTTTAAATATTGTAGACATGGTTCTATATTTGAAAGATAAAATCTCTATTGAACAATCAATGGAAAAGAATATGTATGCACGGAAATGTCGCGGTCCCTTTCAGATTATCGAGTAAAATTAAACAAAGTTTATTCAACGAAAAATAAATAATAATTTTTTTTTTCCAAATTAAAAATTCTAAAATGTGAAAAAATCGACAAATCTCTAACAAACAATCCACGTTGCTGTGAAGTTTCAGGAAACTTTGATCAAAATGAAGTGAAATAGTTTTTATGCCGACAAGCACCATCATACAGAAAAAAAAACATCGTTTCTTAGGTTATGGTTCTAGAATATTCATATTTTTAGGATACCTTTTCCCACTTATGCATCTCTCAAAAAATATATCAGTGGCTCTGTGAGTAGCGCAGTTTGTTTTTGCAACGAGCTTAAATGCACCCACTTCATAGAAACGTTCTAAGTCCGGTCCTGGCTAAAATTCGGAAGCTCAATTTTAGGGTAATAATCGGAACATATTGACCAATATCATATCCAAAAATCATCAAAATCCATAAACGAACAAAAAAGTTATCAAGCGTCAAATAAGGTTCTAATTTAATTTGGCCCACAGTGTACAGTTAACATGCTGAGATGAGATAAAGTATGAAAACTTGAAGCGTGTTTGAAGCTAAGTAGCTGACAAGCTAAACAGTTTGACGATACAAATTCCTCAAAAAGGCACCAGTATAGATTTTGTTGTAGTTTTGCCCTTGCAGAAGAATTGATTGGAGAATGTAATTAGCATATCAACGAGTTTAGGAGGCAGAAGGAACCAAAAAGTAAGGATATGTATCAAATGAATTATTAATGATAATAATACTCATCCAACCCGCACATCTAAGAGCCTCTGCATGGAAATATCTCATTTTTTTTCAGACATCAGATTTCTACTGTTTTCCATGTGAATGATGATATGATTTCCTGTGTCATCATTGTTCTACTGTGTCGCTCTGACAAGAGAACTACAAAGAAAGGTTTTATGGGATTGTAGTGATGATTTTCAATTTTTGAAAGAAAGCGAGTTTTTTTTTAGGAAGCGCCCTCTTCACCATTCTCATGCATGCACTGCGGCGTATATCAATTCTCCACTCGATATCTGAAAGCCCAATTTCTTCCATTATGAAACCGATAAATGAAACACCATTTCACTATTCGCTTTCTAGATTATTCCGCGTTTTTTGGCGGTCTATTAGCCTCTTGGATTTTAGAATTTGCGGAAATATTCGCCATAAAATATTGAGTTTTGTCGCCTTTAACAGCTTCGTTTTCCCCTTAAGATTAACCTTGTTTTCTTCACCTAGCCTTTTAGATTGCGTATCGCGATCGATAGGCTACCAAATTATTCCATCCATTTCTAACTCATACCGTTTGCTCTATCTCTCTGACTGGTGAAAAAACTTGTTTCCTTTTCAACAGTCGAGATAGAAAGTACAAGTTACGTAGATGTGAAAACCGTGATAAAGCCTAGCATGTTCGGAATTTTACGTTATGAAAGACGTTATCCTGAGCAGTTATATTCGGATAACGTATGCATGTTAAAAATAACGCGAATGATACAACATAAGGATGATTGTGGTGTAAACAAAGAAAAGTAAAATCTTCCACTATCTTTATCAGTTGTGTTTGTAGTGTCTAAGTTTATTTCAAGAAATTCAAGTGAAAGCTTCTACTTTGAAAAGTTGCTTAATAAAACAAAGAATTTTCTTTTCGAAAAATGGAATGGATTTTGTTGATTAGTATTCAGATCTTTTCTTCAGTTCTTTGATAAGATAAATGATTCTCGCTAGTTTAAAAAAGTTTGATTACATTTCAGTCCCCCTAATACCTCTTAGAAAATAAAATCCTACAGCGGCCTGTTGCTCGTGTATTCATCAAGCTGTTGCGAAATTCTCAAGATCTACCCAGTCATCCAAACTCAACGTTATTGGATGAACATACAGTGTCCGCCATAGTTAGGTACATATGGGACATTTTTTTAATATTTATATTTTTGAAAAACCTTCTTCGGGGATAATTTGTGCATCCGCGATAACCAAAAAATCAATTTCAATGCATGTCATGAGTTCATCGGTATATTGAGAATTTACAACAAAAAAGTTCATTCTGATGCCAACATGTAACAAAAAAAGTTTTTCAGAATCCACGAAGGACTGCACATGCCAATGTTGGAGCAAATCATCTAAAAAAATATGGAGCTCATATTTACCCTTTCCATCAATGAAAATAAAAAATGATGATTTTATTCTAAAATCAACTTTATTCATCCAAACTACATTGGTTTGATGTTGAATCAGTCAAATTTCTTATGAAATAAAATAGTCGATGAATATAAATGAAAAAATACCGTTTGGCCAAGCCATACTATCAATGCAATTCAAAGTCTTTGATCATGCAAAATGTCGTTTTTGAAGTAGTCAAGTAGTTTTTCTTTACAGTCTCTGATGATGTAGAGTGTCATTTACCGGACTGGTTTTGAGTCCGGTAAATGATACTCCACGGTACAGTATGAAATCAAATAATTTACTAACGAATACTCACTACAGTTCACCTATGGTTGAATCTTGAGAATATTAATTTTTTTGAATCGTATCTACTGTGGAAAAAAGGACCTGGGTACAGTTAGTTGAATGAAGTTATTTTGAGGATAAAATAATCATTCTCGATTTTCGTTATAATGGAAAGGGTGAAATATGCGTTTTTTGATTTGCTCCAAAATCGGCATAATGTAGAGTCCTTTGTGGATTCTCAACAACTTCTTTTGAAAAAATGTATCGATATCTTGTGAAATTAACCAATTTTTCAACACCAAAGTTAACTTTTTTCAAATTCTAAAATTTAATCCGATGAACTCATGACCTATGTCAAAATTGATTTTCTTGTTATCGGCGCACAAACTATCTCCAAAGAAAGTTTCTCGAAAACTGACCCAACTTTATGGTGGACACTATGTATATCAAAATCAAGTATGCACTGATATTCATAATCACATTCTCCAGTCTTTCATCACCGTATGGAATAAAAACTCACTATCAGACAGGGTCTAAAAAAGTCTGGAATATTCGTGATATCTTGACAACGGCTAAATAGTTTTTAACCAAAGTTGATATGCTGGGAATAAATCTAGATCGTTCAGGTATGAAATACCGCTGTAAGTATACAGGGTGAACCAATAAGGTGCCTTTGTTTTTGACAATACTGTCTCATTTCAAATAAATGAGTTTGCGTTCTCATTGACTCACACTGTAAAATTACAGGAGCGATTTGATAACTTCAATGATCCGGAGTTACTCGTTACAGAAGCATATCAATTCCAATTGAAAAATATTAAGTCATTTTCAAGATATTGACAGTATTCCGGACTTTTGTTATATTCATTATGAAGATTCTAGTCACTAGATCAACTAGTTGATTTTCATATTAGCTCAATGACAACCAGAATCCACATTACACGTATAAACAGTTTTCTCAATAATAATTCCCCTAACCATTGTTAGAGTATTCAAACAATATTAATTTCCTAATCTATGTGCTTTCTATGTTTGAGGCTAATTAGATAATTGCGTGCGAGTTCCGTAGGAAAAGCGGAACGGGGTCAATGATCTTATGAGATAATGATCATTTTTGTCATTTATACCGAAATTTAACAACCATAAAAAAAAGGGATATCAGCAATAAACACACGTTATTTTTGGCTAGATCATGAGATCACCGATTATTGACTACAAAATTGTTGACACATTTTTCGAATCCTCTGATATAATCACTTGTGCGTTGAACTGTACAGGGTGTCCCAACGATAGAGTAAAGTAGGTTTTATCATATAGGATATGAAAAATATCAATATCAATATGCGTCACAGGTTAGGGGTGTGAATAGCGCACATTCTGAAAATATTTGGAAACATACAGGGTGCGTCACAAAAGTATGGCACGAAAAAGTATGATTTTTTTAAATGGAACCCCCTGTATATTAATTGATATCTCAATTCTTTCTTCAATTTGGAACAAAAATTGTGATACAACTAATGTTCCTAAATTCAACCGTTATCGAGATATCGCGTTTTAAAAATGGCATTTTTGCAACTTTGACATGCTATAAAACTCAAACTATTCAAGTTAGAGGAAAATGGTTTGCACTTTCCCATCTTAACTTTTCAAGAGCTCTTTTGTCATTTGGATAGAAGGTAACGTCAATTGTCAACTTTTTTCGGCACATTTTGACATTTTTTCACAATAATGGATTTAATCTCCTTGGATAGCTCTTGAAAAGTTAAGATAGGAATGTGCAATCCATTTTTCTCTAACTTGGATAGTTTGAGTTTTATAGCATGTCAAAGTTGCAAAAAGGCCATTTTTAAAACGCGATATCTCGATAACGGTTGAATTTAGGAACATTAGTTGTATCACAATTTTTGTTCCAAATTGTAAAAAGAATTGAAATATCAATTAATATACAGGGGGTTATATTTAAAAAAATCATACTTTTTTGTGCCATACTTTTGTGACGCACCCTGTATGTTTCCAAATATTTTCAGAATGTGCGCTATTTACACCCCTAACCTGTGACGTATATTGATATTGATATTTTTCATATCCTATATGATAAAACCTACTTTACTCTATCGTTGGGACACCCTGTATATACAATGTGTCCCCGGATCGACGCATGGATAGATGAAAAAGACAACCAATTTTAGAACTGAGATTTTATCTTTTGAGGTTCAGACCTGCTTGGATAGAAACTAATTTGTGTCATAGTTTTAGCCCCAAATACGAGATTTCGTCAAAATATTATGAGCGTGGCAAAAGGTTTTGCAAAAAAACTTTAACACCCTGTAACTCCGTCAATAGTCAATTTTTGAAAAAATATTATAGGAATAGGTGGCATCTATTTTTTGTCTAGAATGCTCACCTGAATTTTTTGCGCACCATTACCGGACATCCTGTATAACCGCGACAATCTAACAATAATGGCACTGTCACTAGAGCGGAATGGATATAGCAAATCTCTATCAACTTTTGATCTACGTCATGATTGCCATCAAGCACGTTGTTATGAAGTTTGCTGGTGGCCAAATTTGTTCACCTACAAATCACATGATAACTCGCTTGGTGGCGATTATGACGTGAATCGAAAGTTGTTTGGCATTTGCTGTACATAGATAATATTCTGGAATACAAGTTCAGCTTCGTCATTATTGTAATAAAATCTAAAAACACAACTTCAACAGCTTAAAACGAAAGGATGGTACAGAGCTTCAATAAATGTTTAGAGTTATATTGATGAAGGCGTTCTGATATCAGTTTCATCCCGAATAAAAATCTTCAGTCAGGCAGCATTTAAGTCGTGTTCTGATAACTGCAGTCATGCGACGTGATCCGCTGCACTGACTCCAGAAGCTCCGCTATACCGACAAAGTCAAAAGTGTACTACCTATTTTCTCATTCCATAGCATTTCTGAAAAATCCTGGGATATAAGCACAGTGTTGAAAATGTAATTCTCACTTTAGACTGCTGGTGGCTCGCATTTTCAAAACCGAGTGAAGTGAAGGCAACAAGTCGCCATTTCATGTAAGTTGCAGATTGCTGATATTTTATCTAAGATGCAAGATGTAAATGTGTGGTAACTAACTCAAACACAAAAAAAAATATTTCACGCTCTGTACAAAATAGGTAGGTACATTATTGATAGGTGATTCACAATATTGTTCACAATACAATGTACAATTGCAACAAGTCAAATAGTATTCACTTAGTTATAGTCGCTAACGTACTTACAAAAAACGCGATAGAACTACCATAACAACTACGCCGAACACTCATAAAACAAGCAATACATCAAAGTTATCAGCGAGTATCGGATTATCAACGGTAGTATTCCTCAGATTCAGAGTCTTCTAGTTTTCAATCTGTTATTTGTGATGAATTTTTCCAAAGAATCATCAGTCGAGTCTTATATTTTGAAAATGATCTTACTCTAACAAACCTCCTACATAAAAATCTTTGTCATTTCGAATAACAGTTCAATATCTTATTCTTTCAAATCCAATAATTTCTCAAGAACATTCAACAAAAATAATAAAGTCAATATACTCACATTGTATATTATCTGAAGTTGACTTTTTAAACGGACAGATCTACAAGCTATACAAATTAGTATTAACATGGCGAAAGAGATCCGTATCGTTGGCAACGCTGCAACTAACCGTCCAATTTGAGAATAATCAAGATCCGACATCCGACAGAACGTGGACCGGCCATATACAATGTGCCCAAGATAAGGAGGGCCAGTACAGAGATCTGGCTCGAAGACGAAACGTCGGATCCAAATTCGATAACGATAGCAAAAAAGAACAATTTTTCCAAAATTCGTTTTTTTCACGGATATTTCCGGAACTACTAGGAACATCTCAGATTTCAAAGCGGCATATTGTCGAGCACCGAAAGTCGCTACATCCTTCTCATCTTACCAACTTTCAATGATGCTAAGTTATGGAGACGGAGATCTCTGTATCTTGGGCACGTAGTATAAACAAATTATCGTTTCTCCCGTTAACAGAAGTGATGACTCTACAGTCATTTTTCTTCACCAAAAAGTGACCTAATGTCATTTTATCAGCCTTAGGAAAACTCTTGCCATTTTTACCACCAGCTCTCCGACTATTATGATCCATTTCTAGAAATGTCATCTTTTTATTTGCTTTGGCAGATAACTGCATTTGAAGTGCGTCAACCCAAAGAAGGATTTAAGTGTAAAGGAAAATTAACTCTCCGTCCTGAAACTTGCAGCGATTTATTGATTCAACAGATTTTCAAAGATTGTATTATTGCAGCGTGATTGATAAAAATGATTTTGTTTGGTTCCCAATTATAAACAATCAAAAACTTCTGCGCTGAATATTTTTGAATTTCTTGTGAGAAGTGATGCAAATTGAAAAAAAATTGACCCACCCCAGTACTTCATTCTCATCCTTATTATAAGTAAGTGAACTCTACATTGAGTAGTTACGTGAGATGCATTGATCATCATGCATCTGACGTGAGCAGATCTCCATTTTGAATTACTTTTGTCTATTTTTTATAAGTATTTTGAGATTTTTGAGAATTTGCATTGTCTTCGCGGGGTATCTTCCTGATGAGTGAAGTTAGAGACATGCGCGATGCTGTGCTACATTTTGAGAAACGAGCGATGCCATAAAAAAAATCTTTCATAGCTCACTTCATCTCTGATATACAGGGCGAAATTGAAAATTGTCCATTCATAGAAGCTTTCTCATTTGAGAACATAATATTCATGTTGTTCCTCAAAAGAAAACGTACAGTCAGTAATTTTCTCCATTTTGCGATGTGCACTTGCTTTTTTTTGTTACCCTTAATATTAATACAGAAAAAACCCCCAACTTCTGTATTTTCGGTTTTTATATAGCCCCTGAAATCAGGTCTCTCGTGGGGTGCAAAATATGGAAAAAAACACCCTGTACGTAACGACGATAACATATTCACCACTTCACACGCATTTATATGGATCCACAAAAAACTTTGTGGAGAATCAGTTGGAGGCACAAAGTTAGGTTAGTTAGCTCGTAAGTTTTTCCTGATAAGTATCAGGATAAACTCAATAGTCTCTAGCTAAAAACTTTGCAAATGGGAGTATAGAGAATCCTGACGTCTTCTAATCCAAGACAGACACGAGCGACGGTGAGAAGACTCCAGCTTGAAACTTTAAAAAAACAGCCATGTTCAGCGGAATTAACAAATTCAACAGAGAGATGTGGATCATAGCTCATTGAGTTGTGAAAGAATCAAGAGCCATTTTAACATAATCGTTTTTTGACTTTCTTCTTTTAAAAACTAATGTACTACCTTATATTTATTTATTCTAAGATAATCAGTCATGTCCAAGTCCAGTTCAATTATGAGTACTCATGAATAAACCTGCTTTCTATAATGGCTATTTCATTACTTTTTCCAAAACATATATACATATTCATAGCGCAGCAAAGTTTGTAATAGTTTCTAAAAAAAAAGCTCATTTACTACTCTTTACTGAATATTGAGAGCATAGTTTGTGTGCATAGTTTTCAACCCACTTAAAAAGTGTTGGGCCACTATCCACTAACCCAACTAACTTGCTATAAATTACCCTACACTCACCCTTGTTGAAAGCTTCCTATATTAGTTCCAACTTTGTCCCTTTCATCGTCGCCTTTATAGTCTGGCGATTCAGGGGAAATCTGTACGTCCATCGACCCCACGGTTCGCATATCAACAAGAGCTAGACTCTGCGTGGCCTCATATTCTATTTCGCTTTAGCGCGGTATCCTATGACTTCACTGAAAAACAAAGTGTGTTAAGTGCTTAGTCTGAGAAATCTCAATAACATCTATTTCTAGAGATTTTACTACCAATGTAACGCGTAATGGTGAGAAAGTACTGAATTATTCCTTTCTCTCGTAAGAATAGTTTCTGCAATAACTGAAGAAGCAACTTGAAGGCACTTAACTTGACTGTTTCATCAGATTGAACCTAGTCTTTTTATCAATAGCTGAAAACTTATTTTCACAGAAGAGAAACTCAGGGTTGTTTTCAATCTATGTGATTCATACAAAACAATTGATGGATCTAGCATGCAGACGATATTTTCAGTGGTATTTATCTGTTAAATAAACATAATTTATTTATATTTCTCTAATATTGAATAAAAGTAGACTGGTATTTTGTTGATCAAGATTACAACGCAGATCGTTCAAAAAATGTATAGTATGTATATTGTTTTATTTAAAATATTATTCGTCGATGAGTAGTCATGGGTCAAATCTACCGTCACTATGTAAGTATTATTATTGTACATATTTTTTTCGCAAATCAGTTATTCCAATATTTCAATTATTGATTGATGATACATTATAAATAAATTGATAGAATACAATAGTGTATATTAATGCGACACGCTGACAAAACAGAAGAAGTTTTCCATATAAATCTTATCCTTTCAATTGGAAAAGCGAAAACGTAATCTGCCATATTCTATGGAACATTTCCACTTGGAACAAGGATTCTGACGTGAATAAATCTGATGTTGAAGGATATTTTTATTTCTATTTTCCGTGAATTGAATAGTCAACCACCTATATCTGGCTGACAAAATGTATGCCATATTTTATTTGCACTGAAATTCAACGGTCGACAATACTTTTTCTGCTTTGTAAGCAAGTGGAGATGATTCGTCGCGCTTTTTTATCAATAGGAGCTTCTATTATTGATTTTTAATGGAGATTCAACATGGGTAAATCTTGAGGATGTTTTCTTGACAAAAAAGTAGGTAGACGAAAACTGACTGTAGCACGTCTTTTAACACAGTTCCTATTGTGATTCTATCACTGGTGCTCAACTGAAATGAGGGCGATCAATTTGTTATAAACAGTTTAATCGTCAACATTGCTTTTTTTATCCGTTTTTTGTTATTATAGAATCTAAACCCATAAAACAATTAAAAAAAGTGTCAATTGGAAAGTATTAGAAAAAAAAATGAAGATTAGCGCTCAGCGAGATGGATAGGCGTATTAGCAGCAGAGAAAAACCGATAAATATATGCATTTTTCAAAAATTCATATTACCGCAGCTTTTGAAGTTGGACAGCAGGATGTCTCTTCACGACCTGACAGCTATCAGTGTGCTCTCACAATAGACTGCGGACATCACTTGGGTGCTGGCGCTCAAAAGTTTTTTAATAATCAACACTTGAATATTTCTTTTCATCGTTTTCAAAGAGCTCCGGATGCTCGGCGGTTGGTCCATGATTTTTAAAAAAGTTTTGGCAACAAGAAGTCCAGTATTCTACAAACCTGGCACTTGATTTTGCAAAAAAGTTATGACAACCATATGGAAAAGTTCAATGAACATGAGCGTATTGGCTAAAGGCCTGCAATCTGCAGAGGGGAAGGAAAAGCATCAACCTACAAATCATAGATAATATTTTTGCTGGTTTGCCGGCCCCTATTCCCCTTACTCTCTGCCTGCTTTAGGCGCTTGGCCAATCACGTTCGAGTTTAATAGCGAATTGTGATAAAGAAG
Organism: Orchestes rusci; assembly: GCA_958502075.1. Taxonomy (NCBI): domain Eukaryota; kingdom Metazoa; phylum Arthropoda; class Insecta; order Coleoptera; family Curculionidae; genus Orchestes; species Orchestes rusci. Next base: position 19,168,159 of record OY293304.1, on the reverse strand, counting down.
TATCCTCCGATTTTTTCCAGCTCATTCCGTTATTTTGTTTATCACAATGTTCAGCGTTTCCTTTTTATACTACTTAGTTATTCACCACATCGAAAATCATCATTACATTACTTTCCGTACACTGAAATAAATGTTGGTCTCAAGCCAATGTAGGCAGTTCTCTTGGCCACAACTTCATTGGAACAAGAGATTTTGCTTTCCGACAAAATAATAACTTCTCTCAAGAGAAATGGCGCATTTGATTACATTTTTTAAATTTTTCTTGGGCCTGTTGTTCTTGGGCCATCATATATGCAGGGTGTCCCAGCAAGGGTGGCCACCGGCCATATCTCGTAAACTACTGGACCTAAAAGTTCAGGAAAAAAAACATGATCACTAAAGTGGCCACGAGAAAATGCTGGAAAATATTTTTAACTGCGAAATTTTGCCGCTAGGGAGCGCAATCAAAGCTTAAATATTAAAATTCGAAATTTCTCCGGAAATTCTCAGATTGAGGTATATCTTTATCAACATGTTTAGAAAACCTAGACAATTTCACGTCTTTTTGGTACATGGCTCATTGGCGTACCGATCTTCGTGTGAGTAGGGGAAGGTAGTGAAAGTGTAATTGTTCAAGTGGCTGTAACTTATAAACGACTTGTCCGATTTTGTTGCGTATAGGCTTGTTTGGAACATAAATGTGAGTACTCTCGTATATCGTATCCAGTGATGCGTGATTGTCTCCAGAAAAGTTGCTAGAAGGGGTGACTTGAATTAAAAACAGTGTTTTTCATTTTACCGCAAAAATTTAAATGGTATGGTATAATTCTGATCGAACAAGCTAGGTTTAGCTCGTAGATTACACTTGCTCAACTCGGTTCGGTTGAGCAGCGGAAAATATAGAGTTTACTGCCAGAGAGCAGCCTCACTCTCTGCTATGGCCAAGTGGGCTCGGGCACAGTTCATTTGTTGAGTAAAACAACGTTTTGAGTAGTTGTTGAATACTGATTCTTTATTTCCCACGAATTGCTTATATATAATTAATTGTTATAGTACACAATGATGTTATCCAAATGTTGTAGTAAACATAATTCTACTATGCACTTCCGTTCGTGCTTTCATCGGCAAAATAATCATATCATGACCGAGTGACCGACCATGGTTCGGGAACGTGATGATTAATTAGTTTTCCTACCTATCTGACATTGAACTTGAGTGGGTTCATAACCTATCATGAAATTATTTAAAATTAGAAATGTATCAAACTTAGAAAATAATGCATGTTTAATGGTGATTAAACACTGATAATAATAAATAGTCCAAATTATGTAAAATTTAATGTTTTATTGTTTTAAGGTTTTTTTTTTTTTTTTTTTCAAGGTTTTTTCTTGTAAATTTAATCTTCATTTCGATTCTGTTATCAGAATTATACCGTACCATTTAAATTTTTGCGGTGAAACGAAAATAACAGTTTTTAATTCAAATTACGCCTTCTAGCAACTTTTCTGGAGACAATCACGTATCACTGGATACGATATACGAAAGTACTCACATTTATCTTCCAAACAAGCCTATACGCAACAAAATCGGACAAGTCGTTTATAAGTTACAGCCACTTGAACAATTACACTTTCACTACCTTCCCCTACTCACACGAAGATCGGTACGCCAATGAGCCCTGTACCAAAAAGACGTGAAATTGTCTAGGTTTTCTAACCATGTTGATAAAGATATACCTCAATCTGAGAATTTCCGGAGAAATTTCGAATTTTAATATTTAAGCTTTGATTGCGCCCCCTAGCGGAAAAATTTTGAAGTTATAAATATTTCCCAGCATTTTTTCGTGGCCACTATAGTGATAATTTTTTTTTTCCTGTTCTTTCAGGTCTAGTTGTTTCTGAGATATGGCCGGTGGCCACCCTTGCTGGGACACCCTGTATATATATATATATTTATATATATCTTTCATATAAATCTTTTCCTAATATCGCGGATAAGAGTTGAAATTTGGGAATTCACCGAAAAGAACATCAATTACGCGAATGACAGTTTCTTGTACCAAGTCAACAGGGATCTTGTGAGGAAACACCGCACCGCTTTCTCGAGCGTATTTAAAACAAGACCTTTTTGTACTACACCAAAATCCAAAAATACAAAAGAATGAATAAGAAAATCAGTAAGCATCGATCCGTAGAGGGAGAGGTTCTAATAGAAGGTTAAGTGTCTGAGATAAAGGAGATTGGGGAAATTTGTGACACATTGTTGAAGTTCAGCAATCTTTTATACTTATAGCATTTGATATCGCAAACTTCTATAACAAAGATCTGCGAATCATATCACGAACATGAAAAATAATATGGTTGCCAATTTGTATCTAATTATTTGTAGGTTATTTGGAATGTCATTTTGCATTGTTTTTGTGGTTCTTGTTTCATGCAAACACATACTTGAATAAGTACAGGAGGAGAGAACTGGATTCGGAATATTCAAAAGATAAGGGTGCACCCTATGGGATAGAGGTAAAGGAAAAAAGATACAAGTTTGAAATATTCATTTGTTTTTCCAGATCAGGAAGAGCACATTGACATTACCTATCAGGTGGCCCAGCAAATCAAAACCTCACGTCAGCAGCTTCAAATAATACTACGACAGAGGCCTGAGAAAAAGAAAACTCAATGAAAAACCTTTACAATGGAATGATAAAAAAATTTACACAGATATATTTTGGATTTTGATTTAAGAGAAGAAAGTTTTTGATCAAGTCCTTCCATCTTTTGTACCAAGAGAAGTGCATTTGAGTAAAAATCCCTCTACCCTGATTCTCGAAGAAAAACTGTCGAGTTAATTCTTTAGTACTTGGGTCAATGAATCCTATCTTTCACATTGGAGCAATACACTTGTGACAAATGTTTTTGTCTCTTCCTTGAAGAGAAACATTTTTATCACAATGATCCTGTGCTTTGGGCCCAGAACATGGACTAGTACGGACAAGATTAAATGTCTCTTGCACCAAAACCTGACCAAATCTTGAAATCATCACACGCTTGAGCCAAAAACAGAACACATTGAGTCAAATGACCATTTTTCTCTACAGCTTAATGATTTTTCATTTCAAGACAAGAGCTTTCGCATTTGAACCTATTCAAAAGCGCGAAGCATTTGATTTAAATTCATACGCATGTATGCCAAATATTCCTATTTTTCAGTGTAACAACCGTAATCACTTGACTACCATCTACATAGGTTTAACCTAGAGTCTCACAATGTCTGGTCACCATGTGGTTATGAGTTAACCCTAAGCTACAGATGATGAACTGTTTCACATCCGATAGTGAAGCTTACTATTGAAGATAACTACAGGTTAAGTTGACCACTTGACCAGTGGAAAATTCACTTGTTAAGCCTTGGTCAAGCACAAACCAAAGGAACATAACCTTATCAGAGAACTAGATACCTAATTATGACTATTTTGACATTTTTGTGTTCTGCTACTCGAATAATTTTTGAATACTATATTGAAGATTTTCACCAATCATAATAAATAAGCAGTAGAGTGGAGCAAAATGAAATTATTTGACATGAATGCATTCAGCGATGATGAAAAATATACATATATTGTCAGGTGAGGTGTTCGACTGGACCCGCAACACCTGTCGTGCTCTAGGGAACGTGGCTGGGCTGAACAGTAGAGATACTCCGTATAGGCAACTTCCATTTATTATCGTCCATGGTATATCCCATCTATCTCCACCATAACACTAGGACGAGCATGTTTTTTGAGGCCAAGAGGGGTTAATCTACTCAGGGTGAGAGCGGTTACACTACTCACAATGTAGAGTAGTTGGCTAAGCCAACCACTGACTACTTTCTCGCTGAACGTGTCTATTAATAGCAACAAAACTGCTGGCTCAGCGATTCTACCAGTGGCAAATTAAGTAGATTCACACCAAGTATATTTGCCTCCAGTACTAATGTGACATATGCCCTCACCCCGTGAGCATTGGACCCCAATGCCAAAAGAGAACATGCTTCATCCCTTACAAAAAACTCAAAAACTATTTACAAATTTTGTGGCTAAAATCTCATGCTCCGGTCCTGCTATCCATCCGTTTAGTTTTCTCAAGCCCTGACCTGTGGTACTGCACCGCCGTGCGTTCAACTTTTGTTCACTGCTAATAGTGCTAATGCTTTCGTTTGCAAAAAAATGTTGGCCGGCCGATCTTCCTTGACCTTGGTAATGGTTGCCTATTACAGGGTGTGTATATGGTCCCCTTACTCAGTTCAGAGGCCGGTATCCCTGTTATATGGCTGGAGGTTGTGGATTCCTGGCCGGTTTCGTATTTTCCAGTTGGATGGTTGTGGGGACCGGTAGCCGTTATACAGGGTGTCCCAACGATAGAGTAAAGTAGGTTTTATCATAAAGGACATGAAAAATATCAATTTCAATATGCGTCACAGGTTAGGGGTGTAAATAGCGCACATTCTGAAAATATTTGGAAACATACAGGGTGCGTCACAAAAGTATGGCATGAAAAAGTATGATTTTTTTAAATATAACCCCCTCTATATTGATTGATATTTCAATTCTTTTTTTAATTTGGAACAAAAATTGTGATACAACTAAAATGTTCCTAAATTCAACCGTTATCGAGATATCGCGTTTTGAAAATGGCATTTTTGCAACTTTGACATGCTATAAAACTCAAAGTATTCAAGTTAGAGAAAAATGGATTGCACATTCCTTTCTTAACTTTTCAAGAGCTGTTCAAGGAGATTAAATCCATTATTGTGAAAAAATGTCAAAATGTGCCGAAAAAAGTTGACAGTTGACGTTACCTTCTATCCAAATGACAGAAGAGCTCTTGAAAAGTTAAGATAGGAAAGTTCAAACCATTTTCCTCTAACTTGAATAGTTTGAGTTTTATAGCATGTCAAAGTTGCAAAAATGTCATTTTTAAAACGCGATATCTCAATAACGGTTGAATTTAGGAACATTAGTTGTATCACAATTTTTGTTCCAAATTGAAGAAAGAATTGAAATATCAATTAATATACAGGGGGTTCCATTTAAAAAAATCATACTTTTTCGTGCCATACTTTTGTGACGCACCCTGTATGTTTCCAAATATTTTCAGAATGTGCGCTATTTACACCCCTAACCTGTGACGCATATTGATATTGATATTTTTCATATCCTATATGATAAAACCTACTTTACTCTATCGTTGGGACACCCTGTACATACATCATCCTATACAGGTCAAAACATGATATTAATAACATCTCAAAATAAACAATAACATCCCATATTAAAATCATAAACATATACTCACTAAATCCTCATCTATATCAACTCATCATGAGGGAAGGCAATGGGCGAAAGTATTATTCTGTCCACCATGTACATTAGGCAGTATGTGACGTATCCGATTGCGCTCTCTCTGAATCCCTGCTTGAATGGACCGCGTCCGTAGCGAGTTGAATGAGCTGACATCCATACTGTCTCTTGCTCTCCTGCTCGGGTATCGTCAGCAAATAAGATCTCTTTTCCTTGGCTCTGTTCACCGTCTCGTGGGTCAGGCCACCATAACACTGAAGGAACGGACTGTCGATCCCTTTGTATGCATTCAATGCCTCGCTGACATATTCCAAACAGCAGACACACCAGGACTAGGGACAGTGCCACACACTTTGACACAAAAATACTATCGTGTCGTCGATCTGGGACGCCTTGTGCCAATGAAGGATGGACGGTGACCAGAGGCATCCATTGGTTTCTGTGGAACAACATGTGAATGAGAGCGATTAAAAGTACCATGCTCCAAATCATCATCAGGACCCAACTCTCTTCAGGCCCACTGCAACTTTAACGGACACTTCCGTTCTGATCGACGCTCGAAGCTTGGAGCGTCCAGCTCTGGTCCAGGCAGTCATCAAAACAATTTTTTTCTCGGGCCTTCCCTTACTCTACTTGGCAGTGGAGTTGATCGTCGGCGCATCCACCGAATGTCACGTAAGGTGTTAGACTGGGTCTTCGACAGGACCCGCAACACCTGTTGTGCTCTAGGGTACGTAGCTGGGCTAAACAGTAGAGATACTCCGTATGGGCAACTTCCATTTATTATCGTCCATGGTACATCCCATCTTTCTCCACCATAACACTAGTACGAGCATGTTCTTTGAGGCTGAGAGGGGTTACTCTACTCAGGGTGAGAGCGGTTCCACTACTCACAATGGAGAGTAGTTGGCTAAGCCAACCACTTACTACTATCTCGCTGAACGTGTCTATTTATAGCAACAAAACTGCTCGCTCAGCGATTCTACCAGAGGCAAATTGGGTGGATTTACACCAAGTATATTTTCCTCCAGTACCAATGTGACAATATTACGCCGTCTCAAAATCATCGGTTCCCGGACCAACTCAGATGAAAAAAATTATAACACAAATGAGGCTCAAGGGCTCAAGTTGCCACAGACAATTTCGTTAAAATAAACCAAAACTGTACCCAATAATGCTCACCGTCAAAATACAACACCAAATATCAGAAATAGGAAGAATTTTTGGAAGAATAGTAGAAATAACTTCCAATTTCAAATTTATTTGAATATTTGAAAACTTTAATCGTTTGATGCTGTTGTGACATTTGTCAAATTTAACTGCGATTTGTCACACTGAAATCTTAAGAACTGAAAATGCTGTGGTTAATTCACCAAAAAACATTTTTTCGCTATGAAACAATACATGACTTAACCATTGGTAACCGTGAACGCATTTGGTTAGGTCACCAAAAATGGTCACCTTTGTGAAACTGGGCCTTGAGTAATGGTTCTATCTAACCATGCGCCAAATTCAAAAGGGCACCGCGTCTAGCTTGAAACAAATAATGATCGTTCGAGGAGCACGTTGCTATCTATTATCGACCATCACTAAAACTCCGTTCCGTATCACTGTTTCCGTCTGTTTTTTTTTCATTTTAACTAAATACCACAAGGTTTTCATCGGTTTTGTGTCCAAAATTCTATCAAGTTTACCTCGTGACGTTCTCGTCGATCAACGGGCACCATACTGTTCTCCTATATCTCAGTGAATTTCTCGAGGAAGATTCTGTTTTCCCGGTGGCTTATCCCGTTGGGCAGGGCAAGTGACTCAGTGACTTTTTCTGAGACCTGTTTTCTCCACCGCTGTCGAATGTCTGAGTGAGGTAGCTTGTCACGTTAGGTATTGGTATTGGTATTGGTATTGGTATGATTGGGGGGGCAAACCACTGTCTGGCGAGTAGGCCCAATGACCCTTTTCGCCAACCCCAGGACCACACGTTTCAACTAAGTTGATGATGGAGAACATCACCTAGTTATATATTTGAACGAGCAGGACCAATTAATTTGGGCTAATTATTTGAACTTTTTGACTGTCAGAAATTGATAATACTGCAGTCTACTCTACTCAGTAACCTTAGCCAATGAGAGTACCACTAGATGTCGAACGGAAAATAATTTCTGCCGACCTCGGGGTTTCAACCCGATCATCGCGTACGATTCTCTCCGGTGACTTTTGTCGAATGGTGCCCTAGACCACTCAGCCACCAAGCTGCTCTTGTTACGTTAGATGTTGCTCTGGTCCCTTTTTCCTTATTTCCGGAATGTGTTTCATCACCGTATAAATAAGGATAACCGAACACGTGACAATGAGGAATTAATTCCAGTTTGTTCTTCGAAACCGCGTTTTTTTTGTAAAAAGTTTTCATTTTCCGTAACGAAGCTAGTTCTGTAAATTATTCAAAAGCTCTAGAGTTGCATTGTTCTTTTATTATTTTCAACACGCTCAGCTTAATCAGAGTTCCCGCAGGTATGCCATTCACTTTCCTTCAAGGAAGAACCCATCACAACAGCAGATATAACAATAAAATGCTAAACCCTCAATCATTTAACGTCAATATTTTGAAGTATGACCGGCTCATTTGAAAAGACCACACAAGTCATCATTTTTTGTCCAGATTTCATTGTTTTTAAAATATTGACGAATGTTATAAAATAACCAGTTTTGCTGATATAATAATTTCAACTTGCACTAATTATTACTTTTTTAGGTTCCAATGACCACGAACGCAGACTCGCTTTTGAAACGTTGGGCGTTAATAGTTCATGTTATGTACTGATCGACTCTTTTTAAGGTAACAAATAAAGAAGATCTGGTACATGAGACCTGAGCCGATGAATTTTTTAAGTAAACAGCACAGAACACATATACAAAGTTTAGAACAAAAAGGTAAATGGAGGGCGGGGCCCATAGAAAAGTGATTAAAATATTATATATCCACTTTTTTATGGCGGGGCCTGAGTGAAAGCTCTGATTCCTATCCATGGAGAGGCGCTGATGTGTCTGAAGTTCGTTACATCTCGAGAAGATGGCGGTATGTGGAATGCCACATGACAGCTTATTATCAGCTTGTCATGATGATAGATGATGTGAAAAAATGTCCTGGTAATCCTCATCAAAAAACCTATAAGAACGCAGAATACAACCCGGAATACTAGAGGCTCATCAATGTTCCAGCCGCCATCGGAAAAGTTCCGGAGAAATGCGAAAACCGAAAAAACTACATTCATTCGAAGTTTTTGTCTTTATTTCATAAATAAAGACATTTTCATCGTCAAAGTCAATGTCAGTGCTTTTATGTGAAGGGAACTGTATCATATATTACAGAAATCTTCAATTATACATTATCCGTCTGATAGTTCGATTCGCATCCACTTCATTCCGTGGCGCATTGTTCGGTAAAATTTTACACGTCAGTTTGTCTTCTAAACTTTGTATGAGTTCTGTGGTAAACAGTCACTTATTGAATATATCGTTTGCTGTATAAGTGATTTGGTATTCATATTTTTTGCATCAAGCTAAGTTCCTGTAGTAAGATTTTTTTGATAGGGATTCATCTTCCAGCTTTTTGTTAATCATTTTTCTTTGCCTCTTGTTTGCATTTCAGAAGAACCGCATCGATATTCGGAATTCTTCTTGTGGACGTGGTATTTTGTTTCCTGAATAACTTTTAGAGTATCAGCGATATGCAAAGCCGACAAGCCACCCGACTCACTTCTACCTACTACCACTCACGAATTTTCAATTTTCCCGAAAATAATATTTTTTTGCCGTAAAAATTGACTTTCGAAGTTTTTGCCCACTTGTTACCTGTACACACACAATGTGCAACTGCAAAAACTCCCATTTGTTTTTTTTTTGTTTCCTTATAGGTACTTAGACTGATACCTAAATGATTCCATATCAGAAGCATATTTAAAATCACTGGTTCCAGTGGTTCACCACGAATCTATGAGTTGTTATTGTTATGTTGTGAATATGAAATTCGCGTTAAAATAGTCAAGATCTCATTGTATTATCAATGCCATGATTGAAAAGATAATATCATTCGAATTATTTTTATTGTAAATACACATTATAGATACTAAAACACTGTGTCTTAAACAGTGTCTTTCAAAAGTCCCGGAACGGTATCGTATTTCACAAACGGCTCGAGAAAAAAAAATTAAAATCAGTACTTTGTGGTTTTAGGACATGCCTGATCCGATGGTAATATCGGCAATGTTGCCACGTTTACATTTTTTGACATAAACCACTTTTTTTAAATGCAAAGCCCATTCAATTTTTATTGCAATAAATGGAGCGCCCCTCAGTTATTAAATCCTCCAAATATCAAATTTTTATTGGAAATACAGCAACTTTGCACTTTCGTTCAAAAGTCCCGGAACGGTCTCGTATTCCACAAACGGCTCGAGAACAAAAAGTAAAAATCAATACTTGGTGGTTTCAGGACATGCCTCATCCGATGGTTATATCGGCAATGTTGCAACGTCTACAGTTTTTGAGACCGTTCCGGGACTTCTGAAAGACACTGTATTTAAAATGTTTGTGTTTAGTAAAAAATACTTCTTTCCGGTTATTCTATTTCGGTTCAAAATAAGAAAGTGATGTCCTACGTTGGACTAACAGATCTGCAGAGGCGAGAATGTATTGCTCCCATTGGACAAGAAATGCCTCAAAGAGACATTGCAAGATAGAAGGCGTTATCCTGGTTGTTGTATCGAAAACGCATGTAAGAGAGGCCACACCGAGGCAACTTTTGTCATTGTCGACAAGTTTCTAGCGATTAAGTTGCCGGTTCTCAATAGATGTTTCTGGTCGCTCAAGGCTTGTCCAGACAGAGGCAACACAGGGCGACATTATTGTCAACTTGGTTTCCAGTCACAAAAAACATGTCGCAGAAATAGGAAACTTAGTGTACACATATACATGACTGATTTAAGTGAAGTTTCTAGTACATGTCGCAAGTATCTGAAACGGGTTGTTGAGACAAAAAAAAATAATTTTTCAAAACCTGTCCACACGACATAAAAAAAAAGCAACTGGTCGCGTCTCGTCGACGCTTGTTTTTCAATTTCCTTGGCCGCAACGCAAGCGAAACACGCGACATGGTGAAACAATGGTAGTCGCAACATTCAAGGATGAGTGCAAAAGCTTCACCTGGATCTTAACAGATTTAAGTTGTTGTGAAGCATCCTGGTTTGGTATTGGAACAGATAGTTAAGCTTTGGATAGGTGCAATTGGAGATGATTTCGTGTTCCTACAAGATAGTGCACCTCTTCATACCAATAAAGTTTCTAGAGGATAATTTGATGTCAGTAGGTTAGTCAGATACAAGTCCCATTGGAAACTTTTGGAAGCAGTTCAAAAGAAGGAATCAATTCAGAAAATACCGTCCAAGTATTGGCAGTTATCCGAAATTTGAAAATTATCATCTCTTTCAAGAAACAAAAAAATATTAATGCGAATAATTTTAAATTGAATTGAATATTATGTTCATGGTTTCTGTTTCTCTAAAAGACTATATGATTAAAAATTTTTCATTGATATGTGAATTATTCTCGAAGACTCACTCTTATATTTATGAATAACAATTTTCATATATCTCAAAGATGTTGAATAATGCTAGGTGATTCCATATAAGTTTGGTTGTGACTGATGCAACCTCAATACAACAATCAACAGTCTACAGTTAATATCAAAGAATAATTTTGTGAATTTCATCCACATCCCAAAATAGGATTTTTGCTTGGAAGCATTCGTTGATTATGGAAAATGCAGAGCTGAACAGAGATCTCGAAAAAAAGACATCCTTTTCAAATATCCATCATTCACACGTTGCTGTTTACTTTGGGTTTGGAGATAACAGATCGATCGATGTTCATACACACATTCGAACTCTGATAAAATTATGAACACGTAGCTGATCACAGGAAAACAAGATCGATAAGCGTTCACAGTAAAGCTGAAGTGGTGCTAATGCTGATAAAATAACACATGGTTGGAAATGAAAACTATTACTCTACATTCGAAATACATTTGGTCTGAAGTCCTTTGCAATGTAATCTAGATGTAGCTTATACAGGATGATCCATTATACTGTCGCCCTCCTTTTACATTTTTATCCAAAAGATTTGAAGATTTAGTTTTGTCAATAGACAAAGATACTTTTGTTTAACCTAAACAAAAAATTGTAAAAGTCATCAGTATACCGGGAAAGCAGATTCCTCATAAAATTTCAAGTACATAATAATTTATGTAACATACCATATATTAAATCCAACCGTTATAATTAATAATACATACTGCTGCAAGCTAAACCGCAAGAAAAATGTTCGTCGAGGGACTCTTATAGACATTACAAACTTTCGACTGCATCACAATTTGCTTATCAATCTGAGAGGTCCACAAATGATGCAATGTTGAACTTTCTAGAGAAAACTCACAGCAGTCAAAATCGGGGAAAAGCAGTAGCGGCTGTTTCCTGGGATTTATCGAAAGCATTCGATTGTGTAGACCTGAATATACTTTGGCTAAGTTGGACAAGTACGGCTTCAGAGGGTCAAGCCTTGCTTGGTTTGAATCCTATCTAACTGAACGAAGCCAATCAGTATTATATTTGGGAGCAAGGTCACGTCTGGTGTGCCACAGGGATCGGATTTTGGACCCCTACTGTTCCTGCTGCTGACGACGCAAAGATGCAGGTTTCCAATTCGCAAATCCTTCAAGCTACAAACAAGAATAGTGTGGCATGATGTCTGTCCGGGCTTTCCGGAACAAACAATAACGAACAATTTGCAGGTCACAAAAGGCCGGTTTGACTCTAACCAACTAACCTTGAACGTCGCCAACAAAAACAAAACCACAAGAGAATGAACTAACTCAAACTAACCCATTCCAACGAGAAAATATACTGGGCGCTCATTTGTATATTGGGGAAAAAAAATATACAACCATCTGCATCAGATTTGAAGGTGGTGCCCTCACTGAAGGTTTTCGAACAATCCCTAAAGAGAGCTCTGTTGAACAAGGGATTCTACTCCTTTGAAGAGTTCTACAACTGTAGAGTGTACTTTGGTTTAATTGGGAGAGACATGAGTCACCATTTGCCAACCGTCTTTTTGATTTGTCGTTTTTGATTTACTGCCTGTATTCTTGTATTTTAATATCATTTAATTGGTCACAATAACCTGTTTAACCTGCTGTGATTTTTATTTCATATCATTTAATCCATTTTTATTAGACTAACAAGCTTTGTCAATAGAAGTAATGGTCTAAGTTCCGAATAGGAGACGACCTTCAACCATCTGTTCATTTGATGAAAAGTATTTTATATAAAATTTGATATATTAGAAAGTGTATCGTGAGGTGGTTGCCTAAAAGGATCTGGTCCAGTCTATGATCAATTATTAAAAGTACAAAAAGGTTTTTTTTATTTAATCATTCACTTGTTCATTAGAAAATTTGAATACCAAATAAATATGCAAACGATAGGTCGCCTAGTATTTTTTGGTCCAACTACCAGGTTGCCAGGTATACAGTGTGTCCAGAATAAGATGATGATCATGGGGATATTAAAAACGATAAGATATACGATGTCGTTTGAATGGGAGAAGAATCGCGTATTTTTATGCCCAAAAATATGCTACCTTTGTTTTATTTTTGATCGATACTTTCACAGGATGAAAAAAGAAAATGCCCATTTTGGAAAAACCACAATATTGTGCTTATTTTGAGAGCTAACATTTTCAAATTTTCAGGACATGGGAAGGAGGATACGACGATTCTAAAAACTGCATAAAAAGAAGGGGTCCTACGACCTTGCGACCTTGCGACCGGCCGAGGTCAACTTCTGTTTCTCTTATTTATTGAATTTCTTCATTTTCAGAAGCCGCATTGAAAATGCTTTTTGAAAATATGAATCCTGTAACAAAAATTGACTCCTCCCTGGCTAGACGCAATAAAGTAGGTATACATCTTTTTTGGCGCTGTTTTGAAAAATTGAAAGAGTTAGCTTTTATTATAAGCAATATATACAAGTACGCTACTTTTCTTTCATCCAAGCAGAATAAACAGATGTGTGCAAATTACTACTGTGACGAAACATGCCCAGTGGTACGAACTTCCAAGGCGGCCGACAGCGGAGATGACGTTACAACCATTGCGTCTCGCTATCGAACATCTCGTCTTTTGTTTGTCACAAGTCCATACCACTGTTCAGATTCTACAATCAAGAAGTTTATTCGGTTGCCTACATCTGGAATATCAGAGAACTCTCGCCATCTATCGTGGGATCGGAGAGAATATAAAAGCCCGACATTCAGACAAGAGTGCAGTTGTGCTTTAGTGATCGTTGCATTAATTGTGAACGGGTAGCGTTAAATAAAACATAAATAATTGACTGTACAATAATTTTCAGTAAATAAATTAGTTATAGTTGAAAAGTGTTTTTTATAGCGAAAAGTATCACATTGGTGTCAAAAGTGGGATTTATTGTGTGCTATGAAAACGGTCAAAAATATTCGCTGTGATGGCTGCGAAACAAGTGCTTTTAACCGGATTGAAGGTTGCCGAGTTGAAGGGGGAGCTTGAGGAGCGTGATTTGGAGACAAGCGGGAAAAATGCCGATCTACAAAAACGTCTTCGTGAGGCTTCATTCGAAAAAGGCTTGGATCCTGATACGTCTCAATTCGAGACTCCATATCCAAACTCAGTGAAGAAATTATCGGGGAAACTTGACGAGAACTCAAGAAAATTAGGAGAAAAATCGAAGAATCTTCCAGAGCCATGGAAGATAACTCGAGGAAAATGGAAGGGAAGTTCAAGGAATCTTCTAGAGCTATGGAAAAAAAATTCAAAGAATCCTATAGAGCTATGGAAAAGAGATTGGAAGAGAGACTTAAAGAAACTTCTAGAGCATGAAGGATCATGTGGCAGAAGAAATTGGGAAACAGCTAGTAGATACAGTAAAGACTCTGGAAGAAGGAATAAAGCAGATGAAAAGGCAAGTGACAGTGATTATGAAACAACCAGGGGTGACATTCGGGAGCCAAGATGCGAGTGCTAAGACGCTAAACACCCAATAGCAGGAAGACTACGATGTTCTGGTCAAGCATTTGGTGCTACGATATGGACAAAGTCACTTGGAGCACGTTTACCACCCGAAGCTGAAAAGCCGCTCTCAGAAGACCAACGAGAGCTTGCAGGAGTTTCAAGCTGATGATCGATCTTTCTGAAGAAGAAGCGGTAATAAAGACGATATTTATTTATTTATTTATCCTATCCTCTCAATTTGGAGAAGTTGACTCTTGCGGGTGATCTCATATTGAACAAAAAAAAATCAAAAAATGTTCGACAAGCTATCATATCAACCAAAATGGCTGCAAAGGCTTGAAACTCGTCAGTTGTAATCGGGGTCCAAGGGCCTTCAGAATAAGACATCAGTGGATGCCTCTTTCCATTTAAGATTTCAGGAGTGTGTGTGTGACAAAAGTGCACTAAACATTTTTTTTTTAAATCGCCCGGAAACATAAAGTGGCCAATGGATTGAAGATTTCAAATGCATCATTACTTCTTTGATTACTGATGCAGGATCCGAGCTTTATCAAATTTGAGGCCCTTCCCATACATATGACCATACCCATAACAGAACTCTTGATCACAATCGTAGAGATTAGATTATAAAAACGTTTTTATGTTAAAGTAAAAGCTGCAACCAACATAAAGCTAGTGAATCTATTTGCTTATGATATAATGACAGTGATGATTGTAGAATCAGCTTTGTCACATTTTTATATGGCGGGTTTAATAATATACAGGATGTATTGTAAGATGAGGTTTTCCTTTCAACACTGTATAGTATGCAAAAAAATGGGAAAATTTTCCAATCAAAATTTTGTCCAAAAATGCTTCGTTTTCAAGATACAGGATGTTCAAGTTTCAAGGAAAAAATCCACTCCAAATATTTCCACAAAATTTGATACACTTTTTTCGACCATCAAACTACATTTTTTGATGTTCGTGACTGTCCCCGACGACGCCCAACGAGGATACATCTACCTCTGTTGAGTCTCATGTCATTCTTAGTATAATCAACCGTAGTTTCTGGGAACTCGAAACTAACTCACAATAGTGAACATTGTCGTTGGAATGGCTTCAAAACTTATACAGAATAACCTGCAACAGCTGTCCTATGTAACACGATGAACAAACTTGGTACACGCAAAGCCCTTATTCAGGAACTCTTGCTTAAGCAGGGAAAGTTAAGGGGACTGGGACTGCTGAATGACCTTCCGACCACGCTCCGCCTATGTAACATCTTGGCAAAGGACCCAGGAGCCAAAATAGGATGCCTAGTTGAATCGGATGGAAAATCAACCATGCTCAAAGAGAAGACGCTCCACTGGCTGCTGGAAGTGCATTTTCCTGGATTGGAGCAAGTCGCCGTACTCCCACACCAAGTGAGAACCCGCACAGCTCCCGACTATGAAACTGCAGAAAGGATTGTCAACTTTGAAAAGGTAGAATGGGCTTTCGAGTCATGTTCTACGTACAAAGCTCCAGGGATAGACGAGGTCTTTCCAGCCTTGCTACAAAAGGCTGGAAAGCGTATGACCGCATTTCTGGTAAAGCTCTTTCGTTTATTCCTAGCCATAGGCTATATTGCCTCTAGCTGGAGGGAAGTGGAGATGATATTCATCCCAAAATCAGGAAAATCAGACTACATCAACCCCAAGTCCTTCCGAACGATCAGTCCATCAAGCTTTCTTCCCAAGACACTATAGAAACACTTGTTGATAGATACATCATGGAAACGCATCTGTTATCTATTTCACAGCATAATAATCAATATGCCTATCGGCAAGTTCTATCGACTGTCACGACGCTACAACATCTTATAACCAGAGACGACTGTAGGAAAGCATTCAGGGAATTCGGGATATTGACTGCCGTCACTGTACATTTTAGAAAATCTACTGTACTTAAAAAGTGAATCTTCTACGTTTGTAACTCATGAACATGTTCATGGGTACCAGACAAGAAACAGGGGTGACTTTGTGCAGGTTTATTGGCGTCTGAAGAGGTGTCAGACTGGTCTGAGTTACTGGGCTATGAAGTTTTTTAATATACTTCCACAAGAAACTGGAGCGCTGGAATATCGACAATTCAAAAATAAAATCAAGGATTTCTTAATCGAACATTCTTTTTACTCATTTGGGTAGTTTTTAACCTATTTAAACAAACATTGTATGTGATAGTGCTAGATAAATGTTGTGTTATTTTTAACTTTTAAGTTTCACTTCAACAATTATTACTACTGACGTATGTAAGCATTTTTAAAAATGCACTGAACATGAATAAACAATTGGAATTTGAAAGATGGAAGGAGCGCTCGACGGAAATAGATCAGCATTGGGTGCTGTCGAGAATAAGAGGCAAGAGACTTAGAAAGAACACTGACTCAGGAGGGAGGAAGAAGAATAATATTTGCCAAAATGAACGGCCAAAATGTCCGCTAGAGGCTGTCTCCAGAATGGAGTCTTATCCCCTCTCCTTTGAATTCTTATGGTAAACAACCTGCTGAAGCAGCTGAATGATTCGATATTGTATACACAGGCCTATGCTGATGATCTTATGATCCTGGTGACGGGCCGCCACATTCAGGAGCTCAGGGACCTCACAATGCGAGCCTTGGGAATTATAGAAGGGTAGTGCTCCCTTATGGACTTAGAATCAACCCTGAAAAGATAGAAATCCTGTTATTTACCAGGAAACACAGGGTCCTCGAATACAGAAAAACGGTAAAATACCTAGAGGTGACCCTTGACCAGAAAGTGTCCTGGAAAGAGCACAACGAAGAGCGCTCTAGAAAAGACATATACTCTTCATAGGCATGTAAAAGAACTATAGGGACAACATGGGGACTGAAACTCAGAATAGTATACTGGATCTATTCTATGGTTATCAGACCTCTTATCACCTACGGAGCCATAGTATGGTGGCCAGCAACTGAGGAAGCATACATCCAGTGGCAACTGGATCAGGTTCAAAGGATGGGATGCATCAGTATAATAGGCGCAGTACCTACCACACTCAGGATAAAATACTTTGGAGCTGAACTCACAACACTCCAGGAACTGAAAGGGATCTATTTGAAGGATCTGCTGAGCTATCACTTGTGGGTTGCAGAGGGCGCAGGAGGCCTAAGCAGGTTATGTCGTGAGCCACCCACTTGGACATCTACATCAAGTCCTGTCTAATGTTACCTATGAAACCCCAACTCACAATGAACCCTGTATATTACAAGATAACACAATCAAATCAAATATTGTATCTCGTTGGACGTCTGAAAATTATTACGACTGATATTATTCCGTTTCCGCCAAAAAGATTGATTTGGAAGATTTTTCAATTTTGTACATCGAGTCATCGAACCTGTAACCATGCATAGTTGAATAAGCTGCGAGCAATTTTCTATAGAACGATCACCCTAAAAGAGGTATTTTGATTACTAAGGGTACCATAATTTGGGGATTTCTGTTGTCTAGTTCTAACTGTCAAGAAAATCAAATCCTTTCAGATCTGAAATAATTAGATTGCATAATGATAGTTCAAGAATTTCTCTGTTGGAATAAAGAAAATGGAACAAACTAGGTAAACGCTGATTTGTGATAAAGTGGGTATTCTGTTTCTTGAGCTAATCAGGTAAAATCTCAACCCATTGTTTAATATTATTTTGTGAGTGATAACTATCAGAAAAGTGAAAACCAGTTCGCACCTTTAGCCAGTTTATTCGTCGATCACAAAAGTCAAGACAAATCAGAATTTGTCAGAATTTTTCATTCTCACAATTCCACATTCTCCTGGGTTGTTAATGATATAGTACGAAGAACTGGGAAAGTTGGCATAGCACTTTGATATGATGATATAATCATAGAAAACGTCAATGTATCCAGCAGTGGTTTTTGATATAAGATGTATTTTTGAACTGGCACGGAGTGCTGCTTCGTGTTTTCAAAAGTATTCCATCAACATCCATATTGAGTGCCAGCAACATCTTCCTTGAATTATTTGACTCAAATATGTCACGTACCAGGGGTGAAAGAGCCGTTTTATTCAATTGAGTTGGAGAAGATTCATGTTATTGTTGCTTTTAGGCATGTTCCTTTTAAATTAACTTGCTGGTTAGTTATGATATTCGTAGTCAGACGTTATGTTCTCTCGAAAGATGTCCGTTTATGAATTCGAATAAAAAATTCTAGTGCAAATAATAATTGTAGTATTGATAATTGATTATTGAACTAATACTTCCAAGATGAAAGTAGTGGATGAAGTTCTGTTCAATTCTCTTGTCAGTGAAATGTTTGATTTTCTTTTTATGCCGCAAACAGTTGTCCAAGACAAAAACTTTTTCCTGAAGTTTTTTCGTACATGAGATTCCATATTTGGGAGCTTCAGCTAGTGAGACTCCAAAGCTGGAAATAGTATGCGACTTGATAATGACAATTTGGTTCAAAGCCAACCTCAAATTCTCTCATCCGGCTTATCCTCAGATCCCGAGGCATCCACGTTCCTTTAAGAGAGCTGCCACCATTGTTTTTCCAAGGTGAATACTCCCAAAAATCATTCTTTCAATTTCAATTATAATAAAGATGTTTATTGAGTTTAATAGAATGTACAGGGCAACCTTCACATACAGGATGACCCTAATAGTGTGTGAGACTTATTGCTATCCCCAAGGAAAGTTCACATTTTTCATCAACATTGACTTGATTCTTTTGAATATAATACTTGGACATTTATGATCATTTTCAAAACCTTTCTGCATACCCTTTCTAATCGTTTACCACACAAGTACGATCGATAGACGATATATCAAATGCTAAATGTCCTCGGAAATTACTACAAATACTGCTCTGATTTCTTCATATTCCAAAATTCAACGTGCTTGAAAACGTTTCTTTGCTCTCTTTTTTATGTTACATCATGTAGGTATATAAATTAACCTGATAATCAGAGACTTCGTTTCATTCCTTCTATAAATTGATGACCACCACAATTACCTATGTATTTCACACTTTGAATGTGAAAATTTTAGTATTGGCGATGTTCAAAAATTATGCAAAAGACGTTAATTTCTTGTTTTAAAACTATCAACTTGATCTTCAAAAACGTACCATGATTTTCTAATATATATTTTGAAAGGAAACAAATATATCACGTGTTTTTGACATGTATTTTATAAACTACTAGCTGTACCCGCCACGGCTTCTCCCGCTTCGACAGCAATTTTAATTGAATCAATAAAAAATTGTATTTTTGGTCACATCGACTTCAAACTTCATATTAATAATCTTGCATGAAATCAATGAAACTCGTGTTTCATTTGATCTATAATCCTCAAGATGGCTTTGCTGGTACTTAGCTGCAGATGCATGATGTACTACAAGATTTTTCTTTCTATATGTGGTTGAAGCCTTTCGCACTTGCTTCTGTCGCGGGGTTCAGCCCTGCTTGGATGGAAACCAATTTGTGTAATTGTTTTAGTTCCAAAAAATCAAGTGTCCTGAAAATGAACTCAAACGCTATTTTTCTCACGACTAAAAGAGTTACGACGAAAAGTTATTGAAGAAAGTTGGTCTTGATGAAAAATTGAGTGAGAATTCAAAATTTCAAAACTCTCCGCCTACTTTGAGGGTGGGGGTGGGGGTGTGAATAATCATATATTGATGAAAAATCATATATTTTTTGTCACATCGACTTGAAACTTCACTATGATGATCATTGCGGACGAAGCCGTGACGGCTACTGCTGGTGTCATATAAAATTTCATACACTCTAAATTGAGATTATTAATTTGAAGTTGATGTGATCAAAAATATAATACCTACAAAACTTTTCATTTATTTTATGATTTTTGCTCGGATTTTTGCTCGGATTTTTGCCACCCACTGCTTTCGCTCCCTTAGATAAGTTTTGAATTTGAAAAAAAACCGAAACACGTGCTTCATTAATTTCAAACAAGATTATTTAAGCCCGACTTTGTCCCCCCTAAGGGTTGAATTTTAAAAAACAACGATATGTTCAATTTCAACATGATGTTGATAATAATTCATAATCTTTCATCAATCACGCAAAAAGAGGGAACTTGTTGAAAGTTGCTACGGACAACCATTGTCAAGATATTTGGATTTGATTAACGATTCTTTTTTCCACCCTTAGAGTCCGAATTTGACCCCGTTGGGGTTTCAATTTTGCAAAATAACGTAACACACGTACTTAATTAATTTTATTTAAGATTATTTATACGAAGTTCCAAGATGAAGTTACCAAAAATACATAATTTTTTATCAAATAACGATTTTTTCCACCCACTCCTTTGAGTCCGAATTTGACCCCCTTAGGGACTGAATTTCGCAAAATAACGTAACAACTATCTAATTAATTTAATTTGAGATTAATTCTACGATGTTACCAAAAATACATAATCTTTTATCAATTATTGATTTTTCTCACCTCATTTCCTTTGAGCCCGACTTTGACCCCCTTAGGAGTTGAATTTCAAAAAATAACGAGACATGTGTTCAATCAAGTTTTTCAAGTTGATGTGATCAAAAACACATAATTTTTCATCAATATATGATTTTTCCTACCCCCACCCTTTTCACCCCCTTAGGAGTAAAATTTCGCAAAATCCTCTCTTAGCACACCTAGAAATATTCAGCAGCACATCTCTTCAAAATCTCATGGCTCTATCTATAATAGTTTTGGCTCGGCGTTGATGATAGATTATTTATCACACCCCCGCCTTTTTCACCCCCTTATGGGTTGAATTTTGGAAAACGACGAAACAAGTGTTTTATCAAATTCACGAAAGATCATCATAATGAAGTTTCAAGTCGATGTGATCAATTGATTTATGATTTTTCACACCCCCACCCCTTTTACCTTCCTAAGGGTTGAGTTTTGGAAAACGACGAAACATTCATTTTATTGATTTCATTCAAGATTATTAATATGAAGTTTCAAGTCGATGTGGTCGAAAATACACTTTTTTCATTGATTTATGATTTTTCACACCCCCACCCGTTTCACCTCCCTAAGGGTTGAATTTTGGAAAACGACGAAACACATATTTCATTGATTTCATTCAAGATCATTATTATGAAGTTTCAAGTCGATGTGAGCAAAAATACATAATTTTTCATTTTTCTACCACCACCCTTTTCACCCCCTTAGGAATAAAATTTCGCAAAATCCTTTCCAAGCACACCTAGAAATATTTAGCAGAACATCTCTTCACAATTTCATGGGTCTATCTATAATAGTTTTGGCTCGGCGTTGATGATATTGTTTATCACACCCCCGCCTCTTTCACCCCCTTAAGGGTTGAATTTTGGAAAACGACGAAACACATGTTTTATTAAATTCACTCAAGATACTCATAATGAAGTTTCAAGTCGATGTGATCAAAAATACAGTTTTTTTATTGATTTATGATTTCACATCCCCACCCCTTTCACCTCCTTAAGGGTTGAATTTTGGAAAACGATGAAACATGTATTCCATTGATTTCATCCAAGATTATTAATATGAAGTTTCATGTCGATGTGATCAAAAATACCGTTTTTAATTGATTTATCATTTTCACACTTCCCCCCCTTTCACATCCTCAAGGGTTGAATTTTGGAAAACGACGAAACACGTATTTCATTGACTTCAATCAGGATTATAAATATGAAGTTTCAAGTCGATGTGACCAAAAATACATAATTTTTCATCTTTCTACCACCACCCTTTTCACCCCCTTAGGAATAAAATTTCGCAAAATCCTTTCCAAGCACACCTAGAAATATTTAGCAGAACATCTCTTCAACATTTCATGGGTCTATCTATAATAGTTTTGGCTCGGCGTTGATGATATTATTTATCACCCCCTGCCCCTTTCACCCCCTTAAGGGGTGAATTTTGGAAAACCACGAAACACATGTTTTATTAAATTCACTCAATATCATCATAATGAGGTTTCAAGTCGATGTGATCAAAAATACAGTTTTTTTATTGATTTATGATTTCACATCCCCACCGCTTTCACCTCCTTAAGGGTTGAATTTTGGAAAACGATGAAACACATATTTCATTGATTTCATTCAAGATTGTTAATATGAAGTTTCATGTCGATGTGATCAAAAATACAGTTTTTTATTGATTCATGATTTTCACACTTCCCCCCCTTTCACATCCTTAAGGGTTGAATTTTAGAAAACGACGAAACATGTATTCCATTGATTTCATTCAAGATTATTAATATGAAGTTTCATGTCGATGTGATCAAAAATACAGTTTTTTATTCATTTATGATTTTCACACTTCCCCCCCTTTCACATCCTAAAGGGTTGAATTTTGGAAAACGACGACACATGTATTTCATTGATTTCATTCAAGATTTTAAATATGAAGTTTCAAGTCGATGTGACCAAAAATACATAATTTTTCATCTTTCTACCCCCACTCTTTTCACCCCCTTAGGGATAAAATTTAGCAAAATCCTTTTTGAGCACACCTAGAAACATTTAGCAGAACATCTCTTCAAAATTTCATGGCTCTATCCATAATAGTTTTGGCTCGGCGTTGATGACGCAGTCAGGACAAGCACTTTTATAAATATAGATTTAACGTTGTTCAGTGCCGATATTTCAATGTCACCCCAAGTAACAGATCAGCTAAGGTACATAACGTTGATGTGAATCTTAAAACGGTCTACCAAAAGTGCCGTATTTTAACTGTGGCACTGCTTTCCTCTAGCTAAGGACCTACTATGAGTCACAATCGAAACACGGCAGACAAATGCAGGATCCAAATCAACCATTGGGTGTACTTTAAGCTTAAGTGGACATGAAAGTATCGGCCATTTGGGAATTGGAAATTGATAACCGTATATGAGAGAAAATGATCCATAAATTCCTTAATCCTGATTCATTAATAATTTAGCGTTCGGCGTCTGGTTCAGACTTTCCAAAAGTTTCATATCATTAAGAAGTCAATTATAACCTGGCCGAACAAGGTTATTTAGGTGAAATCGAAAATTCAATCTCAAACAACAATGATTGTGTGAATTCGAATAAGAGAAAAAAGATAGTGAATCGCATATTATCTTATTTTAATAGTAAAAAATAATTGTGGATATTGCTGGATGAACTATTTAGCAAACTATGAGCTTTTCTATACATAAATAACTCAAATGTTTCACATTGTCGCAGAATCTATTGATTATTCATCAAGATTTTGTGTCTAGTTGAAAATAATCATTCCTTGTTTTTCTCTCCATCAAATAGAAAATTTTCCACATTACTAGAGACTGCAAGACAATGCAAGACAGTGAGGAAAAATTTTGTCAAAAAAGCACTCGCTACATGTGTTAGTGCATGGTAGTAGTAAAAACTGGATTTAAGTGATTTTTCCTAACATGGATTATTAATCAAATAATTCGCGTCAGCAAAAGAGGCACTGCCGTCCCATGTAAATAGCTGAAAAAATTGACCGGATCGAACTACCGGATTACACAGAATCTACTTATTATAAAATATTGACTTATCTCATGTCCTAGGTTGCGAATCAGTCTATTTGTTCTACTTTTTTTTTGGAGAATTATCATTGATTGGTACTGTTTTCTGCTAAATAAGGCAAACATTATGTCCTTGCCACTGAAATTTGAGAATGTAATTCCGGAGCCCCTATACCCAGCCAAATTATAATGAATATCAAAAATCCTGAGATTTGTGAGCATCCGTCATCGTGATTTTCGGGAGCATGAATGGCACCTCTGGTCATGGTTGAACGGTTACAAATAAGTTATACATATGATCGTCGTCTATTAAACGTACCTATCTCAAACGTCGGCGTCGACTTCATGACTGATAGTTTCAATTAATATATCATACAGCAGCATATTTATATTATATTTTGTGTGTTGACGCTCTCTGCGAACGATATATTTTACTGCTTCAGTGTTATCATTACTCGAAAAATATTCACGCAAATACAGCCTCATATTCTTTGGTATGCCAAAGAAAGAATATGTTTGTTAAATAGGCGCAAATAAATACGAGCTTGGTTTTTAATCAATTTTGTTCTCAAAAGAATACAGGCTTGATGCAAGTGATGTTCTCTTGTAATACAAATCAAACGGTTTCTGACCAAAGGTTTGACAACAAATATGAACAAAAAAATAAAATAGGTCTGCCTGAATGTGGTTGTTGGAACCATTGAACAAGATACCGATACAGTCTGGCCCGGGATCACTCCCAAGTGTAGCTTCTTATGGTCTTTTGGCTTGAGGACATTCACCTCACTCATCGAGAATCTTCGCTTTGCAACGAAGGGCAATGAGAGTTATTGCCGGTTTGGACTACACAGCCGATGTGAGACCAACATTTATCAAATAAAGAATCATGACTATGCCATGTCGATACATACAGGGTGGCCCAACGAAAAGGTCCCACCCTTATTTATGACTTTCTTGGTATATTTTGGGAAAAACGCTCGGACACGTCAATTTTCATTTTTAGGGGGACGTCTTTTCGTGTATGACTGTATGATACAGGGTGCTCCAAAAATAAGATATCGCATTACACTTGACATTTTTAAATGGAAACCCCCAATTTTGTTTTTATTTTTGGATTCTCCATGAAGTTTTTAGTAAATTTTGTATAATACAGTATATACCTATCTTCAACCGTTTTAAAGTTATTTGAAGTTTTTCATAAAATTCACCTCATTTAATTCAATAGGTACTGATAATAATGGATCGTACGGAAAAAAATAATAATAACGGATACCAGCAAGAAATTTAGCATCAGTCAATGTCATCGTGAATCATAGAACAACTTTATCTTTGATTTGAAATCGTTAAGTTGCCTAGTTCTATCATAATATTTTGCAATGATTTATTCAAATCAAGAAAGGGTCGAAATAACGAAACTGTATTATCAAAACGGAAGCATTGCAAGAGCTACCGCCTGGTTGTTTAATGCGTTACATCCAGAAAAAACCATTAACCATAAGTATGTGGCTAAATTAATAAGAAAATATGAAGCAACTGGACCTGTATTTAATATTCGCCGGAATCAGGAAAATCGTCCAATTAGAAATGAAGCCAGAGAAATAGCAGTTTTGGGACACGTGGCTCTTGACAACACCCAAAGTACTCGTGGTCTGGCTGCTTCTTCAGGATTTACGCGCTCAACAGTGCAAAGAATTTTGAAATCCTTTAAATTTTACCCGTACAAAATTAAACTTGTCCATGAGCTTAATGAAGACGATTATGATAGAGGGTTGAAGTTTTGCGAATTAAGGACACAACGTTTAACCAATAACCCAAATTTGTCATTTAACATTTGTTTTTCGGATGAATGTACCTTCTATTTACATAGACAGATATTGGAGCGACTCGAATCCACATTCGTTTTGAGAGGAACATTCGCAATACACTCAAAAAATTAATGTCTGGGCCGGCATTTTCGGAAATCATATTGTAGGACCTTTCTTTATTCCCGGAAACTTGACTGGGGAGACGTACTTGGACATGTTGGAAAATACAATAAGAGCCACGAATAACCGAAATAATAGAAAATGAGGTTGATTATAATGAAAATTTTCTCCATTTCCAACAAGATGGTGCACCACCGCACTGTAGCTCCAGTACGACAGTTTTTCTCAAATCAGTGGATCGGATGGCGTGGCCCCATTGAGTGGCCACCAAGGTCTCCGGACTTGAGTCCTTTAGATTACTTTCTTTGGGGACATTTACAAAGTAAGGTTTTTAGTACGAAGCCAGACTCCATACAAGATCTTCGGGAGCGGATCACGACGGAATGCAGACAAATAACTTCAGGAATGTGTGAAAATGTTAGGAATAGATTTGAGCAAAATCTTTATTATTGCATGGAGGTAAACGGACACCACTTTCAACATTTATTACCACATTGACTTTTTGACACATTATAGCTAAGTAATTAATTTTTGTTTAAATTTTTCAAATAAACGGTTGAAGATAGGTATAAACTGTATAATACAAAAGTTACTAAAAACTTCTTGGAGAATCCAAAAATAGAAAAAAAATTGGGGGTTTCCATGTAAAAATGTCAAATGTGATGCGATATCTTATTTTCGGAACACCCTGTATTATACAGTCATACACGAAAAGACGTCCCCCTAAAAATAAAAATTGACGTAACCGAGCGCCAGGAAAGTCATAAATAAGGGTGGGACCTTTTCGTTGGGCCACCCTGTATATGAATGTCTGGTATATTGTCGAAGACATTTTCATTATCCAACTAGACAGGTTAATCAAATTAGACTCGATTACTTCAGGTTGGAGAAAACAAGAATGTCTTGCTATTATTTTGGCCCCAAACTTTTCAATGCTCTGCCTGAAAACATACGTTCAATGCCTGAAAACTGAATTTTCCAATAAACCCGACAGAGGTTTTGAGTTTTGCGAAATTATGACTTAGAGAGTAATTACTTATTAGAGCCCAAGTTTTCTACAAATATCTGTTAAAGTATTGGATGCACCACTGAAGACTCAAAGTTAACCAAAGTACCTACTTTCATTGTAACAACCTCAATCCTTACATCAGGATGGGTTTGTGTTGGAGCTGCGATAAACGATAAGAACGCCGACGAGAGTGACGCAAAATGCATTTGTATTCTTTGTATACCTTTAAGAGGTTCAGATCAAATAAGTACCAATCGAATTATTTTTAACAGTTGTTCTGAAGGAGAATATCTTTCAGCTTTAACCATCTTTGTCTCGGATCTACTTCAATTCCGAACACACTTAGTCCCATAATCAACTCAGAACAAACGTTTGTGGTGATTTGATTTTTGGTTCCACAAAGGGGTCTAGCAAATATTTTACTCATTAAAGTAGAAGACAACACTTGATAAAAGCAAAGAGAATGAACAAAGTAATTATCGTCACTCTTATTTCTGAAAGGGTACCAAGCAAGTATAAACGCCTTGTTCCAATATAAACTCCTGCATATTAAATTATGGCATAATTTTCTTTGCTCCTCTAGTATCATCGCTCATATCGTTTATCGTTTATTAAACTCAGTTGTATACAGGAGCCATAGTTTTAGCCAGCCAGTCTCATACCCAAGTGGGGTGAATGAATTTTGACTGAGAGTGACCGCCATGATGAATTAATTAGATGTGGTGGCAATGTGAGTGATAGACATTCTGCATACTAACAGAACTTGAAGATGATGTAATTGCCAGTAGTGCTTTCGCGAGTAGTCATTGGATTTGATTGATTTGCTGTGCATGTGTAAGGCCGGGAATACATAAGAACGTCGTCGTTCGTACACGTTCGTTTTTTTCACCATTGCTACTTTCGCGCGGGACATTCTCGACTGATCTTTCGCTAGCTGACATATCTGGAAAAGACACTTTAATCTTTCCATTCATTTGCCGCATTCGTGATAATTTCAGGATTCACGGTTTGTTGCGTATTAGGTTTGGTTAATCTGTGTTATTGATATAATCAGAGACAACTTTGTTACGACAATATACATTAATAATCATTCGCTGAAATAGTTCATTATTCTTTATTTTTCGTTTTAAAACTCTGCTTATAGCTAAATAAAATAATGCACTTGCTATTTATACCAAATTGCTTCCCATTCATATTCTAATTTTTCAAAATTTTTGTCATACACGAGATATCTATGATTATAATAAAACAAAAAAGCTTGTAAGCAACATAAAATTTTTCAATATTCGAGAACCTTTCTTGATAAAGTCATCATGCAAACTGAGATTCAAAAATACGCGTCCACATAATTATATGAACATGGCAATGCATCCGTTGCTAGCATTTCCATTTGATCTTTTCAGTTCACCGACAGTCGATGGAAAACTCTCGTTCATATTGCTAGCATTGTCAGTCCTTTGCATTCTACGCGAACGACCGTGCACATCTGCCAAACCATTAGAAAAAAACCATCAACTAGATAAGTTTTCGAAATTTGCTTTGGAATTTTTGGTTCGTCGAGGACTTCAACTGAAGTTACTTCGGATATTATGTTACATCTCGTTCTGGCAGCTCGATGATCAACTTCATCGGACAATTTTGTGATCCAAAGAAGTCGTCCAGTAATATAAAAAGGTAATGTCTCTTGGGAACGCTCAATTTGGAAAAATTGCATTTCGAATGGATATGTCTGTCTTTTCAGCAAATCGGGAGAAATATCCGCAGAGTGACTAGATTGAGCAAGAGTCTAGTGGACATTTTTACTTACAAAAGTTATTACCGCTACTCATTCTGTTGAAACCAAATTGGTTGCAGAATTTCATTAAATTAGGAGTTCCATATTTCTTTCTTTTCGTTTGTATTTATTTTTTGGATTCGGAAAATTGAGATACAGATACAAAGAAAAGGGACTATTATATGTGTACAACTATTATTGCTTGCTTTTGTCTCTCCGTTCCCAGAATGGCTTTTGGAATGATTCAGTTTGATTTTGATCAAGGATCGAGGCGATAACTCAGATCTTTTGATCAATTACCTATTAAAGCCGTCGCGCGTCGGTTTGAAAAATATTTTTTTGCATAAATCGTTGTATTGATTAGTTGTGTTGTTGTGTTGAGTTTTTTGAATGTCGTGTATAATTGCAAGAATTCTAGTTTTATAGATGTCTACAAGACATTCAACTTTTATTTCGGAAGTTTTTTATTTTGTACACAAAACCGAAATAATCGACTATTCCGGGAGTTTCCACTCACAATTAAATTTAACTTATTTTTAAAACTTATGAGTCGAACATTATGATATGTGGGATAAAATTGTTGTTTAGAATGTTTAGAGAATCAAGCAATGCCATTGAAAAAGGGGTTTGATTGCTAGGGTTCTAGTTTAGTAGGTTTCTTCAAAACCTAGGTACAACTTTTATATCAGAAAGTTTTTTGTCTTGTGCACAATTTCCAAAATAAGTGACTCTTTCGGGACTTTTTACACACTGATGTGTATGTCGATCTCATAGATGAATCCACATTATACATTTTCCAATAAAAACAAGCCAGGTTTGTAGAGAATGTTCATGTATACTTTGGCCAATAGCTAACTACGTTAATATTAACTTCAGAGAGTGGTTCAAATCAGCAAAAATTTAGTTAGTTCTCTGAATTATCAGAATTTATTATCAGAAAAAAAATGGAGCATCAGGAGTCAGAAAAACTGAGGTTCCTCATCTTTTTTTGAACGGAGCACGTTAATATTATCCCCAAAGAGAATTCTTTCCTGATTTCCAATATATAAGGGTTGAGGATGTTATCTTCAACGGTTATAAAGATATTAACGATTTTCTATACATGAAATGGTTGGCTGGTTTCTACTAATCAACACCTTCTGCCCGATTCATTATCATTATTCCTTGTATAGAAAAACGTAAATATCTTCATAACCGTTAGAGATAACACCCCCAACACTTATATTCACTCCCCGACAATAAATTCCGGACAAGAATAATTTGAGTCCAATTGATATCCCTATAACTTTTTCATTTGTTGTCCGATTCTCTTGAAATATGTACCAAATTGGAGCCCAATGTCTTGAGATATTAGTCTTGATTTTGGTTTTGGAAAAATACTGATGGCTTGGTAATTATATAGGGAGGAACAGAAGCTCCTTTTTTACCTATAAGTTTTAAACACCCTGTGGAAAAATTGAGCGACAAAATTTAGCTCCATCATATTCTGTTATGAAGTGCGATCTTTTCTCAACAAAATAATGTTTTCGTCATGTCAATATCTGCTTTTTTAGAGAAAATACAGATGTTTAAAGAAAATGCTGCAGTTTTTCGATATTTTACCAACAAGGAATGAAAACATTCTCATAGACTTGCATGAACAAATGTTCAAAAATCAATAGCGTGTGATGTCACCTCGTATCCCTATGATTTCTGCCATGTGAATGACATGCTTTTGATGCAGCTCTGAATTTCCTCTTGGGAAATATTAGCTATTTTTCAAAAAGGGCTTTTCGCAAATCAGGCAAGGTTTCCAGATGTCTATTGCGAACATGTCTACCTAGACTACCTATCCCATGTGTTCGATTTCCCAATTTCAATTGATACAAGAGATTTTCTTGAAATTTGTACCAAAGTGAAGCCCTATGTCTTGAGATATTAGTCTTAATTTTGGTTTTGGAAAAATACTGATGGCTTGGTCATCATATAGGGAGGAACAGAAGCTCCTTTTTTACCTATAAGTTTTAAACACCCTGTGGAAAAATTGAACGACAAAATTTAGCTCCATCATTTTCTGTTATGAAGTGCGATCTTTTTTCAACAAAATAATTTTTTGATCATGTCAATATCTGCTTTTTTTGAGAAGATACAGATGTTTAAAGAAAATGCTGCAGCTGTGAATTTTCTCTTGGGAAATATTGGCTATTCTTCAAAAAGGGCTTCTCGCAAATCAGGCAAGGTTTCCAGATGTCTATCGCGAACATGTCTACCTAGCATACCTATCCCGTGTGTTCGATTTCCCAATTTCAATTGATACAAGATCTGTACGGTCATGTAGTGATACCCCAGTCCACACCATGATACTACCGCCCACAAAGAGTTGAAAAATTTGCACAACATGGAACATTGAGTAAACTGGGACAACATGGAATTTTAGAATATTTATTCATGCATGTCTCTAAATATCTGTATCTTCCTTAAAAAAAGCAGACATTGACATGATCAAAAAACATTCTGTTGAAGAAGGATCACACTTCACAAAAGAATATGATGGAGCTAAATTTTGACGCTCAATTTTTCCACGGGGTGTTAAAAACTCAAGTATAAAAAAGGAGCTTCTGTTCCTTCCGGTATCATGACCAAGTCATTGGTATTTTTCGAAAACCAAAATCAAGGGTAATATCTCAAGAGATAGGGCGAAACTTCATGCAAGTCCTTAAGGTTGTTTTTATTCATTGTTGATAAGATATCAAAAAACTATAGCATTCTCCTTAAACATCTGTATCATCTTTAAAAAAGCAGATATTAACATGACCAAAAAAACATTTTGCTCAAAAAAGATCGCACTTCACAACAGAATATAATGGAGCTAAATTTTGTCACTAATTTTTTCCACAGGCTGTTGAAAACTTAAGGGTAAAAAAGTAGCTTCTGTTTCTCCCTATATAATCAGTGAGCCATCAGTATTTTCAAAAACCAAAATCACGTGTAGAATTTTGAGACATTTCAGGGCTACACTTTGTTAAAAATTTCACCCAAATCGGACAAAAATTAAAAAAGTTATATAAAGGGATATCAAGTTTACAAAAATCATTCTTGTCCGGAATTTATTGTCGAGGAGTGTAATTGAAATCAGGAAAGAATTCTTCATCGAACCAGGGTATAAAATATAGGGTGTCTCATTAAAAAAAAAGTTCTAATTTGCACCACTCTCTAGAGATAATATTAACGAAGATATCTATAGGCCAAAATATATGTGAACACCCTTTACATATCACGATCAAACAAACAGTGCGGTTGCTTTGGGCGACTACATCTGCTGTGGTGGTGATGGAAACCTGCTGCTCAATTCTGCAATCAAATCCTTACACGAATAGTGTAGAAAATCAAATGCATATCCGTATACGGATTTATTTGAGAATTGAGTACCTGGGGAAGACTTATTGTGTCCAGTTACTCAGCCCGTTTTCATTGTAGCAAGGATTTGGAGCGGAGAGCATCGTGACATCGCCATATGCACGTTTTTTCAAAGCGGTCATTTTCTAATCATCACACAGCAGACTTCCCAGTGGCCGGCGAGAGTACTGGATTTGAACGTTAGCTATTATTTTCTATGAGACTACCTAAAGTAGAAGGTTTTCAGGAACTGTCCTCACAATTTGGAAAAACCGAAACTGACACAGCTAAACACGCCTACATTAGTGCATCGCTTATGAAAGACATCTTCAAGACTTATTTGGTTCTCATACCAAAGAAGCATGCATGCAAAATAAGGAGTAATCTATTTTTTCGTAAAATGTGCCATTTTTTTATAGTCATCCAAAACTGCACAGTTTGTATTGCCGCACCCTGTATCACGAGGTAAATCAGAGGAAATCATAAATCAATCCTTTGCAAAATCATGTTTTGGTCTATGCTTGTAATAGTTAACTAGGTACGAGTTTACAATTTTGAATTATCAGTTAGCCTGACTCAGCAAACAACCCTTTACCAATTTTACGTACGCAACAACCAGGTCGTCTGTAATTTGTATCAATTATTTTATAATTTTTTTGAAATGTTAAGAATTGATCGAAAGAATATTCATGTGAACTAAATCAAATGGATGATTTTTTATGGAGAACTACATCAGTTTTGTTCGCAATCGTGTTTAATGGTCCAAGAAATAAATCGAAATAAAAACATCTTTTTGTGGCTATTGCACATTCAGATTAAGCTCGTATACTCCAGAGAATGTTCTTCATTCAAATATTCGCTTAATCAATTCTTCACAAATCAGAAAAATTACGAAATAATTGATCAAAATCACAGACGACCTGATTGTTGTCAGTCAAGTTGGTGAAGGGTTGTTTGACCTCGTTCTGGTCATCCCCCTCAGCTTTAGAGACTTGTTTTTTTCATGTGCCTTGAGTGATTCAATATCGTAGAGATTTAACTGGATTTCTGCGAGAATAAATCTGTTCTATCACTTCCCAAGCAACTCACTAGCATGAAAAGGCTGCTTTTTATGTTTAAAAAAAAATGATCAACTTGGGATATAATTATTGATGAGTTAGAAATAAGGTGTATTTCTAACTCATCAATAATTATATCCCCTTTCTGGGGAAAGCTTCAAAATCAAGGATGAATGAATGGACTTTATCTTCGTATAGGTACTCTTTCATGACAGTGATAAGCGGCAGCTTTGAAAAATCAGTCTCATGTAGACGGGACAAGTATCTATTTTCTTCATTGACACTCCTGGACCCTTATTCTTGAATATCTGCGAAGAGAACTTTTGCGGGAAGTGGGCGTGATCAACGATAATACGGCGAATGTCATATTCTTGAAAGTTTGGAAATTTAAGAAGGGAAAATGAGCTCCCACTAGTTCCAACCTCCAGTCAGATTATTCAATTTTGTTGTTGAAGTCGATTTTCTGTGCTGTTTATACAGTGCGGCTCTAAAAGGTTTCCCCCCTTTTTTTTAATGTGTGCACCAAAAATTTTGAAACTTAGCATACTTTAATTGCTGTCGAAATACTACTTTTTGATGTTACTGACGTACTTTTAGTATTCAAGATGGTGGCTGGGCGCCATTTTGAATCATTTTTTTGAATGGAAAGGGGGGTCGTGTGACACATCATTCGAAAGGTCTTATCGAGTAGATTATTGTGTGAAAATATCATAGGATTAAACGCATCCGTGCGGATATGACAGACTGTCAAACTACCAAGATAAAGAAATTCGTGAAATAAGAACAAAGAAAGCATACTTCAATTTTTATCGTAAAAAATGTTGAAAATGTCCTCCGTTGACCCCCAAACAATGAAATAATCTGTCTGAGATCTCCTGACGGACTTTTTCGAAAGTATCGACATTAATATTTTGACAAAAAGCAGTAATTCTTTGCTGTTAATCTAAAAGAGAGTCTGGCTGTGTTGCATATACTTTCTGTTTTAAATATTCCTATAAAAAAAGAGTCCAATGGTGTTGAATCGGGCGACCTGGCAGGCCATCCGGTAGGACTCCGACGACCAATCCAACGATTGGGGTAAATTATGTCCAAATACTGCCCTACATTTCTGCTGAAATGAGGAGGCGCACCATCCTGTTGAAAAACTGGTGCCATGATAAATTAGTTGGGATTATTCTGACGTATTTGTACAATCAAAGGCTCTATTGTAGTTTCTAACAAGTGCAAATACAGGTCCCCTGTCAAATTTTCATGAATGAAAACAGGACTAACAATATGGTTCCTCAATATGCCAGCCCATACGTTAACCTTTTCGGGATATTGCGTATGGGTTTTCCTAAAAACATGCGGATTTACGTCACTCCAATAACGAACATTTTGCCTATGTACACGGCCATTTAAAAAGAAAGTACACTCGTCACAAAAACAAATATTTTGAACGTATCTCGGTTGTCGGCCTATTCTATCGGTCATAATTTCGCAAAATTCCCCACGTCTGTCGTTTTAGCAGACGTGGGGCAGACGAAGTATCACAGATGTCTGCAACCTGAGAAGTTGACTGTTCAGGATTTATCACCATCTCACCAATGATTGCAATTTGTTTATCTTCCGAAATAGATGGTCGCCCTTGATTCTTCAAGCTATGAACACTACCAGTCTCGATAAATTTCCGCACTAATTCGCGAAGATATTCCCTGCATATCGGACGGTCCGGGCAGCGCTCATTGAAGATTCTTTCCGTCTCATGGAAATTACGATTTCCGCCATACATAAATATTGCTTCAATTTTTTCTGCGAGGAGAAGCGAATTGGGCATTTTTGTAACACTAATTAACACAATAATGAAACAACTGGCTCATATCGTTTCAAGATTTTCACATTTGGTTAAACTTTAGTGCTGTGTCGAGGTAGTGTGGAAACTGTATCTCCATCTTAATTTAGATTTTAGTATTATTCTTTATCCGCTTTGTATCAGCATTCCTATTTGTTAACCTGTACTGTTTTGCTCAGGTTCACCATCATTTTGTCATATCCGCACGGATGCGTTTAATCCTATGAAATTTTCACACAATAATCTACTCGATAAGACCTTTCGAATGATGTGTCACACGACCCCCCTTTTCATTAAAAAAAATGTTTCAAAATGGCGCCCAGCCGCCATCTTGAATACTAAAAGTACGTCAGTAACATCAAACAGTGGTATTTCGACAGCAATTAAAGTATGCCAAGTCTCAAAATTTTTGGTGCACACATTAAAAAAAAAAGGGGGTGACCTTTTACAGCCGCACTGTATAATGGATGTAGATGGTCTCAATCTAATTATAATTTTCATTCAAGAAGATGTAGAACTGTATAAAACTGCAGAGTGGATGGAAATTAAAAGGGATGTTGCGAGAAAATAGTACCTTACTGAACCAACACGAGCGTCGGTCTCAACAATATAAGTACCAAGCAAGGTAAAGGTATATTGTATTGTTTGTTTGACTACCCGTAATATGACAAAAATAAATAATATAAGTACAATGTGTTTTTTGTCTGAAATTCCAATATTTCCATATGGAAAAAAATAATCAATTATTACAAACTGGTTCTTCACTTTTTCACATTTTATGGAAATTTCAAAGACAAAAACGGTTCTCTCTATACATTGCTTTTAAAAAATACGTATCAATTTACCTGCGCAGAGAGTTCGTTATTTGAAAAATTATTAGGAAACAACGGGATTCAGAGTGATTAGTGGTCCCGTGACCTTCTAAATTGAAAAATGATAGCTTTGTACTCTTGGTAGAGTCTAAAAAGTGTTTGATTATATCGAAAATACGCGGCAACACTGCCTACATTTCAAGTCTCTCAGGAATACGGCACATTTTTGTTCCCAGGAGTAACAGTTCGCTTTTACTTCCGGGAGAACATTCCCGGGAATGCTCCCTCCACAGACATTCAAGAATTTAAACCCTGGATACAAACTCAAAATAATAAAATTCGAAACATGACATTTGGAAACTTCAAATGGGTTTTCACAAAATTTTTAATACAATGGATTGACCAAAAATTTTGATAGATAGATAGATAGATAGATAGATAGATAGATAGATGGTCTTTATTTATTCACAACAGCCACATCGGCGTAGAACAATGTCAAAAATTTACAGCAAACTTGTTTAACATACTTAACTTAACCAGCCAGTAGTGTTTCCATAACCGCTTCTGCGAAAACTAAACTTATAATTTGCAGGCTACCGTATGATCGTGTTTATGACTGTCTAGTTAAAGCGAGTTTATGGTCCTTTTTTATCCCCAACGGTATTTAATTCGCGTAGAGAAAGAAGTGCGGTCAATAACCCCAATATCATGGATTGTGTATTTACTGGATGTTTGATATCTGATAATCCTTATGAAAAGAATTTTATGGATCAACAAAATGATAAATATTATAAAGATTCGAATAGTACATACAGTTTTGGGCGCTCCCAGATATCTAAGAGAAGAAATCCTCGGAGCCGTCAATTTCTGATGCTAGGGAAAACCATTTTTTCGGCATTTTCATCCCATGAAGGGCAAACAAAGCCTTATCGTGGGTGACAAGAACCCCCAAGATTTTAAATGGCATGAGGGGTCGAGTGATACCTTATTTTCAAGATATTTTTATTTTATTTTTCTTTCATGGGGTCATTTGAAAACTAAAGTTTATCCGATCCAGCCAATATCAGGTGAAGACCTGCAACAACGCATGGTTGATGAATGTCCCCAAATCACGTCACATACGCTTTAAAATGTACAATTTTTCGTAACTTTATTAGTAAGCCCCTGTAATGAGAAGATAGATCTTAGCACTGTGACACTTTGGGGTTGTAATCTACATGAAAATACCTTCAAAGTAAGGTATCAGTTGACCCCTCATGCCATTTGAACTCGCATTTAAATTTTTAAGGGCCCTTGTCACCTCCGTTAGGGCTTTGCCCTTCATGCCAGATGAATGGTTTTTCCTTAAATCAAAAATCGATAGGTCAGAAAGTTTTTTCTTAAATGTCTCGGGGCGCCCAGAATAAACTCTGTTTCCTTTTCAAATGGCTACCCTGTATACAGTGTCTTTCATCGATAATGCATATCCTGTGCTTTATCTGAAAGTGTGGGAGGGTGGTGAGCTCCACAGCATCAAGGCCACAGTAGGCCTAATGTGCACCAGTACCAGAGTATGTGGGTCGTTCCCTAGATCGTCATCGTCCAGCGATTCAGTATATGCGATGAAGCGAGTGTCCCTGATCTCTCCGAGGGATGGGTGGGATTGTCCTAGCATTATTCTGCGAATTAACGAGAGGGTAGAGCAGGCACAAAAATTGTGTTCTATCGTCTCGTCTTCTTGTTTACAAGCCCTGCATAATGGGGTGTTGGTCAACTGCATCCTAAGCTGTTTATTTAGTGATCTGTTAGAATGCCCGTTATCAGGCGTTTCCCATTGGTCAGCGACAGTTTCTGTTTTGATGCAGCTTTATCTGGATAGAATAGTGGCTCTTCAGATAGATTGCAGCCAACGTTCTCGTGCCAGCGCTGTCCGAAAAGCGTGTGGCTTTAGTCTCGAAGGTCATGACCTAGCAGCTCCTCTCGCTAGAGAGTCGACAACTCGACTTATTTTTGTGAGGGAAAAATGGCATCTTTGTACCACTACTGCTTGTCTACAATTAGTGTGGGTGTGGTCTCATGAGCATGTATCCAGAAATGCTTCATCACAGGACTACAGGATGTCAACTTTTTTTCACATGACTCACTTCTTGAGTATTTAGTTTTTTTACTGGAAAATATGGAGCGATGACACAAAACATTCTATGAGCTCTAGCGGTTTATCTTTGCCATAAATCCAAATATATCGAGACAAGAATGGTTGCTTGCGTAGTGACTTCAACCAAGTATACTCTTTCCACATCAAAATGAAAAATAATAGTTATTCATGGTACTAGTGCATTATCTTGAAATTAAGTCACGCGAGAAAGTTTTATACCTCGAGGCCGAGTAGTATACATTATCAAGTGACTTGGGAAACATGATGCACGAGTGACATACAATGTTTTATCAAAAAAATAAAAGAAATCGTTTTCTTATGAGATTATCATTGAATATAAATGAACACTAATGGCAACTTGTGTTTAGGTATGTCGTACATCCATCCTCCACCGCCGCTTCCGACTTAGATCTTAATAAAAAACCTTCAATAAAAATTTCAAACCATCCAAATTCCTTTTGTATCCTTAATAAAAAACCTTGAACAAAAATTCCATTTCCCTTTAGAACTATTCTTAATAAAATCTTGCCAATAAAAATTTTATTTCACAACAATTTACCTTTTCCAACATTTTACTTTGGGCTTACTACATGTAGTAAGTTACATCTGTCATATTTTTCTACCTCTCAAGGTGCACCCAGCAATATAATAGGGAAAGAGTTCCAGAGTAGAACTAGACCCGGAGTCAACAGGAACAATAAATTGAATATTAATAATTTCAGTGTCAAAATGACTTGACAGTAACATGTTTACATCTTGGTCAAAATAGGTTATTGTTTGTTTGGTTGCCACGGAAACATGATAGGTTGTTTGTTTGTTTGCTACGGGAACGTGACATATATAAGAAGAAAAAAAAGACATATACCATACTGGCTAGATTATATTTAAAATAATTATGGTATTTCATGAAAATCGTTTTTTGCGAATATGTCGTGAACTACTTATAAAAGTATAAGGTGTTATACAATCAGAATAAAATAGGCTATTCAACGCTCTATCAATATAAAGGGTGTACCATTTGAAAAAACCGGACTCGTGTTAGCATCTTTGACAAGAAAACTGGGTGAGGTACCTTACAATTTGTTGTTTGGTTCGTCTTTGCATCTTTCAAAAAAAAAGTCACAACCAATTGAAATGGTATCAAGATTAAGTGACCACACTGTATGTACGTATAAAATTACCAAGTATAATTATCATGCTTGAACTTCACAGTGAAAATACGTTTATGAGGCGCCCTCTCTAAGTCAGAGCCATTCTAAGATCAAATTCGAATTTCTCATGACAAATACCACTTTGCATACAAATATCGATATGATTTCGAACTTTTCTGGAAAAACCAGATATAAAAACAAAACTTGAACATTCTCTGTAGCTGTGTAATGAAGAATTTTTGGGCATAAAAAATTTTCTTCTTAATTTTAAGCAGGGAAATTCACCCTGTTCTTTTTTTGGCATAATTAATGAAACATCGAGTATATGAAAATAAACAAAAATATGAGATATTATGTTGATTCTCTTGAAAAATGATTGCTATTTTAAATTGCGCTCTGTTTAAAATCTGGGACACCCTGTACAAAATTTTTGTATATTAAAAAGAGCGCAATTCAAAAGGCTGATCCACAAGTCCAAGCACATTTCCAAAAAGAGAAAATGTCTAATCTTATTCCAAGTCAGAGACTCCCCCTGTATAGGTATAAAAAATCTTATACGACAAGTCAATAATAGCAATATTTTAAATATCGACCCAAGTAAATAATAATATCATGAACCTGATGAACATATAGAAGTAGATTTTTTGAATTTGAAACAAATTTTGTATCAATTTGATGAGTGTGCATTTTTTCACCTCTGATTAAGACTTGAAGAAAAGTCGTTAAAGTAGACCTTGAAACGCTTTTCCATTCATTCCATCCAAATAACTCTCTGCTTTCATACGCAAAAGAGTTCTTTTAAGGCTTCATTCTATATCATTTTTAGTTAAAAACAAGGTCAAAAATGAGCAATAAAAACTTTATCTAGGTAATCTTGGGCGTGCATAGAAGTTTTACAGGAGAATAAACGTGGAATTTCCAAAGGAAAAGAGTTCAAGAATATCCTACATATTATGTCTTGATCAAGTATAATAGATCGGCAAATATTTGGATTCATTCTTAGAGTTTGCCTCCATATGAGCACCAGAGCTCTAAAAAATCTAAAAACATTTCAGAGTATGTTCTCCAAACCTTTTTTCTATTTTTGTTTCGCGCAATCTAGTTAACTCTGTTAATGAGAATGGAAATTTGCTTCAGTAGCGCAATATCAGCACGATTCGTTAGAGACAGCATATGAACAGATTTGCCTAATAACTCTCATTACTTGCAGATGGTCCATATGATCGGACTACTCCATTTGCTTTGCAAAAATCACTATCTCAAATTGGAAAGAAAAATATTAAACCAAACGCTAATACCCTGGCGTATTCATAACGTATAATCTATAGTTAGTTAGAGATTGATACTATACATAAGTATATGTATAAATCCAAGTAGATTTATCCGGTAGATACTAGAAACAATAAAAAGCAAATTACATCACTCCACTGCGTTTTACGCAGAAAGTCACATAAATCAAAACAAGCTCGGGAAGGGTCTTCGGATACGATAAATAACGAGTTAGTTCTAGAATTACAAGTTCTTGGGCCCTAACAGTCAGTGATGCTGAACGTTTGAGTGCTAGAAAGTTGGCAAATGAAAGTTTTAATATGATGATGTGGACAGAAATGATAAGCAACAAGATCTAAGAAAGTGAAACTCACGAAATGGAATAGACCTTTCATTTACCAAAAAACCTGTTTCCACGGTGTTCAATGACGAACGTTACAAAACACAAACTGGTGTCAGAATGGACAATTTGCCAAATTCATTAAAATGATCAAGATTAGGGCGTAATGATGCAATAAACGCTAAAAAATTACCTGCGGAAGTGATTAATCATTCAAAACTGCGCCTGGCTCCGCCCACCAGAAACGCGCGTACCCCGTCGTGATAATCGGGACGACACAGTAGAAGTCAATTATTTTACACTTAATCCTCCAAGTCAGCCGTCCTTATTGATCCTATTATACGGCTTACATCTATATTCTTTGCATGCTCTAACAATTGTTCAGTTATTGGATGCCGTTACACCTAACACTATAGGATCATCCCTTGATAGACCGATTTCATGTGACGTAGAAAACATCTTATTTCTGAAAAATCATAATAGTGGTCACTTTACCATTATACATGTTTCACAACACTACAGAAGAAGGCATCTATTATGTACATATTAATCAGTGAGCACGTTATGGCATTTACCATGTTGGTCCAATTCAACCTAAAATTCTAAAATCTGACACAATCATTTTGATATGTCATCGTAGACGTGACGTAGTTATGGAATCGATCCATTTTCCACTTTAATTCCCCTTCTTTCCACACCAAAGTCGGGGGTTTGTCCAATGAAATTCATCAACAGAAATGAATCAAAGTTATACAAATTATCCCTGTTGTAGGCCTGGTTTGATTGTTCAATATTTAATCCCGAAACTTCAAACGTCTACGTTCACAATATTCCCACAATCAACAGGCGGAAAAAAAACAGTTCTGGCTAGAATCTTGAATGAAATGCTCATCGATCAACGATGAGAATGACTTTTTATTTATTTATCCAAATCAAACAACAAACTTGAACAACGCTTCACTGTTCTCTGTCGTCACTCTCAATAGTGTCAATCGACTAAAATAATGGATAAATTAGCGGTTTTCAAACTTGTTGGCATGAAAGGCCGACTGAATCGCAAAGATGATGACGTCACAGTTTGTTATTGGGCCACGCTTCTGCTTTTGTTATTCAGTGAAGTTTGCGTTTCATTTTTGGTTTACCTAGTATATCATCGAATATTTTGAAAATATGTTTTTGCTGATGACTTCCAGATATTGGGTCAGAATACGTGCATAGAATTTCAAGTGATTCGAAAATGTATGCCAATATCAAAAGTGGAGCGGAAGAATCGGTCTAATGACATTTCCAAGCCTATATTATTGGCATCTGAAAATTGAATTCCCAAACTTGTCATCTGAGATTTCATTGAATATTAATGTAGACCGTATTTCCCTTTTTGAAGGATAGAATCAGATCTATTTCTGTATACAGTGTGACAATTTGAAAAGTAGCATTCGAGAATACTTCTTGACAAAAAAGAACATCAGAAAACCAACCCAAAAGATACCTCTTTGACAAGGTTTTTCATTTCTTTTCACGGTCGTGCAAAAGCACAAGCGGATAAAGCTATACGATTCGTTTTCAACATTTGGAGATTCAAGACCTAATTTTTTTAATTATTCTGGGCATATCAATCGTATCTAGTTGGTTAGAGATATTGTTTTGTTTTATTAAAGTTGCTCAGAATGGGCGTCGTTTTGTTGTGAACAATGATGCAAACTATTTGTCAAATTCTCAAAAAACTTTTTGAAATGTTTCAGTTAAATGTTTGAGAAATTTCCAGTGATCCTTTTTCACTTCCTTCACGGATTCCGGAGCAGTTTTATGAATCCGACTTCAATAAGTGTCCCCTCAAAAAATCGCAGGATGCTGAGTCAAGCAATCTGCCCCCTTTTTCCAATTTCCATGCGATCTTTTAGCGTTAACATGAAAATGTGGAGAAACGGTGTCATGTTGAAATCGTATAAGATTTTCTACCAAGGTAAGTTCCCCCTCTTGCTCGCGCTCTTTTTCAATTCGTAAGCAAACAGAAGGCTCTTTTTTCTTTGTGATGTCAAGGTAAATGTCTTACATTCACCTAGAGCTTTTCCGCATATTGCGTGTGACCTTCCCTAAAAATGTGAGGATCAGCTGATGGCAGTATCTCAACGGTTTATTTACAAATATATCAAAGAGGAATCATCACTCACGCAGATATTCATAATTCAGCGGTGTTCAAGGAATATCATAAGTCATAGTTTCACAAAAATGCACTTGCCTGCCTAGATCATCATGACTTAGTTCTTGAAGAATTTTCATCTCATAAGGGGGAAATTTCTGCAAGAGTGATATAAGTACAAACACTGTAAGTGGGCGAAAATCAATTCAACGCATCCTGGTGTGGAATGTTAAAATGAACTCAAATTACTCGAGAGCAAAAATAGATTGCCTCTGTGAACTAATAGTGTACGAATGAAATTTTGTCCTAGCTTTTGTCTTCATGTTTAAAAAGTGTTTTGGTTTATCATGAAAGAGATAAAGTATGGTGAACGCCTTTGAATCTACGTCATCGTTGCCACCAAGCGCGTAGTTATGAAGTTTGCTGGTATCCACATTTGGTCACCAGCAAATCACATAACAACGCGCTTGAAGCCATCCATGACGTGGATCCAAAGTTGTTTGGCGTTTACCATATTTGCCTTGATTCTAAGAGAAACTCTCGTTCATCTACCAAATAACATCACAATAAGTTTCCAACGGAGCAGGTTTGCTGATGTGCTCTGTTATTTTTGTGACGCATCCAAATTGAACCTGACCTTTCTTGATTGTTCTACTTCAAGTCAATAGAACAAATATCAAATTATTTTAAACAATGCAAATTGTGCGAAAAAGATAGGTAATCTATTAATCCCAGTTCTGACATACATATTTAGATTTTTTTCCAACCAAAAGTACTTTTCGTTGACAAAATGTACTTATGTAGATAAATATACACGATATTACTACAGAAGCGGAAGATGCTGTATTTTCATTATGCAGTAAAAAAACAAAAGGGAAAAGAATAATTTGATCAATTTTATTTCTCCATCCACAATATCAATTCCATCAAAAATACGATACCTCACCGATTTTGTCAACTTTTGTTCTATTTCATTGGTGATTCAAGATTGTTTGCGGCTGTTCTCCCCTTATATAGAACGTTCTGAGCCATGATTTGTTATCGAATCTTAATCCTTTTCTTTCGACATGCAAATGCGTTAATGGCCATTTTTTTGTCATGAACATTGGATTTTCCCTATTTTCTGTCAAGTCTACAGAGCTCTACAATATTTTTTTAATGTTAATTTGGATACATGTGAATTCCTAGCAAAATTTCAAAATCTACACTTA
Organism: Orchestes rusci; assembly: GCA_958502075.1. Taxonomy (NCBI): domain Eukaryota; kingdom Metazoa; phylum Arthropoda; class Insecta; order Coleoptera; family Curculionidae; genus Orchestes; species Orchestes rusci. Next base: position 19,124,208 of record OY293304.1, on the reverse strand, counting down.
TACCACACCATATACTCAACAAACGTGAACAAAATGAAGAACGTCAATTGAACGATTCTTAATCAAATGACTCCACTTCGAAACTAATGGCCTAAGTTTTTCCACGAAACGCGCACATAAGTAACTTGATAATGGAAATAAACTTCAACTTACCTACATAAGTAGCAAAAGTTTGTGCATAAAGCGTAGCTATTTATTGGTGTACATCGAGAAAAGGTTCTACAAGACCAAAATGAAGTTCGCGCGAACCGCAATACATTCACGAAATAAACGATTCTTTAATAACCGCGTTGTATCACGAGCAACCAGCTTCACGCGCTTCGCAACGGAAACTGAAACTGAACTGAAACAACGACCAAAGTTTTGCGCTCGTGAACTCGCGTTTGGAGTATCAATGGTGAACATCTTTTTATCAGTAAATGTACGGTCAACGGGACAATTTCAATAGATATACATATTGGACTGACATGAGGAATGGAACATGAAGACAGGAAAATTGATCCCAAAATATCACGTATTCGTACCCAAACATGTACCTTCTATTTCCAGACAATTTTGACTGGAAACGATAGCCGGAAGTGCCCCGTTTCCAAGATACAGGGTGTACAAGTTTTCCAAAAAATATATATTTTGATTTTATTTTGAAAACCGTTTCACCGATGTTTTATGAAATTTTCAAGATCTAAACACTAGATGGTAGTGCATGTTTCTGAGTAAGTATTTGAGAAAGAAATCTTTTCCAGGCTGGACATACCAGCTTGCGAAGAAAATCAGTAGCAGAATTGAATTGGTAATAGTTTTTAATCTCAGACTTTGTCAGATAACTTTTGTCATAATAATAGTATTATTTATGAGTACATCAACCGATAAAAATACCTACATCTTCACAAAATTAATTAACATAACACCAGCTTGGAGGAAATTGTTTCTATTACATGTTGTTTATTATCGATACGATGTAGTTCGGAGAGTCATACTTTTTATATGATTCTACAATTATTAGTCTATTTCGCACCGTAATCCTGGATTTAGGAATGTATTTCAAAGTTAAACTTGAAATACCAACAAAGAATAATTGTTCTGGCACAAGATCGCTAAAGACATTATTTCAGATTATGTTAAAAACATAATCTCCGCCAAAATACTGGCCTCCTCTAGCGATGCACTTATCCCAACGTGATTACCATGACCCAAAGCATGAATAGGTAATTCTTTTAAAAGACCCTGAAGTTGCTGCCTTGCCGTCGTAGCCGTGTAAATGTCTGGACTATATAGCGTCAAAACGTTTTCATTTTAGCACGGATTTGATATTTGGATTGAAACAAATGACGCAGCAAACTCGAATTCTTAAGTGTATGTACCTTGTCCCCTCATCTCATATCATGGTTTTCATGTAGCATTTCTATCATTTATTTGCTGAATGTTCATCGTTATCCGCGATTAACTGCCCCACAAAAGCATCTGTTATGAAAAGACCACCAAAAGTAACTTGGTCCAATCAACATTCTGAAGGCCTATCCATAATATCCTTCAGAAGCTGGATCTAACTGATATGTAAAGTTTGCTGTCACCTACTAGAGATAATTAGTATGATCCTATGGTTCTAACAGATTCAATATAGGTACTACTAGAACTAGCTGAAGAAACCCAATTTTCCAGCTCGTGATGTAACAGCTCAGTCGATTCTCATATGTGGCTAGGGCTACTCATTGTCAAGACTTGAGTCAATTGGGCCTATGCAAGAACACTCTTGACAATAGTCAACATTGAAAACTTGACGTGAAATTGAAATTTGACAGACGTATCAATATTTTCAGCGTTCTGGAGTATGGTATCATGAGACCATTCCAGTTTGGTCTGTCATTAACGTCACTTGCAGCTCGCCGATTGGCTAAATGGGACGTTAATGACAGACTAAACTGGAATGGTTTCATGATACCATACTACAGAACGCTGAAAATATTGATACGTCTGTCAAATTTCAATTTTACGTCAAGTTTTCAATGTTGACTATTGTCAAGATTGTTCCTGCATAGGCCCAAATGTCAGACTTGACAACGGCTTGAGATCGGAAATGCCAACTACAGACAAACCTTGGCCCCAGTATCATGACAACTGGGCATGCGTTGTTTGAGTCGTGAGTTTGAGTCGTAAGTTTGGTCAGACCCTACCTTTAGCAACGATTTAGACAAAAATGCAAGTTTAAAATCTGTTATTATCGTTCTATGTGCTTTGTTTGGTTGATGTTCACTGTCGTGTTTTTGTGAAATTTGTGTTTAGTTAGTGATTTCTTATCAAATACTTCGTTCATTTACAACTGTGGAAATATGTCTGTCTTTCGAAAAGAATTTTTGATTCAAAAATACATAACAAAATCTTAATCACTCACCAAAACTCAGTATTCTTAGTACAAAAGAACACAATTGTATTATATTTTGTTGAAAGTGGTTTCATAGGATCGTGGGTGAATCATATTCCGATTTGAAGTTTTTGGCATTGATCAGACGACGTATTTCTTTTTCCTATAAAATGTTCGTATTTTTCGCCTCTATCAATAAACTAGAAAAAAAAACAATACTTTCACGGTTTAAAAAAGTCTTCAAAACACTACGAAAAGGGATCGAAAAGGTACAACGTTTTAATTCACGGAAAATACTACAAAACATCAAGCCCTCTTGATGTTTTATGGAAAATAAACAGGTCTAAATGAGGTTATGGTCTCAGAATTGTCAGTTGACACTTGATGTCTCCTTTCAAAAATGATCAGATGAAAACACGGAAAAGACTAACGTATCTCGAAAATAAGTACTCAAGTCCTGTTTTACCGATAATCCACGAAGCTTCGACTATACAGCTCATTTTTTATCAAAAGTTACAGTGACAGATCAAAATTGGAGGTTGAAGGTTGGCAAAAAAAAATAAATGGCATAATGTGTTCGTTAATTGAAATGAAAAGATAAAATATTTAATAATAGACCCAATTTTCTAGATTAAAGAAGGATTTTGATCATCAATTCCAAAATCATCATTTCTCTCTATTCTCGAACGTTTTTTTTCTGTCAAATCAAATACCGTTCGTTCAAGTTCTCAAGGAATATATGTTTTTTTTTTATTTCTATATGTCAAGACAAATAGATGTGGATGTTTTTTGACTTTTCAGGTTTTCATTGAGTCTTTAGTTATTTATACCAACACCCACTAACACATGAACACAAAAAAATATACACATCTTTCGTTCTACCCAGAACCCAGAGTAGATATAATCTTTGGGCTTTAACGTTCTAGTTATTTATCCGGATTTATGGCTGCTGCATAATGGATGAAATTATTTTTTATTTGACATTATTTCATGAATAGTTTGGGCAAATTGTGAGTGTGAAGGCGCAGCCTCCGGCGCTAGATGATTTTTGCCTGGGGCTTAAGCTCCCCCCCCCTTAACACCTATATGCACCGTAGAAATCTAATCCGGATGAAGTCTTTATCGCGATTATATTCCAATTTTTGGATGCACCGCAGCGCTTAAACCTGAATTGGTCGCATAACTCTGATCGCCCCATTTTCTAGGCTTAATCGAAGAATTTTAACGAATTCTAACCTAGTCTTTGATTTGTATATGTTTTTCCTACAGATTTTGAGGTTCTGCGACTGAAGACAAAACTATGAGAGTGAAATATCAACGGAGGATTATTTAGATTTCTTAAAAATCATCGATTGAAGTAGGACTCTTTTCCAATTCCAATAGGTAGTCAATGGGTACTATACAAAATAGATCTCAATATCAAGCAATATTTATTGCTCCACAATACACTCATAATTTAATAAAGCGAATTGCTCAATAGAATATTGAATTGAAAAAAATGGATGCCTACTATTTTTGTAGGTAGGTACAAAAAAAAAACAGTGTACCTATCACACTCTGATATCTACCGCATAGGTATTTTACCTATGATTTTTTATCGTTCAATCGATCGACTGAATTTGGATTGGTGTTGAAAGTAGGTACCTACCTATCTATATCCTGTAGAGGTAGCTAATGGCTACTTATCTCAAAGTTTTGTCTAATTCTAATTCAATTCAAAATTTTGAGTTTATGGGTAAACCCAGACTCATAAACAAATAGATTTGTTGATTTACTTTTTTTATTCAAGCTTTAGATACTAATCATCTCTACAAGATACACTAAAATAGAAACCTTTAAAACTGATGGTCTCATCACTATTTATTTGTTTTCCCAAATGAGATTTTTTCATTCAATTTTCTTGACTTCATCCAAGTCCCAATCTATAACAGATATCCCAATAGAAGAAGGTTTGTGTTTTTATCAACTATAGAAGAAATTATTTTATTTAAATTTGTTTTTCCTCTTTCCTTGAGTTGTCAAACGATGCGTTTTCCAAAGTTTGTACATCGAGTTGTACATATTTGTAATAATTTCAAAGTGGGTAGATAATGAGTTTGAAAATTATACAATATTGTCAATTTATCAATGGGCATTCTTCGGGGCATTCCTTACAAAATCATTAAATTAACCACTTGTTTCTACTAAAATATATTTTCTTGTGTTGTAAAAAGTGATGTTTTTATTTATCATCAGGTGGATGGAATTGTTATTCTTGCTGTATTAGACTAGGTATACAGTATATAATAACCACTCACTATCATGAAATCTAAGCCCAAGAAAAGAGGAAAAGCAAATACTTATACGACTGGTTCAAGAATAAAAGTTTATACCTACACCAAATATTGAATTTACAAGAAAAACCCCTTCGCTAATGTTTGCTAAACGTCATATCAGGCTTGCGGATGTTACTGATTCATATAGTTGCTCATTTTTCATTGAAACTTGCAAGCAAATAGCAAAACTCAAAACAAATCACGCAACATAAATTTGAAAATTGTTATCATAAAGAATTCCCTAATTTTGTGACGTTGTCAAAAGTCCCACCAGGGATTAACGATCCTTGCAGCGAATTCTTCGGTGCAAACAAAACACCGCTTAATTTAACTTTGAAAATTAATCGAGATTGGCTAAGCTCACGTACGGTGCATATACCCCCATATGCACCGTAGAAATCTAATCCGGATGAAGACTTCATCGCAATTATTTTCCATCAGGTGGTATGGAAGATAATCGCGATAAAGACTTCATCCAGATTAGATTTTTACGGTGCATATGGGGGATAGCTGTTAGACAAACACCTAACTTCGCCTATGATTCTGAACATAGCAAAATAAAACGAATCGCGGTACAATTTATGACCTACAATTTTGATCTGTCACTGTGACTTTAAATAAAAAAATGAACATTAGTACAGACGGAAACATGAGCTTTCAGTCTAGCTTTGCGGAATGCGACTCAAGTCTGGGATTGAGATCCGACATTATGGGGGCATTAAAAATAAAGGTTTGCTCATCAGTATCAGCTAGTTAAGAAATATTCAATTTTATCAAGAAGTTATCTGCACTATCATCTTATTCTACGGTTCTCCATCTTAAATAGAAAGCCTCATGGCCGATTGCACCAACCTATTTTGAGGATACTTAACGCTAAGGGACCCTTTACTTGACAATTTTGCATGAAAAACTGTCAAGTTGAGGGTTCCTCAGCGTTAAGTACCCTCAAAATTGCTTGGTGCAATCGACCATCAATCTATCAGAATGCAGAGAATCAGGATAACGTTGAAACCATCCCTTGGAGAAAAATAACACTTTGATACGGAAATATTGTCTCTGAGCAAAATTACATTTTATTGATTGAAAAAACCAGCAGCACTTTGGCATAGCCCTTTCCAGAGTGGCTTGTTTCATGAACAATATATACTTTCAAAATTGGCACTATTTATTTCATTATAAAATTTTGATTTTTTTTTATGTACCTAGCCAATAAATGGGGTTGTTTCCAATTCAATTTTTTGTTATTGATTATTCTTCAATCGATTTCATACAATTCCTCTCATTGTGTCATACAATGTTTATATCGTACAACTTACAACTGAACAACTAGAAAGTAGTTCAAAGTTTGAATCTCTGATAAAAAAATACATTATGTCAGTATTTATCAAATCGATTGAAAACAAATAGTGTTACAGAATTGTTTTATACAACTATCAGATGAATTTCTATACAAATGGAAAGCTACTCAACGATCCATGCTGCCTATAGCTTTTTCATTCGCACTTGCTAGTTCACACGAATAAAGGCTCTAGGGAATTTAACTATTTACCATAAACACGACTTGGTTTTTTCAAGCAAGGGAATAAGATCAAATGTTTTGGTCGGCGAGACAAAAACCCTTTTTTCCGGTGTCAATAAAATAGCTAAGAGATGTTCGCTTTTTTCTGGTATAATCTTACAATTTTGCTAGTAACTAGTCCGGGCAGTCTACTTACTGCTGACATCTTAATAGTTGGCCGTGAGGCCAGCCGTAAGGTCTTATCAACAGTTCTGATGATAGATCTCGACATTTATCGCGAAGTACTGTAGAACCAAAGAATTCAATACAAAAGTGCAGAGAATAATATTATCAAAGAACACGCTCACTGCTTCAAAAAGAACACTGGATTTTTAAAAAAATAAGCTTTTGAAAATTTTTCTCAGCATCAAATAGGTACGTCTGTCACAATTACATCACATGCATTATTCACGCACATGTATCAATATCGTAGTTCGTTTATTCCCATCAATTACTTTGATGACTACAGATGGAAAATATCGATAAAATCAGCAATATTCCAGTGATATACAAGGTGGGACACGAAAAACTTCCGACCCAGGGGTCCTATTTTCGAAACCGTCCAAGTATTATTCGTTTGAGAAATTGGTTGGAACCGAGGTTGGAGCTCTCACAAAAACAGGTTCTTTTTACACATTTTACCCAGTTTTGTACCACTTTTGTGCGAATTTGAACCACTTTCGTACATGACTTATACTCGAACGGTTTATAATCATGATAAAAATTATAAATGACGTATCACTCGACGAACCTTCATCCTCGCTTAGGGGTCGACAGGACGTGGAAGGTGAAAATACCAAATAAATGTATCCCTCTAAAAACAAAAATTGACGTCTCTAAGCGGTTTTTGATTAATCACCTGACATCCGAGAAAACCAGAATCGTAAGTTTTTCGTGCCTCACCTTGTTTAATAACAAAAGGGTACTGAGACCAAATTTCATTAAAGATTGGAAATGAGGTTTTAACATGGATAGATAACATTCAATGGGGCTTTTGATGTATACCACACGTTAACTTAACCCTGCATGGTTATACGCTGTTAGCAAATGGAGAATTTCCATTAGTAAACAATCGTAACGTTATCCTTACGTAAATGCTACTGCATAAGGTACTATATCTGGATATAACCATTGATAAACAAACTCCTGTGAAACCTACACACTGAAAATAAATTGGAGGCAGGGAAATACTATACCTACCCGTTATTATGCCCCAATAAAAGATTAAATATTCGAAGTAAATTTCTTTTGTATAATCAAGTAATCCGTCTCAAAATTACATACTACTTGACGGACTGCTTTGCCGCTTCAAACTCCAGAAGCTCAATTCTCTAATTAAATCCAAATACAAATAGTGTAGACAATCAAATGCATATTCAATTCTTTAATTAATCCGAGTATGCATTTGATTTTTCACACAATTCGTGTTCGGATATAATTGGAGAATTGAGCGTCAGGACTTTTGCTAGTGCTTCGACCAGTCTATCGGAACGATGGAGTATCAGTGACTGGCTTATGTCCTGGTTTCGAAGTTTATCCCAAAAGGCTTGTACAGAAAGCCTCTCCATCACATTCTCTGGCGTAGCAGGGTAAGCCAGTCAAGCAAGGTGAGCTACATCAGCTTGAAACTCCTGCAGGCTCTCGTTGGTCTTTTGGGGGCGGATCTTCAGCTGAGAGTGGTGAATTTGCTCCAAGTGAGTTTGTCCATAGCAAAGCTCCAGGTGCTTGACCAGTAGATCGTAGTCCTCATGCTCTTGGGTTTTCAGGGTCTGTAGAAACTCTGTTGCTTCTGCACGTAGGACCAGAGATAATGCCAAAGCTTTTTCAGTTGCACTCCATCCATTTACCTTTGCAGCTGCCTCAAACTGGCGATGGTAGTAGTTCCAGGACAGCATGCCAACAAACTGTGGACCTTTCATCTGGATTCTGATGGTATCAGTTTCCATCTTGACACACACCTTTGCTTCCGATTGTTACCTCTGGTTGTTGAGAGGTAATTGCAACTTGCTTTCTCACATTCCCAGTGTCCTCTACCAGGATTTTAACTGTTTCTCCAAATCTTCCTTATAATCGTTGCTCAAGGTTCCCAATTTCTTCCGCTATATGATCCTTCAGATAAGTGTACTGCCGTCCTAATAATAAACGCCGTATATTAAACAATTTCGAAAATTGAGTTATTGATTTCAGACACTTTCTTTTACTTCAAATTAAGTGTCTGACATCAATAACACAATTTTCAAAATTTGAGCATACGGCGTTCATCCTTAGGATGGCATGATAGTTGTCTTCCAGCTGTTTCTTGATTCTCTCCATAGCTCTAAAAAATTCTTGGAACTTCTCTTCCAATAATAAACTCGAGTTTTCCAATTTTCAAGAGTTTTCTTTCACAGCTCAAGAAGATTCTTCAAACTCCTGTCTTTTAATAAAGCCTCACGCAGTCTTTTTTGTAGATCAACTTTTTTTCCACTTGTATACATGTCACGTTCCTACAACTCCCTCTTCAACTCCGCGACCTTCAATCTGGATAACAGAACTTGTTTCGTAGCGTAGCCATTAAAACGAATTTCTTAGTCCGATAATATTGCACGGAATAAATCTCACTTTGGCCTCCAATGTAATATTTTTCGGCTATAGAAAACACTGTCCAGTTTTAATTTGATTTAATTTAATTTATTATAAATGAAGTCCCCATGTACAGCACTCGCACTACTTATTTCGCAACCACACATTATTTCTGTTTTCACGATCAATATAAAAAATGAGCTGTTATCCGAATGACGGAGCCTTTATACAGGGTGTAAATTAAGTACTTGTGTGTGGGGGTGATACAACCGCGGCTGCCGGACTTCGTCACTGGGGCAAGCACATTCTTCCACGAAGCCGGGGTTGGAGCGGTGGGGGAAGCGAGCTCTAACATGACATCAAAACCAGACCACACCTACCTTTAACTGACCCTACCTTCATGTAGACCGACATACTTACGAACAACCCACCCCCCACACCTTTATCATGGAAAACGACAAAGACTCTTTTTCAGGTAAAAAATCGCCAACAAGCAGTTTAGAGGGCAATCCTGGCCCCAAGAGTCCAAGCGACACTGAAATGGATGTGACCCCACCCATGGAAGAGGCGCCCTCAGTCGTCTCGGCAATCGACCCCGGGACTGAGCAAGCTGAACTACCAGGGGCTCACACTCCAGGCAGTAGCAGCTCAATGGCGTCCGGTGCTTCAGGGGCTCTCGCTCCAGATGCTCGTCCGGCTCTCACGCCAGAGCAGCTGCAACAGCTGAAACTCAAAAAGAAGCTGCGGAAAAGCCGCAAACGGACCGAAAAGCATCGTGAGGAGCGTAGGCGGAAAAGAGAGGAACTGCAGGCTGGCACAAGCCAGCAGACCACCTCCCTTGCTACCAACGCTCCAACGGCGGATGGTCAGAATCCTTCTGGGCCCGCAAGGGCTGGGAGATCTACCATCAAGAAGGCCCATAGGAGAGGCCCGACATCAAGGGATGCCAGAAGGGTAGCTAAGCAGCTTACGCCCATCAAGCTCCTGGAGGGCCCAGCATCCACTAGGGAAGACCCAGAGCCCACCCCACCCAGGGTCCCGGCAGATGGGAAGAAGAGGGTCAGGAGTGACAAGTCCACGCCTGACAGAAGAACGAAGAGACCCAGAGGGGGTGCTTCTTCGGCGGCTAGCCGCGGTCGTCAGCCGGGTAGGTCACCTTTTCTGAGGAGTTGCCCGGTATCGGCGTCGGCGTCTGCTGAGGGCCCCTCGACTGGCTCCTACCGCTCGGCAGTCGGAAGGGCTAATGTCGTCATCCTCCCCGAGGGAGACGACTTCACAGTGCACCCAGAGGAAGCGGAAGCAATCAGGAGTCACCTCATCAAGAAGATGAGGTTGACCATGGCGGGTTCCTCACAGGACTCCCGAGGTCACGAACTCCGCTTTCGGAACTCTGGGTTACAGGAAAATGGCTGCTTCCTGGTCACGGCGGAGGATGAGGCCTCGCGAGACTGACGGCTGACGGAATGTCCGCAGCTAGTCAGGGGAGACCGAACCTTCAGGGCATACCGTGCCGCTGACGCTCCTCGTCCGGTGAAGGTTACCTTCACCTTAAAGAGGAAGGACTCCGCTTTCGGAACTCTGGGTTACATTAAAATGGCTGCTTCCTGGTCACGGCGGAGGATGAGGCCTCGCGAGACTGACTGCTGACGGAATGTCCGCAGCTAGTCAGGGGAGACCGAACCTTCAGGGCATACCGTGCCGCTGACGCTCCTCGTCCGGTGAAGGTTACCTTCACCTTAAAGAGGAAGGACTCCGCTTTCGGAACTCTGGGTTACAGGAAAATGGCTGCTTCCTGGTCACGGCGGAGGATGAGGCCTCGCGAGACTGACTGCTGACGGAATGTCCGCAGCTAGTCAGGGGAGACCGACTGGCGACACCTAGCAACTGAGGGTAAACCAGGGGAGTGGCGACTCGTTTTCCGAGTTAATCGGGAAACGGTTAAAAGGCTGGACGCGGCAGGGTCGACCATGTTCTTCGAACTGGTCTCACTCAGGGTCTTCAGGGTTAGCACCCAACGGAGACCCGCCCTGCCACCCACGTCGGCAGCCTCCAAGCCCCCGGTGGAGGAGCAGGCCACAGGTCAGTAAAGCGTGGGCCCCGTCCATCGTACGCCTCGCAATGGACACTTTACGGGTAAGTCAGATCAACCTCCAACATAGCCGAGATGCCACCGCAGAACTTGCGAGCATCACGGTGGCGAAAAGGGGGGAAATTGTACTAATCCAGGAGCCTTATTATTTCAGGAAAAACATCAGAGGTCTCCAGGTGACCGGCATGAACACCTACGCCGGCAACGGAGGACTAGATCGACCAAGGACCTGTATCATGGCATCCAAGGAGCTGCAGGTAACCCACCTACCCCAGCTGGGCACCAGGGATGCCACCGTGATCCTTCTAGAATACAAACTCCAGAGAACGATACGTAAGTTGTTTTTGATAAGTCTTTACCTTCCGTACGATACTGTGCGTTTACCCCCTACGGAGGAACTTATTAAAATCGTTGAGTACACGAAAAAGTCAGGTTTTCCCGCTATTATCGGCTGTGACGCTAACGCACATTGCACTATCTGGGGCAGCACCGACACCAACACGAGAGGTATTGCTCTTCTAGAGTACCTCACAGCGGAAAACCTTGAAGTCGCCAATAAAAATGCGGAGCCGACCTTCGTCAATCGCGTCAGGCGCGAGGTGATAAATGTAACGGTCGTGTCGCAAAATTATTTGTGTAAGGTGAAAAACTGGAGTATTACGAACGAGATAACAATGTCAGACCATAGGCTAATCCGCTTCACGCTAGAAGCGGAAGGAGAAACTTTGCCTCTCAAACGGAACACGAGTTCAACCGACTGGGATAAGTTCAATAACTGTCTAAGTAGGACCGTGGGTACCGGAGACCGGCATATAACCTCCAAGGAGGAACTGGATACGGAGGTAGAGGCCCTTAACAAGGCAATCTCGTCCGCATTCGAAGCATCCTGTCCTCTCAGGAAGCCGAGAACCAAAAAAGTCCCATGGTGGAATGATACTCTAGAGCGGCTTAAAAAAGACGCCAGGAGGTCGCACCGCCGAGCTCTCAAGGGGGATGGACAGCTCGAATGGGACACCTTCGTTGAAGCCCGGAGGAAAATCAAATCAGAGGTAAGAAGTCGCAAGAGGGCTGCATGGCGTGGATTCTGCGGGGAGATCGAATCTTTCTCAGAGTCGGCGAGACTCATGAAGCTACTCGGCTCAGAGGGAACAACAGAGATAGGGCTGTTAAAAAGGGAAAATGGCACATGGACTAAAAATAGGGAGGAAACACTACACCTACTCCTCCAAACTCACTTTCCGGGAGAAAGCACCAACTCCCCCTCACTAGCTCCCCCCCTTATCCTCATGGCTGACTGGGATACGGCGAATAAGATCGTCACCGAAGAATCCATAGAGTGGGCGCTAAGTGAGTTTAGTCCATACAAGGCAGCAGGACCTGATGGGATTTTCCCGGCGTTGATGCAGAGAGCCGAGCCTCTGCTAAAACCAACACTTAAATCCATCTTCCGAGCCAGCATCGCCTTGGGACACGTCCCAGATCGATGGAAAACCGCTAAGGTGGTATTCATCCCAAAGGTTGGTAAGGAAGACTACGGACTACCAAAATCCCACAGGCCAATCAGTTTGACATCTTTCCAAATGAAAACACTAGAAAAGATGATCGATAGGTATTTGACGGAGGAGATTCTTTTGAGATCTCCAATTCACAGGAACCAGCACGCCTACTGCAAGGGTAAGAGTACGGACTCGGCTCTACATGCCGTAGTACAACTAGCTGAAAGGACTTTAAAAGACAAAGAGGTCGCCTTGACCCTGTTCTTTGACGTAGAAGGAGCATTCGATAAGGCTAAAACGGACGTCATCTGGGAGTCCCTTACGGCCAGGGGAACCCCGGTCTCTCTGGTGAGTTGGGTTCGGTCTGCTCTCCGGGACCGCCAGGTGAAAACGTCACTAGGAGACTGCCATGTAGAGGCAGACGTGCAAGGAGGTTGCCCCCAAGGCAGCTGCCTCTCACCCAGGCTTTGGTGTCTGATAATGGACAGTCTCCTGACTAGACTGGAGTTGGAGGGCTTTTATGCGCAGGCCTACGCCGACGATGGTCTTATACTCGTGAGAGGTAAACATCTGGAAATTGTCTGCGAGCGTATGAGGTCAGCGTGTAAAATTCTGGAGGTATGGTGTAAAGAGATGGGGCTCTCAGTGAATCCCACAAAAACGGAGCTAATCCTCTTTACAAACAGAAGGAATCTCAATAAGTTCAAACCACCCACTCTGTACAAGATGCCGCTAGCACTGAAACAGGAGGTCAAGTACCTCGGGGTGGTCTTAGACAGTGAGCTAACGTGGAAACCCCATATTGAAAGGACAGTTAAAAAGGGCATAGCCACAATGTGGATGCTGCGCCGAGCGGTGGGTAGGCGGTGGGGCCTAAAACCATACGTCGTTCACTGGCTTTATCGAGCCGTGATCAGACCGAGGATCTCATACGGAGCCGTGGTCTGGTGGCCGGCCACCGAGAAAGCCACTAACGAAATCAGACTAACCAGACTTCAAAGGATGGCATGTCTGAGCATAACCGGTGCAATGAGGACTACTCCAGGAGCTGCACTGAACATTCTCCTTGCGCTGCCAGAACTGGCAATGTGGATAAAGAGGAAAGCGATGGCAGCATACATAAGGATGTCAGCTCAGGAAGTATGGAAGGATAGAGGCACAGAGGTTGGCCACACTAGATTAGCTTCTATTGTGAGGCGTGAGATACCGCTACTGGCGGCGGGACTGACAGCCACGGATGGAAGACTCAGACTTCACAGAAGTTTTGAGGTACACCTTTCTTCCAGGGACGAGTGGCGGACCACGCTGGCAGAAACACCAGGTAGCACGCAGATCTGGTTCACCGACGGCTCAAAGGCCAACTCTAAGGCTACAGGAGCCGGAGTATACAGACAAGACAGGAATGCCGGGAAGGCTTTCCCTCTCGGAAAGCTCACCACGGTCTTCCAAGCAGAGGTTTTTGCTATCCTGGAGGTAGCAACTAGGGAAGAGGTTCAAAGGGGAACAGAAGATAACATAATTATCCATTCTGACAGTCAAGCGGCACTGAGAGCATTATGCAAGCCAAGGATCAGCTGCCCGCTGGTTCAAGAATGCACGCCCTAGGCGAGAGCAAGAAGGTCAAACTGGTTTGGGTACCGGGACATATGGGAATTTTCGGAAACGAACGCGCGGACGAGCTAGCCAGACTAGGCTCTTCATCACCCCAGCCCGGTCCAGAACCATACCTGGGCCTGAGTAAACGACTGATCTCCGAGGCCCTGAATGAGTGGGCTTGGGAGAACACAGTCAAAAACTGGAGGAATAACACGACTTGTCGGCAAGCAAGAGATAATCACACATCCCAACAAACCAAGTACGGCCCAATTGCTGAACAAGAGTAGGAAGGCACTGAGCATCATCGTAGGCATTTTGACAGGACACTGCAAGCTCAACCGACACTTGCATTTACTAGGAATAGGCGAATCACCCCTATGTCCCTACTGTAGAAGGGCGGAGGAAACCTCCTACCATCTACTGGGAGTCTGTGATAGGTGGGGTCGCCTGAGGAGGAGGGTCCTAGGAGCGGCAACCATTCCTCGGGTGGAGTTGGGGGACCTGAGCTGGGGATGACCAGCTCCGCTTCACAACGAAGACAGGACGACTGGAGTGAAGAGGGTTGGAAGCACGGGGTTGGCGAAAAGGGCCACTAGGCCTACTCGCCGGGCTTTTGTCCCCCCACCCTTACCATTACCATTACCAAGTACTTGTGAAATTTCAAGGGGTGAATCTTTGACTCTTTTCAAGATAAAAAGTTCATATGAACATGAGTCCAAAACGACTTGATTTTTGAGATACAGGGCGTCAAAAAAAACTATTCTATTTGGTTTTTTGCTTATATTTTTTTCAATTTCTAATAAGGTTATCCTTATTTTGAAAACGTTTTTAATCTAGATTTTTGAAAAAAGTTATCCTTCATAATCTCTTTTGCTTCTTATTTAGTATTGGTATATTTTGACAGTGTTCTAGTGATAAAAAGGGATCGACTCAATTTCAAAAAAATATGCAAATACAGACGCTATTGCAAATTGCAAACGAGCGTTTCATAAAATCATAAAACCCTTTTTAATGACTGCGGTTTCAGTTTGCTTCGTTATCGGGCCCCTGTTACGGCCGGGCTCGTGGCACCAGATACAGTGTTGTTCCAAATGTTACATCTTCACTGTCACTGTTTTTTCTCTTCAAAATGGCTTTATCAGATTCTTGATCCGACGTTTCGTCTCCGGACAACCATCATCAAGTTTTTTTTTAAATAGACGAAAAAATTTTGATCCACGCTAAATATACTTTTATTTTTTCCAACGCCATATCACACTTGACATTCATTCGATGTTTCGAGCTAATAACGCCATCATCAATATGAATTGATGAATCTGATTACGTTATCTTCTATTGGAGAAAAAATACAATATAAATGTGAAGTCTTTTTTGATCCATCTCTCTTAGTTATGTCAGGAAAAGAAAATTCAGGAAATTCAAATTTGCAAATTCAAAAACTGATGGTTCTCGAAACACTATTTTCCTAATTTCTTTTTGCTTTCAATTGATTTTGCATTTACAGTGTATTTGTCTTCTCTACAAGATAAGTACATTGAATATTCTCTAAATAGTCTAATCAAATACATAGCATATAGAAAGTAGGGGAAGATTTTGGAATAGTTTTCAAATTTTGTTTGTACGTAATTTATGGGTTGCTTTGAACGAATATCCAGTTTGCCAACAAACATTTTGACCGTCTTTCTTTGGTGCATTTTGGTTATAAACAGATTAGTTTCTTTTATTCGAAATAATGAACTGTGTTTGATGGAAAACCTCTATTGTTCTTTCTGCGACGTTTCGACGTTTGGTTCACGTCTTTATCTAGCTATAATACAGCACAATTTCTAACTACACAAAAACTATTATGTCTAGGTGTATAATGTGATGTGATGTTTAATTTTATAAAATCCACGAAGCAACTATTTACACGTCTGCAGGACCCAATATCGATGGCGAATAGACAAAACGTTATCTATAGTGTGAAATGTTGTAGGACCTAACGCCATCTATAGGTAGATTTTCTCAATCTCAAGGATGAAGTTCCCATCAATCAAGTGAAAGACTTCCACCAATTGGTCGTCATATGGTCCTACAACGATTTCGTGGATAATCCTCCCGGAAAAGCAAGACAAATCTTAAAACTGTCTCCTCAGTCTGACCATGACCAATCCATATACGTTTCGGCCTACTAGGCTTCATCAGTATGGCTATGGGTCTAAGTCAGAGTGAAGAGAACAGTTTCAAGGGGCCTCGCGTCTATATGACAAGTAAACTACTTGTCAGATAGATGATCGCATTATTAGCTCGAAACGTTGAATAAAGGTCAAGTGTAATATGTAGTCGAAACAAGAATTAAAATTACAATCTATCAAGCGTAGAACAAAACTTTTCGCCTATTTCAAAAGTCTAGAAACAAAGTTGATGATGGTTGCTCGAAGACGAAACGTCGGATCAAAAATTTGCTGACACCATTTTGTAGAGGAGAAAAAAGTGGCTTTGAAAATGTGTGATATTTATTTTGAAATATTTTTTCAGAATAACCTAGGAAAACTTAAAAACCAATAACAAAATGGTTTTTCGCGGATATCTTTGGAAGTACCTATTCGGAATTTTGTGGATTTCCCAACGGCATTCTATTGAATATCAAAATGCGCAAGTTTGTCGTGGTATGAACTTCTTCGTTTATTCTACCATTTCCAAGATATGATGGTGAACATTGAAATTTGTAACACCCTGTAAAGAAGGTATATAGCCCCGGATATTGCCAGGCAACCCATTGGCAAACTATTTTTCAACAAATTATCTAATATTCAAACTTTATTAGTATCAAATAACAAATGAGGAAATATATTTCTGCTACCGTATATTGGACTATAATGGTTGGAACGTGCGTCGTCTCCGCTGTCGCGTCTGTCGGCTGCCTTTGATGTTCGTACCGCAGGGAATGTTTCGTCACAATATCAATACATGCATCCCATAAGAATCCAAACCCTGAGTATTTAAGCACTGTGTGTCGGCAATTGACCGTATTAGATTGATAAATATTATTTCACTGGTATTTATTTTTGAACAATAAAGCTTTCTATCAAGCATGCTGAGTTTTTCATAGTATATCCGTAAAACAATGTCTCTTTGAGAACATTGGAAAAAACATTGGAAAAAACAACTCTGAAGATTCTCTGTCAGTCTACAGTGTCTACATCTTCGTAATAAGAAGCCTAATTGTAGCCTAGCCTTCTATAATATAAGAATAGCTGTTTCATCATTTTCTAAACTTAAACATCCAATTAACACTCAAAGAACTTTGCTAGGGCCTAATTTGCAAAATTCCGTGTGACAATAATTATTGTCAAATATGCTATGTTGTAATCACGAAACCATATCTAAACGGACAGTACCTTTTATTCCACGCACATTCAAATACTCACGACCTTTTACACGTACTGCCGCCCTGGGAGTTCTGACGACCGGTTCAATAGACGTCCGTCCTTACACGATGTCTTGCGTGTACGGCGTCGCACGGACCGTCCGGCGCAAACGGTACTACCGGCGAAATCAAACCGATGAAAGTAATGCGTGTGTCTTCGATGGACAAAATCTTACGGCGCGGGCGGTATTTCCGGCTGTCGTGCGGCGGAATCGATCAAATAATTTGATATTCGCCGTACGGACCGTGCAAATTTCAGTCGAGTTCGAGCATAGTTATGAGTTGTTTTTTTTGGAATTTGATAAAAATGAAGAAAACATATGTTGAATTATTGAACAGTCCGGTGCAAAACTGCCGAGTTCTCTGAGATATGAAACATAAAGACCACCAAAAATCAGTAGTTGTCTCTTTTTTCAGAACATCTGTTATTTGCCTCCATTTCCAACGCCGTGTTCTACGCATAATTGAAAATTTCAAGTATGTACTTTCCATTAACAATAACTTTCTTATTCTTGACATTTCACTAGCAACGGCTACAATACAACTCAAGCGTACGACACGTCCCCCTGCTGCACGCAACACAGGAATGCCGCGGCCCAAACTAACCCAAACTAACCCAAACTAACTCAAACTAACCCAATATACACTCAAGTTTTATCTTATAAATCATACTCGAACTTTTAAACAAAATGATCAATTATTTTATTTCATATTTTCAAGTAAGTTGAAGCGTTAATTAGTACCTAGATAAGTAAATTTGTATACATTTCCGCCTAAATGTCGAAGCGCCTAATGAAAACTTTGCTCGTGAACAGCGTATTGTCAAGTACTTCAAGCAAAACTACAGTTACACAGAAATTGTTTCATTTTTATCCATGTGTAATGGAATAAGCTTAAGTATAAGACAGCTCAAGAATATTCTGGCGAATTTAGGACTAAGGCGCAGGTTTTTAAATGAATCTCCAGAAGATGAAATAATAAAGGCAATGTTGATGGAAATTGAGGCCAGTGGTAGGTGCCTTGGATACAAATCCTCATGGAGAAGACTGCAAACCACGTACAATTTAAAAGTGAAACGAGAAACAGTAAGCAATATATTGAGGATAATTGATCCAGATGTAAGGCTGCTAGGCGGAAGAGAAGGTTTTTACGCAGACAGTATGTAATCCCGGGTCCTAATTTTATATGGCATCTAGACGGTTATGACAAGCTACAACCATTCGGATTTGCTATTCACGGCGACATTGATGGATATTCAAGAAAATTTTATGGTTGAAGGTATCAAGCACCAACAATAATCCACTTGTGATTGCAAGTTATTACCTAGAAGCTGTAAATGAGTTCAAACTTGTTCCAAATTTGCTTAGGACTGATAAGGGCACAGAAAACACATGTTGGTGGTCTCAGATGAGACGACTTACTGCAAATTGGTGGATTAATCATTTTAAAGATTTGAGGGACTCTGGTATTTTTAATGATACTGATGCACTTCAGTTTGGAATATCCATCCAATTCGAAAACAAAAAACTCAGAATTGCCTGCTGGAACATTAGGTTATGTTTTTCGTTCCTGAAATACTTAGTTCCAAAAGTTACGGAAAAGCAGTAGATATGGAAAACTTAGAAACTTGTAGAAACTTGTACACCTCTAGATCTGAATTGTATGATCCTTTATTTAAAGACTTTTAATACCAGGAATAGAATACCCATGTAACGTCGATGATGCTTTCGTACTTTTCAAAAAATTATTAGAAAAAATTTGATGAATTTGATAATATGTATTAGGTAGTTATACCACAAGTTATACTTTTTTTTTGTTTCTAAAGCCCGTATGTGACAAGACCACATTTTTGATAACACTTCTGCTAGCAGAGACTTGACATAAATTTGAGCTCAGATAAGTGCCTTCAATATTGTGGTTTGATCGGCAACGCAACGTAGGTCATATCAGTTACTTTAATTGTTCATTTCTCACCTGTGGCTTGATTTGAATTGAATATTGTGTATGAAATTGTGATTTCCATTTCTAAATTTTTTGCTGGTATATTAAATTTGACATCAGATCTTAACACAGAAATATTTATATGTGTGCAACAACAAAAAAATTAGGTATGTCACATCTCTGCTGAAATGGTGTGTCAAACGGGCAATCTACTTAGTCATTTTACGGTCTTCCCGTATATTTTTGCACCCCATCTAGAGAGTTTATTTGAGAAAATATCAAAATAAGGTGAATACAAAAGTTGTGTATTTTTCATCAAATTTTTATAATCCGGTCTCAAAAAGAACAAATGATCATTGGTTATGTGAACATTTTGAAAATCATCACTTTTTTTAATTGACTGAAATGCTATGAAGCTCAGTAGTATAGAAGAAAAAACGGCTGAACCAATAAGCATCAACTTATATGATATTCATTTTTTAAATCACGAAAAAAAGATCTTTTGTACAAAAAAAATCAGGCTCATTTCATTTAAAAAAAGTAATGATTTTCAAAATTTTGAAATTTCCAATGTTTGTTTGTTTTTTTTGACTCAAATTATAAAGATTTGATGAAAAATACACAACTTTTGTATTCGCCTTATTTTAATACTTCTTCAAATAAACTATATAGATAGGGTGCAAAAATATAAGGGAAGACCTTGTACAGTGGGAAGCATTGGAATTCACACACAATATTTTAAACAACCCTCGTAAAAATCTCGTGAAATATCAAAGATTGTCTCAACATGATTGTCGTCAAGAGATCACTATTGTCAAAGTGACAAGTTATTTGTGAACATCAAAGCTACTTTTTGGGATTAAACTATTGCAGCTTATTTCAAATAATTTGAAAAAAATTAGGTGGTTAATTTTTGTTAGTATTTTGGCATATAAGATACAAGGGTTTCTGAAAAATCAGTTTTCAAAATGAGGTGTGCGAATCCCAATGCTTTCCACTGTACATTTCTTATCTAAACAGTTAGAAAGATATTTTTGTTTCAACCAAATCTTAATAGTAAAATGATATTTTATAAGATGCTGAAACTACCTATAGTTTATGGATATATGTATTGCTTACTGTTCCTTGTCGAATGAATTTCTTGATTTAGTGAAGCAGAAATAACTACCAGTTACTGAAAATAGATGTAACTTTTTATTGAGTTAATAAAAATATGCATATTCGATATTTTGTACTTTTGATAATATCAGTCTCATCATAAATAAGTTTCATAATAATTTGAAACGTCATTCTTGCTTCGCCATACATATTATGTACATGAAATAAACAGATAGAGTTTCATAAGCGAAACGAGTCTGCAAATAGATTATAGTTTCTCCCCGCTGACGCGAATCCAAATTTGAGCGAAACTTAAAAAACATTCAGATTGTTACAAAACAGTCTAATACAAGTACTTGGTTATAGATATAGTAACAATAAACTTTGAATAAAGTAAACATAGAGTATAGAGATCCGAAACAGACTTAATATATACAGGGTGTCCCAGCAAGGGTGGCCACCGGCCATATCTCAGAAACTACTGGACCTAAAAGTTCAGGAAAAAAAAATTATCACTAAAGTGGCCACGAGAAAATGCTGGGAAATATGTATAACTTCGAAATTTTTCCGCTAGGGGGCGCAATCAAGGCTTAAATATTAAAATTCGAAATTTCTCCGGAAATTCTCAGATTGAGGTATATCTTTATCAACATGGTTAGAAAACCTAGACAATGTCACGTCTTTTTGGTACACGGCTCATTGGCGTATCGATCTTCGTGTGAGTAGGGGAAGGTAGTGAAAGTGTAATTGTTCAAGTGGCTGTAACTTATAAACGACTTGTCCGATTTTGTTGTGTATAGGCTAGTTTGGAAGATAAATGTAAGTACTTTCGGATATCGTATCCAGTGATGCGTGATTGTCTCCAGAAAAGTTGCTAGAAGGCGTAATTTGAATTAAAAACTGTTATTTTCGTTTCACCTCAAAAATTTAAATGGTACGGTATAATTCTGATAACAGAATCGGAATGAAGATTAAATTTACAAGAAAAAACCTCCAAACCGCAGGTTGATATCTTTTCTCGTTTTCGAGTTATGGCCGAGAAAATAATTTTTGACACTCGAAAAGTTGTTTGTTGTGAAGTTTTATTTAACTTTATAAATGTTCGAATTGTCCTCCATCTTGTAAAATACATCTCTCAATTCTGTGCCTACAAATAGAAACAGCTGTTTCTATTTCAATTGGTGCAATGGACATCCTAAGACCAATGGGAACATCTTCTAAAAGTATTTGCAAGTCATTTTCTAAAAAGTTTAAATATGATTCACCATTTAAATGGCCATCAATAATATACGGCCCAATAATTTTGTTTCCTAACACTCCGCACCAGACGTTTACACTCCTCCTGTTTTGATGATCCACTTCCCGCATCCAGTGTGGGTTTTCCCGCGACCAAAAGTGCATGTTATGCAAATTAACATTTCCAGAACTAGACAAACGGGCTTCATCGGTCCATAAAATTTGGGAGAGAAATTGAGGATGTTCGTTGCACATTTCTCGAAGCCAATAGCAATGGTCTAGTCGCCTGTTGAAATCATCTTCTGATAGAGCCTGGTGTAAGGAAAGATGGTATGGACGAAGTTTGAAGTCTCTTAAAATTCGGAGCACTGAAGAACGACTTAATCCTAGATGGTGGGAAATTTCTCTTGTGCTCAAATGCGGTGAAGCTTCCACGTAAGCGACAACGTTTATAATATTGTCTTCATGGTTTCTTACCGGACGTCTTCTGATTGGAACTGGATTGAGCTGTACACTTTCCGTTGTTCTTAAACGTATTGCCATTCGCCGAAATACCTTTCTGCTGTAGTGCCTTCGTTCAGGATACCTTGCAGCGTATTCATGTGCCGCAATCGGAGCATTTCCAAAACATTGAAAATATACGGCGAGCATATCAAAAGCCTCGGCATTGGTGTAAGACATTTTAACAGAGAATGTTAAAATGATAATTAAGAGATTGTTATGATTGCAATATCTGTTTCAATTATCTCCATGAAAACCCGCCGATGTTTTTCCACAGCTACCTAGATTTTCTTTCAACCCATCATTGCAATATTTAATACATAATAAGATTGGGATTTATGCTCATCAAAATATTTTTCATTTATTATGAGTTTTGTTCTATTGAAATAACAAATGAAAACATTAAATTTTACATAATTTGGACTAGTTATTATTATTGAAGCCAAAAAAAAAGCAGGTTGCAATAGAACTACACAACAAACAACTTTTCGAGTGTCAAAAACTCTTTTTTCGGCAATAACTCGAAAACGAAAAAAGATATCCACCTGCGTTTTAAAGGTTTTTTCTTGTAAATTTAATGTACCTTTCGATGCTCTTATCAGAATTATACCATACCATTTAAATTTTTGCGGTAAAATGAAAAACACTGTTTTTAATTCAAGTTACCCCTTCTAGCAATTTTTCTGGAGACAATCACGCATCACTGGATACGATATCCGAAAGTACTCACATTTATCTTCTAAACAAGCCTATACGCAACAAAATCGGACAAGTCGTTAATAGGTTACAGCTACTTGAACAATTACACTTTCACTACCTTCCCCTACTCACACGAAGATCGGTACGCCAATGAACCCTGTACCAAAAAGACGTGAAATTGTCTAGGTTTTCTAACCATGTTGATAAAGATATACCTCAATCTGAGAATTTCCGGAGAAATTTCAAATTTTAATATTTAAGCTTTGATTGCGCCCCCTAGCGGAAAAATTTCGAAGTTATACATATTTCCCAGCATTTTCTCGTGGCCACTTTAGTGATATTTTTTTTTTCCTGAACTTTTAGGTCCAGTAGTTTCTGAGATATGGCCGGTGGCCACCCTTGCTGGGACACCCTGTATAGGTACCCTTTAGGAAGGAAAAACTAGAATAATCGTGGACATATTTTACAGCTTGTGGGCGTAATGTCATATTCAGTCTCAACATAAATGAGTTTCATAATAATTTGAAACGTCATTCTTGCTTCGCCATATACAAAATACATATTTACATGAAATAAACAGATACAGTTTCATAAGCGAAACAAGTCTGCAAATAGTTCACTTTATCCCCTCTGACGCGAATCCAAATTTGAACGAAACTTAAAAAATATTCAGATTTTCACAAAACAATCTAATACAAGTACTTGGTTATGGATATAGTAACAATAAATATGAATAAATTAAACATAGAGATCCGAAACAAACTTAATACATATAGGTACCCTTTAGGAAGGAAACAAAAAATTAGAAAAATCAGTCATTCAAAATGAACATGTTTACAGCTTGTGGGCGTAATGTCATATTCAGTAGAGTTTTAATAATGATACCGTTGACATTTCATTTATCCATGAAAATCAGCTTTTGACTAGACATAACAAAATTTTCATTAATAGATACTTTTTACCGAATTTCTCGTAGATACCCTAGAAAACCTAGATCCTTTCAATGCATAGTTTCAATGTGACAGTCACACAACATAACCTTTATTAAAGGTAGTACACAAACAAACTAAAATGGCTTAGTTATTGCGACACAATATTGGAATTCCCCGGTTCTGACGCCATAACCGTGTTATGACGTAATAACTCAGCTTTTCTGAACTGTGACGTAGTAAAGAGTGTTCAAAGAAATACATTGCCCTACCGGGCTTCCGTACTTTCGCGATAGCCGTGGATGCCGTCCATGACAGACGGTCCGGGCGGCCGCGCGCCGTCCACGCAAGACATCACTCTGTCGTTTTTATATGTGCGTAACCGGTGAATTATCTGGCCGACATTTTCATCGTTTCTGTGCAAACCAATGATCTAATAACTAGATCATTGGTGCAAACCTTAGAGCCGGTGACATTCTAGGTAAGGTCTACTCAAAGTTGATGTGAATTTTTAAATTGGCCACCGAAAGTGCCGTTTTTCAAATTCAACACAACTAAGGATCTGATGTGAGTGTCATAATTCAAACACGGCACTCACGGAAGAAAAATTCAAGCTGCAAAGAAACCTCTAAGTGTACCTTAATCTTAAATGAACATCGAAATATCGGCCCTTAGAGTGCTAGAAAAGAGGAATATACGCGGACGATTGAGAAAAATATGAAATTCCGGATACTTTCTTGACGGATTATGAAATAATGGAATAAGGGAAAGATCTATTTTTTCATATTTTTTTTAAAATCAATCTAGATCATCAATACCTAATACTGTGCACTCTAAAAAAGCTTTAAAGTCTCGTCTAGCGCGAGAGAAATTCAGTCAGAATTATTAGTCAACATTATAATCACATTAATCATAATTCGCTTATCTCCTGTTCGCGTTGTGTTAAATAAAGTGCAGACTTGAACCTTCCATTGGAAATAATTGGATCATCCGAGATTATTATTGAAAAAAATTTAAAGTGTAAAAGTACCTGACATTCCGATAACAATCATGAAGGCACACAAATCATCAAAATTATTGTACAGTTAAAATTTCAAAGATTGAGATCACTTGTCGAAATCAATGATCAATAGAATATTATGCAGCTTCGCCATTTATCGAATTATTCTCGATAATTCTACATTATTCATGCGCCATAGAGAGAACAGTAGTGTTTGGTTATGGTCGTTGAATAATTGTGAGCGGGCAGTTTTAAAAAAATTAATAAGTGACTGTATATAAATAGCTGACTATAAAAGAACGAGTCAAAAGGTGTGTTTGTTATGCTCCACTTGTGCACACGAAACTACATTTTTCTACCATGCGGCGTTTGTTATGCTGTTAGTGCAAACAGTGTAGAGTGTTTGTTATATCAGGGTAGGTTGCCCATTACTGCACTCGCTACACCAGGTCAAGAGGAGGTGTGACAAGTGTAGCGTAGTGTAGAATAGGGTGGGGAGCTTATTTCGTGTATTTTGTAAACAAACCATGTCTTGACCTAACGAATAAAAAATATAAACAAACAAAAAGAAAAATTTGTATTGAAGAATCAGTGTGGATCTTACCAATTAAATTAAAATGCGTGATAATGAAAATAGTGAAAGTGAATGTTTACAGTTATACGATAAAGACTTCGACTAAACATATGAAATCTTTTTATCCACTCAAGATGCAAAAAGATGCGAAACTAGTAAGCTTTGTATTGATTTATATTTTTTATTTTTATTCAATTTCCATTCCTGCTTAGTTTTGGAATCAAATATCAACATTAGCAGCAATCACGATAATGATCCCAAGCCAAGCTGCAGTGGTATTAACTTAATTGTTGATATCAAGATAAATGGTTGAATAAGTCTCTGCCAATGTGGAAATGCCTTTTGTCTCAGAATCATAACTTGAAGATAAGAAATCATCATCATCGTCAAAAACTTCAGACAATATAATCTCTAATACTTTAACATTACTATTCGAATCATCCAAGGTTGGTTTTCGTTTGTTTATTTTTTATGTAAGAATATCTGCACAAACGCGTTTGTTGAATATCCTTTACACTCACTGCCATGACTTACACCAGCAGTCTGTACTACCCTACCCTACACAGAAATAACAAACACACCTTTTGTTAGACGTGTGTTTTCTATAGCGATTAGCGAAACTTGCAACCATATATTTAATACACATATATTGCGTGTTGTGGTCTAAAATGTCAGAAATCAAAACGAGATAGCCTCTGTCATGCTATCTCTTTTCTGTATTTTCTTACATAGTGCGCTTGCGCTCAACGTGTGTGAGCAGTGCTGCTTGAAGTGTCATCTTTTGTGACAAGGTCGATGCGTATGTCAAACGCGGCGTTTTCGCGTTTTGAAATTTGAATGCATAAATAAACCAACCACTGTTACAGCAAATCTTGGAAAAATCAAATAACAAATAACAATACCTAATAATAATTGCTTGTCTTAATTTTGACGTTAGAAAAATCACGATACTACGATCAAATAGGTCGCTAAGCGCAAAAACGGTGCGTTTGACATACGCACATGTTCTGCGAAAATCGTCTTATGCCTGGTGTACATTCAATTTTACTTCGAAGTGGAAGTGATTTACACTTGCCAAACGAGAATCATATGCTACCATCCACATTGTATTTGGTGTGAGCGTTTGATTGAATGTAAACCCTACATCAACATCACCCATCTTTGTTTTGTTTCTAGCAAATTAGCATGTTTTAAAATGATTTAAAGAATATACTTTTGAAAAATCAGTTCTGTTTTTTTTTTAATTAGTAGTGTGACATGTCAACTTGAAAAGTACATGAGGATGAGGACAACAAATATTTAAGGTTTTTGTAAAAAAAGATATCAAAGCGTGATAGACTGTTCTCAAAAATATATTATACAGGGTGGACCAGAAGTAATGGGACATACGGTTACAGTAGATTCCTCACACAAAAATATTGTGATAGACCTCAACTTGTCAAATCCGAAAGTTGATATACTTTCGGATACAGGGTGTCAAAGTTGAATTTTAATATTTGATTTTTTCAAATTACTTTTGGAATAATCAAGTTATTTTGACGAAATTTCGTATATAGGGGTTGTTTGACATGCAAAATTCATATCTGGCCTTGGTAATCTTCAGTTAATATTCGATGACACAGCCAATGTTATATTGCAATTGGCAAAAATGGTCCGTCCAACCCACATGCGCTGACATAGAAAAATATCTTTATATCGCGCTCTTCCAGATTCCAGACAATGATCACACTGTAGTCTAAATTCAACGTCTAACCCACATACAATAATTGAAAATGTGGTTTAGATCATTTAAACGATTTGGCTGATTCAGCGATTGCGGTTTGGAATTTTGTTCACAGATGCCGCTATATGCTGAATGAGGCTTTAATCATTTTTGCTTATTATAGTATGATCAGTAAGTTTAGTATATAAAACTCATTTGTAAAAAAAGTGTGGGTTAGTTGCAAAACACCGTCCATGCAATTTGGCTTCACTTCGCTGTTATTTGTTAAAAAAAATTCAACATATTTTTTCTTAGACTTTTTTGTGTTGTGTTTAGAGTGTGCGTTGTGCTTTTTATGAGGAGAAAAATGCCGAGAAATTGTTTTCTCTGCCTTTTCAGCAAAAAACAAGCTTCTGAGAAACTGAGGGAGACGCCTACTCTCCACAAGTAACATTCGACAGTAATAATAGAAGTTTTTTGTAAAAAAAATATTTTATAGGTTTCCGACTAATTTGAAAACGCGCAGAGCATGGTGCAGTTTTTGTAAATTATCAGAACAGGATGATACATCGAAAATAAAACTTTGCGAGTTTCATTTCCGACCCGATGATTATTTCGAAAAAAAAAACAATAGTGGAAAATTTAGTGATGGATGAAATGTCCATCAGGGAGTCAGTTATACAGTGTGTCCAGAATAAAATGATGTACGTGGGGATATCGGAAACTACAGGAGATACAGTATCGGTTAAATGGAAGAAAAGTTGCGTATTTGCGTGCCCAAGAATAATCTCACTTTGGTTTGTTTTGATTCGATACCGTAATGGAGATACAGGGTGAAAAAGAAAAATGGCCATTTTTTAAATAGCACAATATTTCGGTTATTATAAAAGATGAGGTATTGAAAATTTCTGGATCTGGGTAAGAAGATACGGTGATTTTGAAAATTGTGTCGAAAAAATTGTAGGCCCACTATGTTGCTTCCGGCCGAAGTCAACTTTTGTTTTTCTTATGGGCGCCATATTGAATTTTTTCATTTTCAAAATCCGCATTGAAAATGATTTTCAAAAATATGACTTTCATAAAAAAAAACAGACTTGACTTTGGCTGGACGCAACATAGTGGGCCTAAAATTTTTTTGACGTCGTTTTTAGAATTGTCGTATCCTCTTAACCATATCCTGAAAATTTGAAAGTTCTAGCATTTATAATAAGCAAAATTGTGTGGTTTTTCAAAATTTGTCTTTTCCCTTTTCACCCTGTATCCACATTACGGTATCGATTTAAAATAAAACAAAGGTGGAATATTTTTGGGCATACAAATACGCTGCTTTTCTTCCATTTACGCAACGTCGTATCTTTTAAAGTTTCCAATATCCCCATATAGTGCCATAAACATCATTTTATTCTGGACACACTGTATATCATCAAAATGAATTCCACGGAGGAGTGGATTGTGGCACCTTACAATCAAACCAAGAAAATGATAATGTTCCACTTGCGACAAATGCCTTAGTACTAATGGCAGTTTCACTCAATGAGAGTTGGAAAATTCCTGTCGGTTATTTTTTGAATCGAGGGTTGAGTGGCAGCGAACGGGCAACTTTGCTAACGCGAGCATTCAGATTATTGGAGGAGTATAGAGTTAAAGTGTATTCAATAACTTTTGATGGGCCATCAACTAATTTGAGCATGTGTTCTCATTTAGGTGCAAATTTTGATTATTTTGATACAGGTTTTGAACCGTTCTTTATAAATCCCGTGACTGGGGATAAGTGTTATATATTTCTCGATCTATGTCACATGATGAAACTCGTTAGAAATACCATAGGAGATAGAAAAATATTAAAAGATGGTGACGGCAACATCATCTCATGGGACTATATTATACAACTATACAATCTCCAAAAAAATGAGGGGCTACAATTAGCCAATAAATTAACGACAAAACATATATTTTTTGAAAACAATCGAATGAAAGTCAGATTAGCTATGCAAGTTTTGAGTGAAAGTGTGTACAAATCGTTTGTTTTTCTTAATCAAATTCCGGATGATGAATTGAAAAAACAATTCTCCGGCTCTATGGCTACTGCACATTTCTGTTTGAATTTTAATAATATGGCAGACATATTAAACTGCAAAAATAGGTTCTCAAAAAGAACATTCGATGCACCATTGTTGGAGAATAATTTCGAGAAAATGGAAGAACACGCCAAACACTTCATAGCCTATATAACCTCACTAAAAGATTCAAATGGAACAAATATTTTGAAATCTAGCAGAAAAACTGGTTTCTTGGGATTAATAATCTGTTTAACAAATATCTTTCCACTTTTTAAAAAGTTGAAAGAACATGATTTTTCATATTTATTAACATTTAAATTATCTCAGGATTATTTAGAGACTTTTTTTAGTGCGGTTAGAAGCAGGGGAGGATTCAACAATAATCCGAGTGCGTTACAATTTAAAAGCGCATATAAACGTCTGCTAATTAGACATGAAATTAAGGAGGTAGAAAATGGCAATTGTCTGTTTGATGGAATTGAAATGCTACATGTGTCATCAAGTAGAAAAAAAAACTGTCCAATAGGTGATGAACAAGAATTGAATAAAGGAATATCTGATTTTGAACATGATCATGATTATATCAGTATCTTTTGGCAACTAAATCCTTATGTCGAAAATGTATGCGAATATATTGCTGGATATGTAACCAAACAAGTTAAAAAAAAAATTGACTGTCCTATTTGTCTTCGACAAATCATGGGTGAAAATATGCCCCTTTTATCTAGAATTAAAGACAGGGCAAATTATTATGTAGCCCCGTCAATAGACACAAACAATATTTGCAAAACGTGTGGGACGATAATCAGGCAATATTTACAACAAATTCACAAGAAAAATATGAAGGCAATAGTTATTAACAAAATAATGAACAAAATTGGTCTGCCCTTTGATAATGAAGAGATGAACAATCATGTAATGAGCCAGCACATAATTGATAACCACAGGACAATATTGTGTAAATTAATTATAAATATTTATATTAACGTTAGATTTTATCATGAAGTAAAAAGAATGTCCACCAAGACTGAATATGTGAGACAAAAATATACGAAACTAATTATGTTCAAAGGACAATAAAAAATTGAGTCTTGTATTTATAGTTTTACTCCTTGGTTCCCTATATTGTTTGATTGTCTGATAAACTTTGTTGATGAAATTACTATTCATTGCTCGATGAAAGTTATCACTGACCTTAAGAAAAAGAAAACATATTTATGTGCGTATGGCTATATGCATAGGTTTTTTGAATATGAAAGAAGAGATGACATCACATTGCAAAATCAAGTTTTCCCATATTGATTATTATTTGGTTATACCAGTGTTTTCTCAACAAGACAAGTCAAAATGACGTTCATTCCTTGACGTTCTTTGGCTGACTGACTGTGTTAGTTGGATACACAAACTGACTGACCAGGGTTTTTTTGTTTTTTAAATAACATCTTCGAATTGTATGCAAGATTGTAGGTTTGATCAAAAACTTTTATTAACAAGATTTTTTGACAACTCTAGGCCCCTGGTTGACTGATATTGTTGCGAGTTTCAGCTCGCACATAGATTCTTATTGCATTTGCTAACTACAAACCAAATTTGAGCTTTAATAAAACAGTTACAACTTATAAGTTTTTTTTACAATTTTGAAACCCTGCCCAGGCCAGTTGGGAATCTGGCTGACTGACTCGGGGGTATTGATATATGATCTAAACATGACCTTTTGTCAAAATTTCAGCTTTAATAAAACTGTTGCATATTTGGTCTCTCATCTCTCCGACTACCTATTACCTACTGTATAAGACATTTATATTTTGCTTTATTTTAGGGGGTGTAGAATCTCAAGTATAGACCAATTAATGGCCTAGCGAGACTATACACCCCGTAGTAGACTAGTACAACTATCATTGTTATTTTAGAACTATAATTGTTATTTTAAATGTTTAAATATGGTAATATACTTATTGATTGATTGATAAGAAAACTCGGAAATTATCGAAAAGGTAGAAAACCCACGAGAGACCCATATAATATGTACTTGAGCAATTAGTAACGACAAAAATTGATATCCAATGATTGTATTTTGGATTTTGGAACATGCAAAACTTTTAATGAGGGATAACTTTTTTCCTAAAATTGATAGGAAACAAAAAAGTTTTTAATATAGCCCCAAACCTACAGCGTCATAATTAAGTAAGTACTGTACCCAACTATAATACTAAATTATTAAAAATATCAAAAGGCAGTCTGCATGAAACTCAAAAACAACCGACTTCTTTTTATAGGTTTTTAACACTGTATCGGTACCTATATCAAAAATAAAGGGATTTTGGATCTGCAATCTACAATCTACATTAATATGAACTCCTCACTCAACGTTTCACTGATTCACACACTACACGCTTATTAAGAAACACCCTGTACCTATGGTAGGTAGACGCAAATGTACCAATCAAATATTTCAGTTGAAACAGATATAGGTAATCGAATCGTTTTGATTAAATTATTAAATATTCTGATTCTAATAATTATTTAAATAACCTTCACTGCCTCGTTCACTGCCTTCACAAGTTTACATAACTTCATCGTTTCTGATTATCAATACCAGCTGAAGCTGAAGACAATAAGAAAATCAAAAAACAACTTCTCTGATGAATATACCTGAATAAAGCAGAATAAAAGAGAATTTTTTTAGTTCGTTAATCAAATAAGCCGTGAAATAAACAAACACTTGTATATCCTAACCTAGTTTTTCGATTAGTTTGAAAAATTTATAAGAAGCACCTGTCAATGCATACAGCTCATGCGCACAAGTGCTACAAGTGCACTACGGTAGAGCGATATTAAAATTCATTCATGGATCGTTATGTTCTGTCTCTTTTCATCGGCGGAAAAATTTAACATGGTGATGAACGTCAACACGCAATATATCTGTATTAAATATATGCTTGCAACGGTATTGTCGGAAAAGAGATTTATTTTGTGCTATAGAAACGGGCATTAATATTCGCTATGATGGCAACAAGACTAGTGCTTTTAACTGGATTGAAGGTTGCTGAATTAAAAAGGAAGTTGGAGGAGCGTGACATGGATACAAGTGGGAAGAAAGCTGATCTGCAACAAAGGCTTGCTGAGCCTTTATTGGAAGCCAACGTTGATCCTGATACGTTCCTATTCGAGATTCCTGATCTCAATGTAGTGGAGAAATTGTCGAGGAAACTGGACGAGAATTCGAGAAAATTGGAGAACAAGTTCGAAGAATCTTCAAAAGTTATGGAAGAGAAGCTTGAATAATCTTCTAGATTCATGGAAGAGAACTCCAGGAAAATGAAAGAGAAGTTCTTATAATCTTCCAGAACTACGGAGAGAATCAAAGAACAACTGGCGGAAAACTACAACTGTTTGAAAGGTCATGTTGCAAAGTAAACACGGAAATCTGGAGAAACAACTTGGAGAGACTGCAAAGGCTCTGGAAGTCGCAGCAATTATGAAACAACCGGAGGTAACAATCGGGAGCCAAGGGACAAGTGCTAAAATGGAGGCTGATGTCTACATGAGTCTACATGAAAGCCCCTCAGTTTGATGGCAAGCTGTCATGGAACAATTATCATCAGTTAGAGGCAGCGCACACTATAACCAAATTGTAAAAAGTTGGTAATAAGTGAAGAAATAGTTCGTGTATGTCTAGAAATAAGTCTATTTATCTTTTAGATGTAGCGGATATCAGATTTTACATTATTTATCCAAAATTCTGTTCAAATACCCGCAGAGGGTGATGAACAGTACTTGAGAAATTAACCTGGAATTCCATCAGAGCCGGTGAATTTGTGTCCAGGCTTGTGATCTTCTGCGACTTCTGAGATAGTGAATGTATGGTGTGGAAGGCACGATAAAAATAAAACTGGTAGTACGGATGAAATGTCTACGCCGTCATGGTTAGACTACGATGATTGAAAGTGAGAGGCGAATGCACTCGCTATATTCTGTGGTTCGATACTTTCATTGGAATTGGAAGTAATTTGCACCGGTAGATCTGAATTAAGCCTGAGACTGTTCATAAAACACCAAAAATATTTATTATTTTGCGGAATGAGATTTTCCATGTTGCCAACGTGAATGAAGTAGCACATTTCCTTCTCAACTTCACCTCTCCACGGATGTTGGAATAGAAACCATAGTCGCTAGGTAAACCAGAGTTGACTTGCATCTTTCTTAATTTTTTTTTTTTAGTGATCTTCAGCCTGAGACTTGCACTGTATCATTTTGGATATTTGTCACTCTTGGGGAACAAAGTTGTTGATGCCTTAAAAAAAACTGAGTAAAAACCACATATCATATCACTCAAAATATATGGGAAACTCCCATACAATAGTTTGAAATGAAATTCGCCAGCGCCCTACATCGGGTAGTACTCGTACTTTTGACTTTTTTTTCTCAAAAACGTAAAGAAATCTGTTTTTATTGCATACGGTGGAGCCATCTATTGGATAAATAGGATTTATACCACGTTCGAAATTATAATTAAAATATTTATCACAATGTTATATCAAAAGTTATTCTGAAAAAAAAAATTAGGACCTGTATATACCCAAATGTGCTTCAGTTTTGTTGTTCAAAATCGGATTTTTAACATGCTGAACCAGTTTTTCAAAACAGTGTAAGAACTTTTATTGGAAAGGATGTGTTTTGTTGAAAATATCCACACATCCAGAGGACGATACATTTCTCTAAGAACTCACGATAAGCTTACATTATAGTCCAATCCAAGGTTCAAACAATAATTTCAAGATGATCTAGGTACTGAAAATTAGAAACTTTTGGCACAAAATTAAAATTACACGTGAAATGACAATGACGTCAAGGGTTAGGGATTGGTTATTTATGGCAACCGTTGTGAAGGAAAACCTCCGTCTCTAGCGCCATCCAACGGGTAGTCCTCTAAACAAATCCGACTTGATTAACTGGCTGCCTAAAACTTTATTAACATTGGCTCCCATTCAAGTTTCCTATATATTTTGAGTGATATGTGAAGTGAACTTTGAAATATTCAATCTCATTTGGACGGCACTTTTTGAGAAGGAACTAGTTTACTTAAAGTGAGGTTAGGTTGCTAACACAATGTGACAATGACTATAAAACAGGTATGGACGGTCAAATGGGCTGTTTCAACATGATGGATTTGAAGGTTGACATTTTGTCGGATGTTCTGATTGGCTACAAAACAGTGGAGTAATGAGATTAGATCATTTCATTGGCTAAAAACAATTGAGTAATGAAAAAAAAGTCACTGATTTGTTAGTTTCTTGGGATAGGTATATATGTTGATGAAGGACATATTATTCGATGAAAATTTGTCGATCGTAGTCAATTTATACATACATGAATAAAATATAGGTACACAAAACAAAGGAAATTAATAAATATTCGACCTTGACTCAATAATTGTCATCAAATTGTTCTGGCTGCGACATGCGGAAATACTGTTAAAAATGAGTAGTTAAAAGAACCGAACCATGAAAAATTAGAATTTTTGAATACTTATTTTAGAGGTAGGATGTAGGAATGACTGATGGAATAAATAATTCTTTGCTAGAAACAAGTATTATTTCAAATGAATATAGTTTGGAAAAACGTCAAAAGAAGATGAATACTATTTTATTGGAAACATCAACTTTTCTAACTATTTTGGGAAAACAACAAAGGTACCTAAACCAAAAGTTCCTATCACAACTAGCTAACAAAATCAGATGAACTTTTTTGTTCCCTTTAGTAAATGTGTGAATTAAAAATAAAAAGAAAATTTTAAAACTTTGGCATCCTTCTAATTTGAATATGCTGAATTCTTTTTTTTTAAAGGCGTATCATTGGGGGCGGGGGGTAGGTATAAAAACTACCGAAACTGTTTTGAGTTTCTTAAGAAAGGTTGTCTTAGTTTGTATCTAGGACTCACTATTTTCTAGAAATAGGCATTTAAAAATTCTGCAACATAGTATTCACAATATCATATTTTTATGAAAAGTCAGTACAAAATTGATATGATTATTAAATCAAATAATAAAGTGTGTTCAAAAAGAATACTAAACATGTTTGCTCTGTCCAAATCTGTCCGTATAAGCTAGACTAGCAAATTGATGTGTATGTACTAGCACTTGAAAGAATTCTTCATGATAGCTCATACAATGTTGATTTTTCGGCTCTAATTAGCGCAATATTACCATTTAGAATAGGTAACATTTTTCCAAGATACAAGACCATAATTTTTGAACGCTTGGTATAAGCTAGAGTAACACAATTTATCGAATGTTTCAAACCTAAGACAAAATATTTTCGTCAAATCTTTGCTAGAATTTATACAGGTCTTGGTGATTAGAACCATTGTTTTTTTTTCAAATTTCACGTGGCTTTTTGAACCTCCTGTATTACATTTTATGACAAAATTATCGTTATGAGAGTTTTTGGCTATATATATGCCAAATGCAGAAATGCTATCCGTTTTTAATTCAAATAAGGCGTAGTAACTTTTCACGTTTTTGTGACGTTTAAATGACATAATATCTTTAAATATTATTCTATGCATAATATGTCCAATTTGAAAAGAAAGAGCTTTTCGTGTACTAAGAACTGAAACAAAATCAAATCTATTTTTGATTAAATAGCGAGTTATTGTCGTCAAGCAAAATGAAACACCCTGTATAAATATACCTAATCTCTACATGGTCATCATGTTTCCCAAACTTATTTTATCAATAGAAATGTACAGGATGTCCCATAATTATACGGATGTTATTAAACAAATGTACGATATCCTGACAAAATATTTTAGTAGTCAACAACTCAAAACAACTAACAAAAAATCGCATGATGTACCCACACAATAATAGATACAGGTATCCAAGTCGTGTGTATTGCAGTGATATGGATAAAGAGCATAAGGCATATATTACAAAGCTTCATATTTTTATCGATAAATCAAATGTCTATCAATAAATGTCCATGCAATATTAGATAATTAGACGCCTTATAAAACATTTTTCTTTCATAAGCCTTTATAGAACGACGGGAAATGGGAATAGAGGATTATCATCTATTATCGCTCATATACATCACAATTATCTCGTGTATAATATGTAATATATCTAAACACAAATAACTATATCAATTTAATTAAACTTGAACGCACATAGAGTTTGATGGGTGAAGGCACTTGTTTGATTAATGGCAAAATCTCATTGGCGTATCCGCAGATTTTGGACTTGGAGATATTATCCTTGATGAAATGGACATTGTTAGAATTATTGAGTTTTTTTATTTTTTAGGTTTTTATCGAAAGAAGTCTAGGTCAGAACGAAGAAGCTTTTCAATAAATGCTAAATATCTTTATATAAAAGTCTGTCATATCGACTGAGCAGAGAAGTTCCTGAAATGGTCGCTAAGGGGCGTAACAACCAACACCAAGTAGAAAAATAGGATTTTTATAGAATTTTGCCTAATGAAAATATATCCATGATATCATTTTCATATTAACCGACGATTGGCCTACAATTTTTGTCTTATCTCAATCAATTTTTCTATCTATCAAAATAAAGCGGTGGGGGAAGTTCAATTATTTTTTAAACAAACGGATATTTCTACCGTTTCGCTTGACCGATTTTAACGAACAAGGGCTCATATGAAAGAGCATAATCTGCATAATGGCGTTAACTGGAATGGTAGCATACTTTTGAATTTTTTCCCAAAACGAATCAAATTAATGTAATGGTATATTCATTTTTATATATTTTGAACGGGGACTCACACAGAAACTTGAAAATATTTTACTTGTTTTTCTCTTGGCCGTTTTAGTAATAATTTTGTTCGTCGCAAGCCTCTACGATAAATAGTTTCCGGGATATGGCCGCCGGTGGCCACCCTTACTGGAAGACCCTGTATAGGGTAGCTCATCTAAAAAAGTCCATCAAAGTTTTCGGTTTTGTATGTAAAAATTAAAAAAAAAAAATCCTGGACCCTTATACTTGCCGCTTTAATACCATCTCTTCAAATGAAACCCCTTAGCGGGGGCGGAATCCACCCTTATTTTTTTAGTGGGAGGTGAATCTCGTAGAACATCTTTTGAAAAGATCTTGAATTTTATTCCAAATTGTGCTTCACTTTTTGAATTTTTGCAGCGGGATGCCGAGAACTAGGTAATAGTTTAATTCGTTGGCATTCAGTTGTGTGATGCGGTTCCGTGAATCTTCAAAAATGCAAGTAGGTACCATGAATGTTCGATCTCAGATGACGATACAAAATTTGATAAAAAATCATTCGGGCGATCTCACGGATGCAAATTCGAAAGCACCACTCCTCTAAATCCATATAGCAAGAAACGTTTCATCTAAAAACTGCCGTAAAAGTACCAAAATAATAAATAAATCAGTTCAATCGACCGAAATTGAGAAATGGTCTGCAACTCCAAAGTCTCCAACGTAGTTATGGAGAGCGGATAATGACATCACTTCGGGACACTTGAGCGACGCGACGCACCGTTTTGAATTCTGTACAGAGAAGTGTTAATTTCGCGCGATCAAAACAACCAATTAGTTTTTTTTCAAATATTGGGTTGAGATTTCAATTAATTCGAAAATTCATGCAAATTGTCCATTTTGTGATTAGCGAAAATGCCTACTTGCTCGGAACAGTAACAAAAATTTTGTTGATTGACAGTACAATAATTATTGCGGAAAAATCAACATTCGTCTGAGAATCAAACATCAAAAAGTTACGACCATATTCTTCAGAC
Source organism: Orchestes rusci (assembly GCA_958502075.1). Taxonomy (NCBI): domain Eukaryota; kingdom Metazoa; phylum Arthropoda; class Insecta; order Coleoptera; family Curculionidae; genus Orchestes; species Orchestes rusci. The sequence continues at coordinate 19,086,314 of OY293304.1, read as the reverse complement.
ACTATTTCCCGGTACGGTAGAAAGTCAATATCAACTTTATCAAAGTCTTGAACGTAGCGTTCACAGAAACTTGGTCAAAACAGCTACTTCGACTGCTCTATTTTTCGGCTTATTTCTCACCAGATTTTAAATAATATTCCGTTTTGTATTTGCCAGAATTGGATTATTAATTCTAGGATTGAACCATGATGTCCACGTTGTAAGTAATACCTTCTCAAACTCAGACACTCGGATGGTTCAAAATCTAACTTTATCAAAAACTTCTTTTATACAGGGTGGTAAACAAAGTACTGTGAATTTTCTTTTTCTTTACTGTCCCCCCATTTCCACAGAGATTTTTTGGAGCTTTTTTTCGATATTCCCAAGTGCTTGTTACGTCCATACCTCGGGACATTTTTGGATTTTTTTTGATATCTTCTTTTGTTTTTGAAATAGGTATCGACTTTTTTTCAAAACTATGACACAGCGGGCTTTGAATGGCTGTTCTGTTAATTCTAAGTTTACAACTGACAATGTTATGGCATAGATCTATTGTTTAGCTGTCTTTCTGATGACTTATATTGGATACTCAGCAATATTTTGAGTATACAGGCTGTGCCAAAGAATTTTGATCATAAGTAAAGCATCTTCTAGTTATTTTGTCAGGTTTTTTTGAAAATTAATTACTTAGAATTAGCAAAACAGCCATTCAAAGCCCTATGTGTCAAAAGTCGATATTTCAAAAACGAAAGAAGATATCAACAAAAATACAAAAATGTCCCGAAGTATGAAAATTTGCTGCTTCAAAATTGTATGTTGAAGTTGAACAACACAGACTTGAACCCAAGAACAAAGAGACAATTTCGAGCATTCGTAGGTGGCGGATGCGCCGAAAAAACCCTTAAAAGTTCTGGTCAACATTGTTGAGTCTTCGCCAACTTGAAATCTTCCTTAAAAAGTACTTGAAAAATCCTGCGAGTCAAGGCTTTTGAATCTCAAGAAGTTGGTCTTCTGGACAAAATTAATTTTCTCACAAGTTAAAATGAGATGGTGATAATTGTTTTTTTTATCCAGAAACATTCAATTTATATAAAAACAGTGTTTCATTCAAAGAAGCCAGAGCATTTCTGATCAATAATTATTATTATTATGAATTTAAAGATACAAAGCTAATATTATTATTTTAGAAACAATGAACAGTGAATACTTGGAGTTCCAATTTCACTCAATTATTATAAACGCCATCCACCATTGCTGCCCTGTTAATCTTGGATATGTCTTCAAGAATGAAGATCAAACCAATAGTAGCAAAACAAAGAAACATATATGGCCAGTACTCTAACATTGACGCATAGCCTATTGATACTCTGAATGTTCAAGCACTCATTACATAATATGTAATGGGTTTGATATTAGTGCGGAGGTTCCAGAGGATCGATAAGATTCTTGATTTTTCAAAAACATTTCAAGCGACGCTTGAAATTGAAAAGGGAGATTGGCCTTAGATGGTCGAAAATGGGAAGATTGAGAGATAGGAAATGAAAGTTTGTTCCAGAAGGTGCCAGACACCATAATAGTCACCATAATGGAGTTGTCCGGTGAACAAAGGTCTACCTATGTAAGTAGGTGCTCATTGTGTAGTGCCATTTTTATTTTATCTGAATAGAATCCTTAGAGGAAGAACATCTTTATTTTCACTCAAGAAGATTTACTTTTCTGCCGAGGCACATTTTCATTCTAGTGGATGTGTCAATAGACAGAATATGCGGTAGTGGAGTGAAAGAAAAGTGCACAGCAAAGCAAGGCCTTTGACTGCGTTAACCACAATATACTTCTAAGTAAGCTAGGTAGTTACAACTTCTCACAAAACAGTATTGTCTTGATCAAATCATACTTAGAGAACAGAAGTCAGATAGTCAGAGCCTCAGGGTCGGACTCAGGAGTGTGCTTAATGTTGAGGTACCACAACCACGGGGATCTATACTGGGTCCCTTATTGTTTCTTACTTATGTCAATGATCTGCCGAATATTGCATTGAACGAAAAATATACACTCTTTGCGGACGACACCACTGTAGCAGTTAAAGCAGACACCCTGCACGAGGCACTGGAAGGTTCGTGTCTGGCCTACGTCAGCAGTGAGGTGGTTTAATAAAGAGTGTTCAATAAAAAATACGATCAAGTCACCTATGGATTGCAATTGTTTCAAAAAACGTATGTCTTGGCAAACATCGCAATTATGACATGACATCAACTTTCTAACCGTCACAGATGCCATGATGCCAAACCATACGAATAACTAGCCACGACCTACGTTCATGGTTTAATAAAGAGTGTTCAATAAAAAATACGATCAAGTCACCTATGGATTGCAATTGTTTCAAAAAACGTATGTCTTGGCAAACATCGCAATTATGACATGACATCAACTTTCTAACCGTCACAGATGCCATGATGCCAAACCATACAAATAACTAGCCACGACCTACGTTCATGACAGAAAAAGAAATCCAGAGGTGACTTGATCATATTTTTTATTGAACACTCGTTACTATTTGCAGTGCGCGAGGCAAGACCTTTGGAAAATGATTCGGTAGGGGCAAAATTCTTGGGGCTTTAAATAGAGTCAAAACTTCAGTGGGGTCATCACATTGACAGTGTTGCAAAAAGACTCGGTAGCGACTACTTTGTGCTTCGAAATTTAACAAATAATGTATCGCAAAGGGTGCTGAGGACAGCATACTTTTCTATATTCCTCCCATGAAGATTGTTTGGTCTGCAAAGAAGAGCGGTGAGGTTGCTGGCCGGCCTCGGATATACCGACGATTGTAGGCTGTTGAAGAGCTCCAGATACAGATCCTCACACTTCCATCAATATATATTCTTGAAAACCTTCTCTTTCTTAAGAAAAATATGAAGGCTTACAGTGATATCCATGAACATGACACACGCAATAAACATAGGTTAGTTCCAATTTTTTGGAGACTGAGAAGGTGTCAAGACGGCCCAGGGTACTGGTCCATCAAATGTTTTAATAAATTACCAAACAATATTTGTCAGTTACCAGTTAAAAATTTCAGGACAAAAATTAAATCACTATCAATGGACAACGCGTTCTACTAAAACAATTAATGAATTTCTAAACCATGTTTTTCAAATGTATGTACTCCATTTTTAAATAGTATATTGTATTTCATTTTCAATCGGTGAACTATTCTGTTTTATAAAGGATCTTAGAAATTGTGTATTTTTTAGTGTAGTGTTATGCTGGGTTTAGCGAACGCATAAGCATAATTTATTGATCAAATCGTTATTTAAGTGCATACTTAAGTCGTTACTGTTAAATGTATGGACACTTACTACAGTGTTTACTGAAAACATATGTTTCAATGATTAAAGCATAACATAATGCATAAGCGTAAAAGTTCCCAACTTTCAACTTTTATGCACTAAATTAAAACAAGGTTGAAGGATCACGTCAAGAAGGAAACAAACAAACCTCACTTTTTTGTTATTTGGGTTTTAAAGTTACTGTTTTGTGAAAACGAAAGTGAAAATAATATACCTGATGAATTCAAAGTATTTTGTTGGAGTGATTAGTTTTGAGGAGGGAGTTTTCAGGTTCAGGCTAGGTTATCTTTGACAGTTGTTATGTATTGAATAACACCTTCCATGAACACTCAAATTATGCTTATGCCTCCACTAAACCCTACAATAAGATTGTTCACTTATCATATTTTTCACATTTTGACGATTGTGAACCTCTTTTTTTTGGTACTGACTTGATAAAATAAATTTGAATTTGAAAACGAATCCCAGAAATCAGGAAGTTTCACCAGAAGTTCCTGCACTAGCGACAGTATGTGGTATGCAATTTCAAGTGGTTCGCTGTACTTCACCTGAATATTATCAACTTCGCCAAAATTCCTGTAGTTGATGCTTCAAAGAGTACACGAAAGCTTGAAAATAAATTCAGACATTTTATGCTTCAATGTAATAAAACAAGCACAAAACGATTTGTCAAGTTATTACTCCGATAAAAGCACCAAGAAAATTGGAAATATAATCAATAATATGATTTTCTTATTTACATTTCCTCCTGAGGAAAAGTCACCTCTACTTATTTCCATTGAAATAAACAAATTCGCAATCTTACTTTACAGCTGCGTAAGATGAATTTCAGCATAATTACATTATTGTGACTCCACGATCTGATACATGTTTATCTAAATGTTTTAGGCAAAATTCAATCCAAATATTCTCCTCATCAGCGCAACATTTGCAAAACTCGAGTTAAAATTATTGTAGACTACACAAGTCATTAAAAATATCCTGAAGCCATCAAGTCAAAATTATTTACGTTTCACAAATGGAAATTCTGTTTTCCATGGCTTGACTAGCAGGTATGTTAACGAGAACGCTGGCAATGGTTCGTAATTATTAAGACACCAATAATACGACAACAAATTTCGTGGGAATCCCGAGTTTTGGAACTCGAATCCACTATTCATATTATTCTAGACTGCGTATTTTATAGCTGAAGAATAAACTTAAACTTATACAGAGTGCCCCCCCAAAAAAGGGGGATAAGGTTACAGCAGATTCCTCACAAGAAAGTATTGCGATTCGGAAAACTTTCGGATGAGACAAGTTGAAGTCTACCTTGTCTCATCCGAAAGTTGATATTGAGAGAGATACAGGGTGTCAAAGTTGAATTTAAATTTTTGATTACTTCAAATATTTTTGAAATAATGGAGTTATTTTTTGAAATTTGGTACTTAGGGTTGGTTTGGCACGCAAAATTCAAATCCGGCCTTGGTATGACTCTTACTTGTAAATGGGGCCACTTACACACACTTTCACTCATTCACATACCTATAGTCAAAGCTTTTTTGTATGCACTCGTTTTTTTTTTTGCATATTTATACGCAGGTTGTTCGGAAATGATTAGCAAAAAAATTTAGTTGAGAATTCCAGACAAAAAATAAATGCTACATCTTCTCATAACATTTTTTCAAAAATTGATTATCGACGTTAACAGGGTGGTATAAAAAAAAATGTTTTCATTCAATTTTTTTTCAATTTTCCAATAGAAAAATGTATCCCCTTTTAAAAAAGTACAGTGTGTCCCAAATTCGTTTCTCTATACAGGGATCTTGGCTCCTATTATACCTACATCAAAGGTTAAATGGGGAAAGTTTAAGAGGAAACTTAGTGCATTCGATATTCGGTTCCACATTTGCGATCCGTCAATTGGTTTTGGAAATATCGGCAAAAAACCGAAAATGGCGGATTTTGTCTTTTGCCAGTAGATCCGAAACGGCTAATTTGACAGCTATGAAAATGTGACATGGACACTTTTTCAAGACGAATAAAATGGTGTGTATAACATGTCTCAATCGCCTTTTGTTTTTTCCGCAACCCGCCTCAACTTTAATTTTTCTTATGGCGGTCATAATTGGCCATATTGGATTTTTCGATTTTTGGAAAGAGTGTGAAATTTCCAGTCTAGTGATGTCCCACAAGGGCATAAGAGATTTAAGTATCATTGAAATATCACACTTCGTAGCTGGGACTCAATCTTTTCTGAGGAGGCCATGATTTATTTGTCGCAAAACATCATTAATAGGTACTGTATCAACCTAAGGTCACCTTATTTGGTGTGCAGCGAACGTGTTGAACTCATTGAATTTTCAATAGAACATGGACGTAAATAATAACTTCTCAACGAGTCTATGAGTGAATTGAATGAAAAGTCAGAAAAATCATTGTTTATTCAATCAACACTTAAGCTTTTGAATAACTTACAGGTAGATACAAATATATTGAAAATGAAAATACTGTAATGTATTCTCAACTGTCTCGGTATTGATTTACAAGTTTGCAAAATGACGTCCATTTGCATCGAGGCATTTTTGACAATTAGTAGGTAACTGTTTTTTGTACAACCCTCGCAAGTCTGTGTCTGTTGATATTTGTGAATGTGTCAACAACTCTTTGTCTCAGGATTCCAATAGTCGCAGGAGGATCAAATTCATAGACCTCATTCTTTGTATGACCCCAGAGAAAAAAACCCAAGGGCGAAAGGTCGGGGGATCTAGGAGGCCAGGGTATTGTACCATTTAATGAAATGATCCTTTCCTCAAACTGCTCTATCAAGAAGTTCCTGACTTGAATGGTGTTGTGAGCCGGACATACATCCTGTTGAAACCAGGTTCTTCTGAACTCATCTTCGGTTAGAGTAGCTCGTAATGCCGGCACAACCTGATTTCGCAAAAGCTCTAGGTATCTCTGTCCGTTTGGGCTGTAGTCAAATGAAAATGGTCCTATAAGTCGATTTCCTGAAATGATTGATTGATAGTTGCCCAATTGAGAAAGGTGAGTTGGATTAAATTACCATGCAATGACCCCACACCAAACGTTAAACCAAATCTGGTCTGTAGACGTCTCGCTGCCACTTCGTGAGGTTTTTCCACAGCCCAATGATGAGTGTTTTGCTTATTAAAAACTCCACAATTCGTAAACCTACTTTCATCGGACCACAAGACATGATTTACATAATCGGGATTGTCATTACACTTCCTTGTATACCACTCACAGAAGCGCATTCTTCTTGGAAAATCTATGGGTCTGTATGGATGGTACTTATTCTTTTTTAGCACTCTCTGAATTGTTGATTTTGACACACCAATTTCCCCTTCTACAGTTCTTACCGATTTACTAGGGTCTTCATTGACAGCTTGTAAAATGTTTCTGTTGCGATTTTCATTTTCAATGTTGTATCCGCTTCTAGGTTGTTCGAAGGCCCCAAAGTTGATCAAATTAGCAACCATTTTTCTGAATTGGGTTTTATGAGGCTGTCGTCGTTAGGGGTACATCTCCAAATACCTTGCTGAGGTAATGTCGGCATTTCTCTGTGACTGCAAGTACAGCGCTAACATTTCCAACTTTTCTTCATTCGAATAGGGATCACCGGGCACTTTTAATAGGTTTCGACAATTTGTTTATCAGATTTATTATTTTAATGACAGAGAAGGGTACTACTTTTTACGTAAACACAACTTTCATACTGAATTATTATTTGCGGGGTGTTATAGACCACAACGCCATCTTTCGGCAGAATTATTGAACGACATATCAGAGCCTCCTAGCTCCTAGGATTTTGCTTATAAACCAGTTTTCTGTCAAATAAATCATGGCCTCCTCAGAAAAGATTAAGTCCCAACTACGAAATGTGATAGTCCGATAATACTTAAATCTTTTATGCACATGTGCGACATCACTAGACTGGAAATTTTACACTCTTTCCAAAAATCGAAAAATCCAATATGGCGACCATAAGGAAAATGAGAGTTGTGGCGGGTTGCGGAAAAACAAAAGACGATTGAGACATGTCATACACACCATTTTATTCGTCTTAAAAATCGCCGATATTTCCAAAACCAATTTATCGATCGCAAATCTGAAACCGGATATCGAATGCACTAAGATTCCTCTAAAACTTTCTCCATTTAACCTTTGCTGTAGGTATAATAGGAGCCAAGATCCCTGTATAGAGAAGCGAATCTGGGACACACTGTATATAAAGAGGAATATAACATCACAATTGATTTTTTTTTTGAAAAAAACTAAAAAAATGCTACCATTTCAGTTAACGCCATCTATCGGCGACGGCAAAGGTAACAAATTCAAAACCAAATAAGCAGTTTGTAGTCCAAATTATGCTCTTTTATATGAGCTCAAGTTCTTTAATATCGGTCAAGCAAAACGGGAGAGATCTCCGTTTGTTCAAAAAGACGTTTTTGAAAAAATATTTAGGAAAATAGTCAGTTAATATATGAAAATGATATCATGGATATTATTTTCAATGGGCAAAATTCTATACAAATCCTATTTTTCTGTATATTATAGACAAGTTACAGTGTCTCGTGGTATTGGTTGTTTCTCCCGCACTAGCGACGAGTTCAGAAAATATTTTCCAGGTTTTTCTCTTGACCGTTCTAGTGATACATTTTTTTGCCGCAAGTTTTCACCACGAATAGTTTTCGAGATAAAGCACTATGCATTTTTATCTGACCACCATGTACATAAATAATGAGTGTAAATAAACTAGTTTGAACCGTAAGTAAGTTATTTCTTGAGCAAAAAACGTTGAGTGGTTGCACGTGTTCCTTTATTCGAAACATTAAAAAGACATGAATCATATCCAAATCAATTTTTTGAGATGAGAAATGTTTTTTGGGAGTTAACTTAGTGAGACGCGGAGTTTTCACTGCGACTCAGTTGAAGTCATATCGCTATAATCTATCTGCTCTTGAACCAGCCGTTAACATCTTGCTGATCCCACCAAAACTGCGGCGGATAAGTTTCGAACTATTTATGGTTATTTGGTTTTACGGTCAAGGTTGATGCACGACCAGGCTTACCCGCTTTCTCCATGTTTTTTACGCGTGGGATTATCGTACTGTTAGGTATACTTTTCATCACCATTTACGATACGGTCCCGATCAGGCAGCCGTTTGGGCGTAAGAAAACGCCGTTCAACGTATCTCATCCGGCTTTGAACTCATACATCACCCTTGTGTGCTTGATTTTTATAAAAATACCAGATCTGACGCGCCAACATTGGGGTTCTAGGGTAGGATTATCATCGAGGTAGGGTCTCAAATTTGTGCCCTTTTCACTTCAGTACAATAATTTGGATTCGTTGTCTCGATATTCCCGATAATATGGAGGAGTCATGGAAGTTCTAATCCAGAATTTTGCGACTTTACTTCAACTCAAAACAATACGCAACCCTCCTCATTTGGCCTATCATATCTCTTCGACTATTGGCGCGAAAAAAAACTTTGGACTTGACTGCTTTGTTTTGAAAAACCAACCATATATGTCCATACGAGCAAAAATATCTTTCAAGTACACTCAAAAAAGCTGCCGAGAAGCGCTTTGTGAATAACCTTTCAATCCCCTTATGCTGTATCCCACACTTTAACTTAACGTGTACGTTACGTTACGCTGTTATCAAATGGAACATTTCCATTAGTAAACAATTATAACGTATACGTTATAGTCCCCAGTACTGCGTGATATTTTCGAAGTGATAGATATAGTCGTGAAACTTTGTGAATTGCTTCCTTATATCAAGTGTATTAACCACTGAAAATAGTAACTTTGGGAGTGGCCATGCATGTCTCCGCACACGCAACCTCTTAATCTTCATCACCTGACGGTATTACGAGGCGATATATATTTTGGTGGCCAAGTACACCATTCTCTCAAAAACAATACAGTGAATCATTTTTGACGGAAATATTTGGCCACCAAAAATCACGCGTGGTTTGATGGCCACCGAAACCTCAAAATGTTAAACACATGGAGGTTATGGAATTACATACATACAGTTCTGATTTTTACAAAAATTATTCTCTATATTGCTTCTGAAAGAATGGTATACCCGGCCACCAAAATATATATCGCCTCGTAATACCGTCGGGTGATAAAAATTAAGAGGTTGCGTGTGCGAAGACATGGCCACCCCCAAAGTTACTATTTTCAGGGGTTAGTACACTTGACATAAGGAAGCAGTTCACAAAGTTTCACGACAATATGTATCACTTCGAAATACCACGTTGTACTGGGGACTATTATCTTAACGTAGATGATACAGCTTAGGGGGGATCTACAAAAGACAATCACAACAAACATGAATCTGAACTTATCTTTATACTTTAGTCTTTCCACTGTTTCCTCTCAAGAACAAAGGGCCGATATTTCAATGTCCATTCAAGAATAAGGTACACTTAAAGGTTATTTTGGACCCTGAACTTGTCTGCCGTAACTTGTCACTCACATTAGATTCTAAATGAAAGCCAGAGACATTATTTCTCTATGATGAAAGCATAATGAAAGGAGTAGCGCAATAAGTTAGCCAATTTGCAAATTCAACTATAACTTAGCTGAAATGTCACTTGAGGTGACATTGCAATATCGGCCGTAAAGTGACACAAAAAAAATAAATGGGACTTCAATGCTTTGAAGCCTGTTTATTGTACTCATTGACTTAGAATGACAAGACAAGTAACATAACAAACACTAACTTACTAACCCAAACATATCGTTCATGAAAATACATTATGTTTTTCCTCCGAGACCGACGTCGACATGTGCCCTGAATGTGCTGGAGCTTTATGATAAGATAAATTAATCCAACTAGATACATACTAATCTTCCAAAACATCAATGCCGAAACATCTGTAATTCCATTTATCTTCAATTTTTTGTCACAAAATTATTTTCTCTGTCATAAAAACACATTTCTCGCGTTCATAAGACGAAACAGTTGTGAAACTGTTACCGCTTTTTATAAATGAAGCGTTACTCTGGTAGCACTCTCATATAAGACTCAACAGTCAACTGTCAGTACCCCTAAACTGATGTATTATTGTTATTGCTCCATCTATTCAATATTAGATTCGCGATCCACCGTATTGAAATATTATATTTAATTATTAAATGTGCCATTGATTTAATCCACTCATAAACAATTTTATCGATAATTTTATGCGATAAAACATAATTAAACACAATTTATCTACGATAAATAGGATTCAATCAACATTACTGAAAACATTTAGATTTCATATTCACAAATATATTATATCGTGGTAAAATTTGAAAAACTATCTCTTCTCAAGGGCCTTGAATTTTGCTTCCAATCTTTTGGAATAGGCATCAAGTTTATAGGCAGCCTGTTCCAATTTGATGACGCTTTCCTCTATGTGGTCGATCTGTTCAAGAAGTGGAATCAGGGAATCATCTAGATTCAGAAAAAAAGTATAATTATTATAATAAAAATAAGTGCAGTACTCACATTTCTCATTCAACTCCACCATACTCTTAGCAACATTTGAAGCTATGTGCTTCATATCTGCATATTTGGTGATTGTAGCTCTATTCATGTTCTCCAACAGTTTATAGTCATCCAACGTTGACGTCAATTCCCCATATAAATAGTCTGACGTTTTACCAAAGAGAGAATTCGCTAGTCTACTCAAGTTCGGGTCATGAGGATCTAAGGCTTCAAAGCTTGAGGTTGATGTTGATAGAGTGGGACCTGAATAAGTGTTGATTTAGTTGTGAACATCGCGTTCTCGATTTATTTCAAAAAATTAACTTTTGCATGTTATTTTTGGTTTCAGGAAAAAATTGACAATAACCCTTTATGTTCAATAGTAGCCAATCGATTATGATGAATATATACACGGTATCCCATGTATAAAAAAAAAATATGTTTTTTGAAATAAATCGAGAACCGGATGTTCAATTGTTTTTTTGGCAGCATCACGTTCATCCGCAAAAAAAATACTACTAGTCCTCTCATTTAAACGTATCTTCAATAATTAAGAAGTTAGCAATAGTACAGGCTACGATGGATCTGATATTCAGGATCAATGATAATTTGTATACAGGGTTCGCCAAAGTAAGAGGCCTACTAGAATAATTCGGGAAATAAAGCGATTGGGATTCTGAAAATTTGTAGGGAGAGATTTTCGGAAATGCTTTTTTCAAATGAAATAGTAGTAACGTTGCGTGACTTCCGGTTATACCGGAAAAAGGTCTCGACTCGCTTGTTTCAAATGGAACACCCTATAAATTATTACATATTTGAATTCTACGTAGAATTCTAGGCAGATTTGATGTATCATGTCCTATACCTAAGTATAAGCTTTCTGAAATATTTGAGGTTTTATGTGTGTTGAGTTGGCCCTCAATTAGAGAAAATATAGAAAGAGCAAACATAATTCTAATTTATAAAATAGAACACAATTTGATGCCAAGTTATCAAAGTCCATACTTATGAAAAAGAACCGAATTCCACTCTTATAATATAAGATCGAAAGACAATAATTAAAACACAAGTAAGAACAACCAAGCTTCAAAAATCTTTATTTTATAAGGGAGTTCCTCTGTTTAATGCTTTACCCCGAGAAAAACCTTGGCTTTTTTCGGCTTTACCTGCAAACATTGAAGCAGCATCAAATTTTTTAAAAAATACTAGGTTAGTTGATGGGTATATTTTGGGTTTTTAAGTTTAATTAACTATATATACAGAGTGACCCATTTGATATCGGGCCACCCCCATAACATTTTTATTCATGGAGCGATGATGGAGATTCTTTTTTGAAATGTGAAGGGGGAAAAGTTGATTTTGAGGCCAGAGGGCGTGAGGTTTTTGCAAAATTGAAGGCCTACTAGAGACTGAGAAATCCAGAATCCATATTAGCGATATTTTTAGGAAAAATTTGCCAATGCCACTGGATTTTCACACCCTAAAATGGATCTGTACCAAATTTCATTAAAAAATATTCAAAATTAACAATCAATTTTATCATGCACCAAAAAGCATTTTACCTCGTAACACTTGCGAAAGCAAATTTATTACAACAAATTTATCAAATAACAACATTTAATAGATATTCTTCTGTGAAAATACAATGAAAACTAACGAATTTGAGAAAAAAATGTACAGGGTGTTCCCGTATATTTTTTCACCCCACCTAGAGAGATTATTTGAAAAAATATTGAAATAAGGTTAATACAAAACTTTCATGGTTTTTCATGAACTTTTAGAATCTGTAGGCAAAAATGTCAAAAAAAGTACGTAAATTTCAATTATTGACAGGTTGATTTTTTCAAAGGGAACACCCTGTATATTATTTCAAATTTTTGTAGACCTTTTTATTCTGTTTTCAAATATATATATATATTTGTGGCATTTCATGCATCAGTTTCCGAAATATAAGCGTCCAAAGTTTAAAATGACTGTCACATATTCCGCCATGATAATAATGATTATTATTATCAGAATTATTATATTGACATTATTATATTTGACAAGGGAAACTGATGTCAATAAACTATCAGTTTAACTTCAACTTGTCAAATATGATAATAACTCTGATAATAATTATTATTATTTATCTTACCACGGCATGAGTTATAATTATTTGGCAAGTTGAAGAAAACCTGATAGTTTATTGACTCGTTGCTATGGTCTTTATCATGGCAAAAGTGGCGAAGTTAGGGGGGGGGCTTGGGGGTGCTAAGCCCCCCCTGAATAGAAATTAGCCCCCTCAAAAAATAATAATGACAACATTGCAGAAACTTTAGGAAAATGAACATTCGGTGCAGTGATAGTATGTATCGGTATCGGTCAACGATTATCGGTAGCCGTGAGTCGAATAACCGAATGTACCGGATGAGTGAATGCATATTATTATACGTATTTCGTTCTCCCGATGTATGTGTGCACTGAAATTCTGAAATAAGAAATAAGTATAACATACCTATTCACAGTTTTCTGTTTGATTGTTAGTGTTGTGACTTGAGTAAAAGACCACCAAGTAATCATCTCTGTAAGGCAAACGGTAAGGGCGATATTTATTTACTATTTAGGTATCTACTCATAGTTTAATTAATTAATTTTCATAGTTGGAATAAAATAAACACTTGCTATTTTTTATGTAATGAAAATTAACCATAATGCTTTTTCTAATACTTTGTGGCTTGCAGAGTCTAGTCCGGTAGAATGAAATTAAAATTCTTTGTTTTTTTTTTGTTGACTAATTAATAATTATATGAATGATAGCTGAAACTACAAACATCATTGATGGATCATAGATTCATTGGAGTAAAAACATTACCAAAATATGTTTGAACGGTTGTGGCTACAAATACAAGAGTTGCAGTTGGCCAATAAAAATGACATAGAGTTCCTCAAAACGCAAAAAAGCTGAAAACGTACGTTCAAGTTCTCAAGGAATATATGCTGTTTATTTTTATTTCTTTATGTCAAGACAAAAAGATTTGGATGTTTTTTGACTTGCAGGTTTTCATTTAGTCTATAGTTATTTATATCCATCGCACACCCCACCAACACATGAACACAAAAAATACACACATCTTTCGTTCTACCCAGAACCCAGAGTAGATATGATCTTGGGGCTTGCACGTTTTAGTTATTTATCCTGATTTATGGCTGCTAAATAATTAATGAAATTATTTTCAATTGCCATTATTTGGTGAATAGTTTTGGCGAATTTTGATAAAATGGCTAATGCGCAGCCCAAACATTTTTCGTCTCCGGCAAAAGATGATTTTTGCCAGGAGCTTCAGCAGCCCCTAAGACAAAGTCCTAACTTCGCCTCTGCATGGCAAATATGTGACATTTATTTTAAACTTTGGACGCTTATATTTCGAAAAACTAATGCATGAAATGCCACAAATAGGAACATAAGAGGCCCTCAAAATCCGTCATAAAAAATCCAAGACCGTATTTAAAAAAACAAAGTTGATGATGGCTGCTCATAGCTATCTTGTGAAGGGCAAAAAGTGGCCATGAAGAAGTTCCGTTCATTTCAAAATATCTCTTCAAATGTGGTCAGAAAAAAATGAAAACAATTTTGAAAAATTTCGGTTTTTTTCGGATAATTTCGGACTTAGTCGGAATTTCTTGTCTTTTGATACGGTATTTTGTTAAGCATCAAAATACGCAACTTTGCCTCCATTTAACCGACCTTGTATCCCTCACGGTTTCCAAGATCCCCGTGATAGACATCCTTATCTTGGACACACTGTATATCTCAAAACTTAGTAGAATAAATGAGTTCGACTGAATAACAAAAAAGTTTATAAATAACTCGTACTTTTGCATGCGCGTAATTTCAAAGTCCCTGCAATCGATTGATATTCTCGATGCGTCGCGACGCTTACCTCTTGGTAGGCGTCGAATTTTTTTAACTGTGAAAAATAACTAACTACTCGACCCCATACATTGACTACTTTTTACAGAAATCAAATATTCCTATTCGTTTCCGAGATATTGACGTGCGGAGTTTTAAGTGAAAAGCCCTGTATATATTTGAAAGCAGAAAAAAAAAGTCTACAAAAATTTGAAATTATGTTCAGGGTGTTCTATTTGAAAAAATCATCAACCTGTCAATATTTGCCATTTACTAACTTTTTTTGACATTTTTGCCTACAGATTCTAAAAGTTCATGAAAAACGATGAAAGTTTTGTACGAGGTTTTGTATATCTTTCAATATCTTTTCAAATAAACTTTCTAGGTGGGGTGCGAAAATATACGGGAACACCCTGTACACACAAGAATGATATTTTTGAATTGAAATTTTTTTCATGAAATTTGGTACGTATCCATTTCAGGGGATGAAAAACTCAGTGGCGTGGGCAGATTCTTTCTAAAAAAGTCGCTTATATGTTTTCTGGATTTCTCAGCCTCTAAATATGCTCTAGTATGCCTTAGTTCTTGAAAAAAGTTAGTCGACGTATGGCCTCGTAATACACCTTTTTCCTCAATACATATCAAAAAAAATATCGTCAAAATCAACCCATAAATTAAAATGTTATAAGGGTGGCCCGCTTTCAAATGGGTCGATCTGTGTTATATCTTCGTTCATGGTAAGTCATGTTAAATAAACTAAGTGGTGGATTCGAAATTATTGTAACGTTTGTAGGTTTCCCATTTAAATGTAAATGTTTCGTATGAGAAAGCCTTTATTGTTCAATTTACAGCAAATGCCAAACAACTTTCGATCTACGTCATAAGCACGTTGTTATGAAGTTTGCTGGTGGCCAAATTTGGTCACTAGCAAATCACATAATGAATCGCTTGGTGGCAATTATGACGTGAATCGAAAGTTGTTTGGCATTTGCTGTATATTGGATTTCTTGTTGCAAGGGACCTATTTTGAAAGATTTTTCACAATATTTTGAAAACCATCATTACAGGGTGGCCAAAAAATAAGCTCAAAAATCAAATTCAGAAAACTGCCAACAATCAATCTTTCCCAATGGAAACCTCAAATTTTTATGATTTTATCTTATTGAGCATTGAAAATAAAGGTAGCCTACCGTTTCAGCTAACGTCATCTAGCGGCACCGACGAAGGTCACAAATTCAAAAGCAAATAAGCATTTTGTAGTGCAAAACGGAAGAACCTCCGTTTGTTTGAAAAACAATTGAACTTCCCCCAACCGCTTTATTTTGATAGATAGAAAAAAAACGTTTTAAACAAGAAGTGTAGGTGAATAGTCAGTGAATATGAAAATGATATCATCGATATATTTGAGGAAAATTCAAATAACTTTTGAAAAAATCAAGTTATTTCGATGAAGTTTGGAATATGGGGGTTGAGTGACATGCAAAACTCATATCTGGCCTTGGTATGGCTCTTACATATAATGGGCGCCACTTACACATATTTCCACTTATTCAAATAGTCATAACTTTTTTGTACACACTCGATTTTTTTTTTAATTGAAAAATTGATGATTCCGTCATTTTTACGTAAAAAAGGTATACCTTGTAAAAGTGGATAGAAGTAACCTTTTTCAAGTTATTTGCACTTAAATTAATCCATGCAATATGGTTTCGAATGAAAAATTTTGAAAAAAAACAAAGCGGGCATCGAAATCGCCGTTGTCAAGGTAATTTTGACACGTGTCTCGATGTTCAATGATTTAAAAAAAAAAATAAAACCAAATTAACAAAAAAATAATGAAAAAAATAATTTTTTTTGTGAAAAAATAAAAAATTAGATTAAATTTTTTAAAATCAAGAAACATTGAGCATTCAAGCCGAGATTTAAGCTTATTGAAAAATTCCAATGATAAAGCCGTTTTCAAAGCTCCTTATGTTTATTTTCAAAGTTTTCCATTCAAAACCACATTGCAAGGAGTACTTCAAGTTCAAATATCTTGAAAAATGTTACTCCGAGCCTCTTCAACAAAGTACACCTTTTTCATGTAAATATGAGGGAAAAATCAATGTTTTCAATTTTGAAAAAATATACAAGTGCGTACAAAAAAGTTATGACTATTTGAATGAGTGAAAAGGTGTGTAAGTGGCGCCCCCTACAATTAAGAGCATAATGGTGTTCCATTATTTCTGGTCCACCCTGTCTACAGGGTGTGTGTAGGAATGGTCTTTATAAGCCAATTTGAAGCAACTTACCTCAGTCCGAAATTGTTCTGTTTCCAAGATATAGGGTGACAAAGTTGAAAAATAGAATTCGAATTTTTCAAATTGTGTGAACATTTTTCAAGGTATTTCTTCAAATACTGGTACCCAGGGGTGCGAAGTCAGAATATGGACACCTTTTCATTGTGATCCTTAGAGAACGTTGTACATAGCACTTCTGATGGTTCAAAATGGTTTTACCAGTGTAGCTTAGAAAAAAATGTGTCCAAGAAAATGTCCAAAAAAGTATATTTCTTAAGGAGAATAGGTAAACATGTGTCGCTTTTTGTGCAATTGTTACTGTTCAAGTCCATCATTGCTCCACATCTTGAGTTCTGTCCTACAATTTTGTTTAATATGTCCAAAGAAAAATCTAGTCAAATGCAAAAAATCCAAAATAGAGCTCTACACCTGTAAATAGTATGTTAACTACATTGAATCTTCTGAATGTCACTGAAACTCTAACATATAACAGTCTCATTTTTATTTACAAATTAAAAAACCAATTAGTACCTGAGTATTTATATAAAGATATCAAATATGTAAATGAGATTCACGAGTATAGAACCAGAAGAGTAAATGACTTTTATGTACCGAGAAGTCGTCCAGCAAAAACTCATAACAATCTTTTCATAAAGGTTTATCGGAGATTAATTCTCTTCCGAATTGTGTTAAAGATTCCACTTATGTCAGAATATTTAAGTGTGAACTACGCACATTCATTGATTCTTCTGCTCGAACTGTTGTGAACTAGACTGTGCTATTTATTTTATTTCGTCCAACATTGTAAATTGTATTGTAAAATAATTGTGTACTTATTTTTATTTATTGTACATACGTCTGTATATTTTTATTATTTGAATTCCATTGTTATTAGAAATATGTAATTATACCTCTTTGATGATATTAACTTGAAAAAATCATCTTTCTACGTATTTTTTGTAATTTTTTGTGAAGCAAGGCTTAATAAACGATTATTTATTTATTATTTTTGTCAAGCAGTATTTCAATTTTATAGGTAGACATGGCTTTATTGGGCAAAAAAATCATCTCAAAATCCAGATTAATATCGGAACACGTCCACGCCCATAGATCGATATTAATCTTGATTTTGATATGGTTTTCTTACTTCATAAAGCTATTCCAACCTACAAAATCAAAATAATACTAATTCACTGGCCAAATTTTATCCTAAAGGTAAGTAATTTGAATATTCTGGTTCGGCATCAAACACTAAAAACCAAAATATATCGAAAACTGCTTACTCTAGCAGATTATAAGAAGAATAACTTTTTTGCCTAAAAATGTCTTTGAGATTTAAAAAAAAGTGAAAAACCAAACTGAGAAAAAAGTTATGGCCAATTTAAACCATCAAAAGTGGAGTGTGCATTGTTGATGTCTTTACATCTTCACAATTTGATCACTCTTTATTTTACTGGTGTTTACATTGTATTGTACATTGTACCTTGAATGTCAGTTCGAATATATAAACTTTGTTCTATGAATGTCAGATTGATGTTAGTAAGAATAATAAATATTTTGATAATGATCCTGTCATTTAATTTCTCTATATTCTCAGACTTCAACATGCAGCGCCTTCTAACGGCCACAGTGAAAAGGTGTACATATTCAGGTTTCGCATCCCAAAAAAACCCCGGGTACCAAGTTTGAAAAATGTTCACACAATTTGAAAAAGTCGATTTCTATTGTTTAACTTTACCACCCTGTATCTTGAAAACGCAGCAATTTTGGACTTAAGTTGCTTTGAATCGGCTTATTTTGACCTCAGGAATATGTGGTGAGATTTTGTAAAGACCTTTTACAGACAACCTGTATATATTTTTTTTAATGGACAATTTGCATAAATTTTCACATTACTTAAAATTTTATATACGTATTCTAGACAATATTAGAAAGTCATCAGCGATTTTTTTTTCCAAAATACCCAAACATATAAGAATCGAAATGGGGAGGGGCCATATTACCTTCCCGAGAGAGAGAGAGTCATTTCAGTCAATACGCCAGACGGACATAGATAATGTATTATGTGACGTAGTGGATGTTGATTGGCGCTCTTTAATCGGAGATTACTGCATTAATAGAGGTCGTATGTTGATTTTTCAAACATCAATGGCATCAGTAAACACTAATTATTCTTATATTTTTCATATTTCCAAAAAATGTGCAAATTGTCCTCGAAATTGTCCATTGGCGAGGAGTATGAAAATTTTAATAATTCATCTTCAGAAAACCAAATGGTTGAATAGAGAGCCTGTATTATGGGTCTGGCAAAATGATCTCCCACATTTTGTACTGCCACTGTGCCCGAACCACTGAACAGGCATCAACATAGCTTTTCTAAATGGTACCCCTATTTATCTCTAAATATTTGAATTTGCATCTTTTCAGGCATCTCAAATCCATTTAGTTTTTGCAATTCGCTTCAACCGTTCACAAGTTATTCCACTTTTTCTAAAAATTGATGCGTTTGCAACCATTGATCAAAGATATCACTAAGCACTTGGTTTTTGAGATATCAAGTTGGGACTTTGCCAGTGTTTAAGGGTATTTTTTGGTGTCAATGCCATCGATTTGCATTATGGTAGCACTTTGCTGTGACAATTCAATGTTGGTAAACTTCAAAGCACCATAACTTGATTTTTCTAAATAGCTCTCCCTGTACTTAGTTTCTTAGTCGCGTTCAGCTTGTCATTTCACATATTTTTCATCCCACAATTTTTTGTCAAAACTCGATAGTTTGAGAGATATTTTTTTTTCTAATAACTCATACAAAAATCGAAAACAGACTGGACGTGCCATGAAAATCAATTTTTTGACATATCAACGTCAAAATGACATTTATTGTATGCCTCTCAAAACTACTAGAAATCAAAGAAACTTGAATTGACCGAACAAGGAACTAATCAGTTATTTATATTGAGGTATAGCAAAAAAAAAGCGAGAATATTCAACTGCAAATCACAAAAACTGTTCAAAATGATGATCACTTTGACGATGATATGTCAAACAATTGATTTTCATAGCACCTTCAGAATGTTTTCGATAGGATTAATTTGTTGAGTTTTTCAGAAAAACAAAATTATCTGCCAAACTATCGACTTTTGAAAAAAAATTGTGGGATGAAAAATGCGTAGAATGACATGCTGAACGCGACTAAGTAACAAACAAATAAAGTGCAGGGGGTGCTATTTGAAAAAATCAAGTTATGGTGCTTTGAAGATTACCAACATCAAAGTGTCACAGCAAAGTGGTACCATAATGCAGATCGTCGGCATTGCCACCAAAAGACACCCAAGGCAGTTGCTTGAAAACTCTGTGGTATCTTTAATCAATGGCTGCAAACGCATCAGTTTTTAGAAAAAGTGGAATACCTTTTGAACGGTTGCAAAAAAAACGTCGAATTGCAAAAACCAAACGGCCCGAAAATGAGAGATTCAAATATTTAAAAATAAACAGGGGTTGCCATTACAAAAAACTTTGTTGATGCCTGTTCTTTTTCAACCAAAGTTTTTAAAGATGTTTTTAACGTAGTGGGTAATCGCATGCTGGACATTGTGAATGCATCGCTTTCAAAAGGAGTTTTTCCAGAATCTTGGAAACTTACAACGGTAATTCCAGTTCCTAAAGTATCAAATACTAGAAAGTGTGAGGAATTTCGGCCGGTCAACACAGTTCCTGTACATGAAAAAGTTTTAGAACTTGCAGTGAAACAGCAACTTATGGATTATTGTACTCAGAATGATATATTTGCAACTAATCAGTCTGGATTTCGGGAAGGTCATTCGTGTGAATCTGTGATTGTAAAGATTTGTGATGACTTTTTGAAAACTGTGGACTCTAATAAATTTGTATTGGCAGTGTTCTTGGACTTCAGAAGGGCGTTTGAAACGATAGACAGAAACATATTGCTTGATAGACTGAAGAACATAGGTTTAGGACATAATGTGATAGATTGGTTTGAATCGTTTTTAAATAATAGAGTGCAGAGAGTAAAATTTAAAAATGTAATGTCGGATT
This sequence comes from Orchestes rusci, assembly GCA_958502075.1. Taxonomy (NCBI): domain Eukaryota; kingdom Metazoa; phylum Arthropoda; class Insecta; order Coleoptera; family Curculionidae; genus Orchestes; species Orchestes rusci. The sequence continues at coordinate 19,065,260 of OY293304.1, read as the reverse complement.
TTGTATCTGTAAATTATGGTGTTCCGCAGGGTACCGTCTTGGGTCCTATATTGTTCATTATTTATATAAATGAGTTGGTCAGAGTGGTTCAAAGGTCAAAGATCGAGTTGTTTGCAGACGACACAATGATATATGTTACTGGTGATGATTTACATAAAATGCAAAAAGACCTAAATGATGATTTAGAATTAGTTTTTAAATGGTTGTGTTGTAGTAATTTGTGTTTGAATACGTCCAAATCCAAATATTGTTTATTTGGGAAAAAGCAAAAACTGTCAGCGATAGATGTAAGTGAAGTGAATGTTAGGATAAATGATGAACAAATCTTGTATTCCAGCGAAATTAAGTACTTAGGGGTCATGTTTGATCCAAATATGAATTTTTATGGCCATGCTGATTATGTAATGCGAAAATATTCTAAGAAAGTTGGCTTCATACGCAGAATTGGGAAACATTTGACTAATGAGACAAAATTATTATTGTATAATAGTATTGCTGCGCCACACCTGGATTTTTGTTCGACATTACTATTTAATCTTCCTGATTATAAAATACAGGAATTCCAGAAAATACAAAATAGAGCTATGAGATCCATTTTACACTGTGATATATATACACCAATAGATACTATGTTAAATGTTTTAAATTTATGTTCTGTGAAACAAAAAGTAATTTACAATGTACATGTCTTTATTTTTAAAATAAGACATCAACTGTTACCTAAGTATGTCTGTGATAGAACTAAACTCTTTCTGGACATCCATGAACATGATACCAGAAATAAGCACGATTTTATTTTGAATTATCGCTGTAGCACCACTCAAATGGTCAAATCAGTACTGTGTAGAGGATTATATGAATTTAATTCATTGCCTTCGAGTATTAAGAACTGTGATAACTTGAGGAGATTCAAATATTTAATTAGAGATTATGTTTTAGCCCATATTTAAAATATTCTTTTTTTTTTACATTGTATGTTTTTGTATATAGCCTCGAAGCTAAATGAATGCCCTTTTTTTTTTTTTTTTTTTTTTCTTTGAAAAATATTTTTACAAACTAACTAAACTCAAGAATACGGTAGATAGCAGGTGTTCGGATTATCGAGATTTGTTCGGATTATGACTATGGTTCCAAGCTGTGTTCTAATTAGTGGATGTTCGGATAAGCGCATGTTCGGACTATCGAGGCTCCACTGTATTATGAAATTTTCACTGTTTCGAACGATAAAAATATCATGAAAAACACAGAAAAAAAAGTTTTATTGTAAGCACTTTTTTAAAACGTGACAAAAGGATACCTACATATGGATTGAATTTTTATATGAAATATTATTTCTTTGATAAGTGATGCGGGATCAAAGTTAAATAGATTTTAGGCGGTTTCTGTACTTTTGTCGGATATTGTTAAATGTATAGTGTTAGAAATACGAAAATAAAGATCGAAACATTTAGTTAGAAGACACCTTGGAAGACGTCTTGGTTGTTTTGTTACCCAAATACGAGCCCAAATACTTAAAATTTGTCATGGAATTCTCATGAAGCATTTTTTTATTTCATTTGAAAATATTTCTCAGTTACCTACATTCATATTTTTCATAACAACTCCGCAAAAATTAAGGATCAAAAAATCTTAATTCCAGTTTAAAATCAACAAAGGACCCTTGAAAGAACCCTTGAAGAGGGGGTTACTGGAAACAAATAAAAGAAGCAAGTCTCACTGTCTTTGCGACGTTTCGTCAATATTCAATTACTTCATCAGGCTAGAAAAAAATTTTCAAATCACAAAAATGAGACATTTTCGAGGACATTTTTCAAAATTCGTCGCAGACAGTAATGTGAGGTCCACATCCCGGTTCACATTCAATTCCACTTCGAAGTGGAACTGACAGATTTCCGCTTACCAAACGGGAATCATATGTTACCATGTACCCACATTGAATTTGTGTTCAAAATCGTAGCCGATTTTTTGTCGACCGTGTATACAAAAAGAAAATACCTCGGAAAATACCAAAAAAAAAACGGTCAAAAACTCGGTCAAAAATAAAAATCGATGTTTCCGAACGTTTTCCCACAATTAATTGTAAAATAATTTGTCCCTACCTACAACCCACCCTTCACCCTTCATGTCCTCAGTGTCCTCACTGTACCTATAAGCATGCAAAATAAATTAAAAATAAAGCCTAACCCTTCATCTTTTATTACCTACTACTTAGTACCGTATATATATTTTTTATCTATGTACTAGTACTAGATGAGATTTGGAGCCTGGCATATTTTGTTTAACTTAAAACTGTTATTTAAGATCGAGTTTAAGATCGAATATGATGATAGTTTAGGTAAGCAACTGCAAAATATCAACCTTTTCTGGGGGAATCAGTAACACCATCGGAGTCTACTTCGTCGGCCATTTTTCAAGACCTTAATATTAAAAAACTTTAGTCAAAAACAACTACATCCCGAACATCTGAAAAAATTAGTTTTGTTTATATTCTTGTTTGTGTGAAGTTTACATTACAACTGTCAAAATCAGCCGATGCTTGTTCTTGTCAGCACCAACGTTGCCAAGTCTATAGCTCATATGAGCTAAAAGCAAAAGCTTCTTTTTTTATTTTTGTGCTATTATTGCTATGGAAATACATACCTATGTTGAAAATACATGAATATCGCCAATTTTCCGATCATAAAACTCTGATGAAATAAACGGCACTTTGATTCCGCTTACGAAAACCTACCGAATAGGTGATATGTAGATATTCCAATCTATATGAATAAAAATGTCTGCATGGACTATACTATAAACTCCTTGTGTACAAAGGTAGGTGAGTATGATCTCAAGATTGGTATGAATAAAGCTGAGTTTGAACTCAAGGATGTGAGTTTTATCAATGAAAATTTTGGAGTCTGGCACAGACATGTACGTTTACTCAATCTTGTCAATTCGTTTTCAGAAAGGTGTACAATACGTTCAAAATGGCAGAATTCTTGAGAAAGTGATAGTGCGAACCACAAGTATTGAGGACTACATAGAACTATTCCGAAAAAAGTGTTCATCACAATAGGTTTTTTGGAAAAATTATGAGGAATACAAGAGGTGATGCTCTCTCTATCAAGCATGGACAAGATCAAATTTTTTCTATGCTTTATTGAGGATCGCGAGGGAAGCGAATACCTATATAGAAGCTGGCTTTTAACGACAAGGGCATTCGCGGGATCGCGGGTGGGGTCAAGGCCGTCCCCTGAATCCGGATTGTATCACATAGAATATTAAACTGTGAGCAAAATTATTATAGCTGAAACTTTCTGCGTGAGAAATAAACTTGGGTTCATTTTTCGCCTGCAGCGTTTGCCTCTATCTCAGCTTCAGAAGGTATATCCACATAAATACTTCCTTGCCCCCTCCCCTTCCTAGATTTCTTTCTGCGGTCGACCTTGCTCTCAATAGATTGTTTATTAGGGAGCGGCGTACCTACTTTACAATCTAGCAAAATATTATTTAAAAATAGAGGAAGTATCACGTTCAGAAGGCTGCAGAAACGAAATAAAATAGCTGCCAAATACATTCACTTCAGATTAAGTAGTCTAGATAACATGTAAAGATGAAACATGTAGCTAACGGTAAAGTCGGGTCGTTACTTTGACACTGATGAGTAACTTTTGCATCACGTCTATTTTTTTATTTTTAAGGTTTATTTTGATTTTTTTTCCAGAGATTCTCTTTGTTATAAACCTGTAACTAAAGAACACATTTTAGAAAACTTTTCAAAATGAAAAAAAAAAAAAATAAAAAAACGTTGGTGAAAAAGTTCCACTCCCGGGCAAAAGTATCTCATCTTTACGGTGACATTTTTGGGTGATAAAACTACCCAACGCATCCGTGCGAAAATATCCTTCCAGTTAGCTTGAGTAAATAACACTTCCGTTTTCATTCATATCAAATATAAAGAAGATATACTCGTACATAAGAGCATTTAGTAGAATATCTAATTCATGCTCAACACCATATTTTATTCATACGAATCGGAGTTTATTCTTTGACTTTATGCTTATGCTCAAGGATATATACTCCGGAATCATTTTTATGCATATCGACCAATCTCGCAGTCGCAATTGGCGATTCTAACAGCTCAAGCAGCGCCACAGCGGAACGCGCGAGAACTTTCGAGAGCGTGACAACTGCATTTTATTCATAGCCCGTATTAGGTTTTCGCGCGTGAATTTAGATTTGTTGTTCGTATCAGTCGAGTGTTTCTTATCGGCAGAGTGTTGTCAATTGAGAAATAGCGCCTCTAATGAACTCTGGAACATTTATTGGACGCTCTGAATGGATTAGACCGGCCTCTTCGTGAAGGAAGATTAGCTGTGGAAAATTTAGTGTGTGTCGGGATTCGATCAGGTTTTTTACGACGTGGGTCCTTTGAAAAATTATCCAGATGATTGTCTTCTCATTGCAGTGAGGTACGCGACAACTATGCCTATTACGAAGTTTCTTCGGATATCGGGGAACATACGTATGATCTTCCATTGTTGATGATGATTTTTATCACCAATATCGGTGAGATCTTTTAATCAATAAAATATATACATTTAATAAGAGTAGATTACTTTGATCTATGCACTATAATCGTCTATTTTCTTGGCTAAAAGCCACTACACTTGAGGCTTTTTGATATCGACACCCTTAAGACTGCTGCCGATAAGTTTATGATTCCAACAATAATAACAAAACCCGAAAAATACCATTCAATTAGCACACTATAATCATTTACCAACGTGGTTTATCAAAATCTTTGCATAAATAATAACAAAATCGGGAATATATCTTCAAGTTATCAAGATCCCAATAGAAACAGCATGGAGTCTATCACGCTCTCGAAAGTTCGAGCACAAAACGCCAGAGGCCGCTTCGCTGACTCTTTGAATCGCCAATACACTCCTTGCAGTAACGGCACGAGCCCAAAGTCGGATTCTGGGTTGTTCTGTGATGAGGGAGCTACGGTCAATTCATAGGAAAAAGACTCAATCAATATTCTCGTTTCTATGGGTCAGTTCTTGTTCTCAAGTGGCTCGGAGACGGTCAATTTTATTGTCTCGATTGAAATGAAGCTGCGATTGAAAATGATTCATTCAATCGCAGCTTCAATATATTATCTAGCATATAACGATTCTTTACCCTACCACGACGCCGTACCAAGATCGCCGGTCTCTCCTATTGCTTGGATTGTCTGCAAACATTCACGCGCTGTAGGTAACCAGCAAACTACTAATGTATTTGTGGTGACATGTACATTTGTATATAATTTTAGGAATTTCCAACACATTTACTAACAGGTAGAAATAGCCGTATGAACCCACGTCTGCGACATTAGGGTAGGATATTTCCAAAGATCGTAAAACGATTATAATCCTTGGGATTTTCCAACATGTCGGCGTCGCAGATCTATCTCTTAACCTGGTTCCAGTCTGGCCTCAAGAATTGTTTTCCTTTTTCGTATGGCTAGATTCGAAAGACAGTTATTATGTAGCATCGGTACAAGGTATTGAGCCTCAGTACAAATACAAGCCTTTTGTAACGCGACGCGCAAGTATCATAGTGTTATAAGTTGTTTCAATAGATGTTTCTAAAACACTCTCGCCTACAACGGTTGTTCTACTCCAATCACACATACAATCCCATAGTATTCTTAACAGATGATCAGCTGGCCAATTTGTCCATTGACACTTATTCCCGTATATAGTAAACGCCAAACAACTTTCGATCTACGTCATCGTTGCCACCAAGCTCGATGTTATGAAGCTTGCTGGTGGCCAAATTTGGTCACCAGCAAATCACAATTACTCGCTTGGTGGCAATTATGACGTGAATCGAAAGTTGTTTGGCATTGCTGTATATATTTTGTTATATATGATTGCCACTTTATTGATGATCACAAAAGAATGCATTTATTCTTGTGTAAACTCACTTTTCTAATAAACTAACAATATTATTCATTCTGCATTATTGTCTCCAGGAAAGGTTTTTTTTTCGACTACCCCTGCTACCATTGTTTGCTTTACTCAAACAACGCTGCTAGGTACCTGTATTTTGTTGTAACTGATCTGTACTCATTTTATTTGGGGTGGGTTGAGTGGGTATTTATAGTGGATTTAGTGGCTAGTGGATACCACAATACGAAGGTTAATTTCTCACTACTATTTTACAGATAAAGGCGATGATCCGATAAATCTATCAGCCGAATATTTCGCTATACCTGATTGAAGCCTACTGATTAAATATTGAAGTTTGAAGTGCAATTCATTTCACATGAGGTGTAATGTGTATTAGGGGGTGGAGTATATAAAAACATTGCTGTTATTAATCAACTAAAAATTTTATCGACTTGATTTGGGTGCAGGTGGCAACCTCTGTGCTCAGCAATCATGTTTGTTCCTAAATTTTTGTTACTTTACGGGATACCCGTATACAAGGAAAACTATGAAAATCGCTCGAATCCACGTCATTGAATATTTCAGAAACTATTAGGTATCTAACCGATTTGTTCTATATTCGGGATTAAATTTGGAAGTTTTTTTGTTCGTACTTTTCTCAACACTTTATCTACTTTGGAAGAAATTGGCTTATATATTTCTTGAATCAAATTTAAATAAATAATATATAGGTATGATGTACTCTTGTGAGTGAAAAAAACGGAGAGTTGGCATCTACGGATGGCAGCAGTCAGTCTGCGTTTGGCCACCCACTGACTACTGACTGACTCCTGGAATTTTGATTGGTTGATGGTAGTTTAAGTTTTATATGGTTGTTTTTTGACGTTTTCGTTTTCTCTTTCATTTCCATTTTCCATTTCTATTCATTCCGTCATACAAGCAACAAATAAATTATTGTTTTTCTCATAAATACATTAGCGTCTGAGAGAATGGCACAAATTCCAAGCCAGAAAGATGAAGATAGATTTGACATCAAAGTGGTGCACGATAAGTTTGAGGCCTCTTTGCAAGAGGAAGATGATATTGATTTGGAGTTATATTTGGAAAGTTTTGAGGAGTTAAACAAGTGAGTTTATCGTTTCCTGTATTTGATGATCAAAAACTTAAATATCGGGAACCTTGGTGAATTCATTGGTTCTCAAGTATTTTTCGACTTGTCTTGATGTACCTATCCTATCCTATAAGTACATATATACTATACCTACTTACCTGGATACTTACTTCCTTACTTCTCACAGAAAACACACTGACATAGAAACAGAACACTCATTTATCTATAATGATTTGGCATAAAAAAAGTTAGTTTTGTATTAATGTGTAGGTACTCCTCGTCATACTCCATAAAGAGTGTTTCGAAGTAACAGGACATTTCACCCAATACACAACTACCTATATGCCTAATCTCCATACCTACCAAACTCCACAGTGAAAAAAAAAACTTTTTATCCAAATTCAAGCTTCATTCCCTCCAGGATTCCCTCTGAATATTTTAATTTTCGTGTCAAGATGATTCGCAAAACTACCTATAACTCGACCTATAACTTTATTTTTGAAAAGCGGAAAATAAGGATATCTTCAATCTGTAATAAAATATAGGGAACTCCATTCTCGAAAATGGAACTTTCCCAAATTTTCCTGATTTCCAATAATTGTTCTTTCGCTTAGTTTACTACCATAAATCTTCAGGGAAAATCATGAAACTTTCACTTGAACATTTTTTATGCCCGTTTTTATGTATCTCTTTAAATAGAGTTTCCAAAGGGGTGGCAATTATAAGGAAAAACCATGAATTCCTGTGCATCATTTTATTCTGGATACGCTGTTTAGAAAAAAAGTTTCATACATTAGACAATTTTCAATATAATGATTACTAATTTCCATCATCAAAAGTAAGTAGGATACAATTCACCATTGAAAATGGCTCGGAAAATGGAAATTGATTGCGTCTTGACGTTTTTCCCTGTTCAAAACCAAGACTCATCGATGTAAATACGTGATCAGAGAAAGATCAACGATTGCAAGGTCATGTGCAATAAACCAACCCATGTGACCAGTTCAATCATTTTGCTATGACTAATCATAGATTCAAGAAAAGCGTCCATAACTTCAAGAGACTTGGTTCAGGAAATACCAGGTTGGAAAACTCAAAGGCAAAGTCTCAAAATATTTAATTGATGGCCAGATTGATGGCTTCATATCATTCGCCCAGTTTAAGGGCATCGTCAGGCCACGAACGTGTTTGAAATGATTAAAAAACATGAAATGGAGAAAAAGAAAACATCGCAGATAAAAACATTAAAAGAACAACAACATTATAAAACGTTATTATAAAAATGTAAAAATATATGTGAAAAAGTGAACTAATCATAGATGACTAAGCACGTGTGGTTTGTCTACTTTGATGACGACTTTGACCAACTATAGTCTCGAAATCGAGCTCGAAATGCTAACATCAGTGTCATTATAGTCTAGAGCTTGGTCTAGAGATAGCTGAATTATTGGCTACCGAGAGTGTTGCGAAAGTCGCATGCATCATTCAAATTACTCATTTCTTTATTTCACTCCAGAACTAAGTTATTACATGCAAAGGATTAAATCCTTGATTAAATCTAGAACTTTAATAGTGTTTAGATCCTGATGCAGCTGCAAGTTGCGTTTAAGCACGCCAAAGCTAATATCACAAAAGTCCGGAACAATATCATTGGAAAGAATATCATTATACACTTTGAGCATATTGGCAAGAGGTGAAGGACACACATTGTTAACACAGAATAAATCGAAGGAAAGCCTCCTCGAAAGCCTACTTATTTATTATTTGTGTTGAAAGTTTAAATTAAACTGAGTTTGGGTTTAGTTTGTGTTCACTGAAAAATGGATGTCCCCGTCGCCTTAGCGACATCATTATTGTAGGTAAAGTTTGAGTTTGACGGTAGAAAACAAGACCGTGCATGCGACATGGCTCAACGATTATTTCGTTGTCTCTATACAGTGTGTCCAAGATAAGAATGTCTATCATGGGGATCATGGAAACTATAAAAGAGACGAAGAAAGTTGAATTAGAGAAAAGTTCCGCATTTTCAAGCTCAACAAGTGTGTTTTATTTTTCCATATCTCTTTAAATAATAACAGAAAAAATTAGAAACGGAATCGGCAAATTTTGGTTTTTTAGGCATATCTCCGTAACTAATCGGAAATTTAAAACTTTCTAAACGCTTGTTAGGCTTGAAAATACGCAACTTTTCTCTAATTTAACCATTCTTATCTTCGGCACACTGTATTCTAGAGTACGATTCAACTAAGAACTTTACACCGCCGATGTATTCCTCCCTCTCAGGCTGCGTGGAGGCCTCATGTAGCCTGAGAGAGACGAAGACATCTTCGGTGTGAAGATCTCAGTTGAATCGTTGTATACTCATCAGTGTCGCTGTTCCAATATCTTAAATCTCGACTAAAATATTGTGATGAAAAAAATTAACATTTCCGAAAAGTTGACAAACAAAATAGGGTCTGTTTTTACCTCGGTTTTTACTAACCTAAGGTCACTTTGGACTGCATCCCCAAGATAACGAGTGTTCGGGCGAGTGTCTTGGCTAACATCGCAAAAATTATCACATGACATTCACCAAATCCACTTTCTAGCCTAACCTTTGTATTGTTGTGATAGCTATTAATCCAGAGGACTACGACCAAACGCGGCGAGGGAGTAAGATTCCGAGGGATTAATAGCCCTTATTGCGAGTGGTATACTCTACTTTATTTACGGACAATTTATCTATTTGAGATTTTCAATATATTTTTATCTATCACAATACAAATACATAAAGCGTTTTCATGGAGTGTGGTATCATGAAACCATTCCAGTTTGGTCTGTCATTAACGTCACTTTCAGCCAATCGGCGAGCTGCAAGTGACCATAATGACAGACCAAACTGGAATGGTTTCATGATACCATACTCCATGAAAACCAGAGACAATATATTTTTGTTATTTCTCTATGATGAAAACGCTTATAAACACTCACGACCCGTTTGACACTGACCACAGGCCACTAACGAATATAGACCGGAAAGTCCCATATAACCCTACACAACACTTTTCACAGCGCCCCCTGATGCCCGTATTCCCGAACTACATGGGAAAAGTAGAAATCTCTTTTACCTCGGTAGGGGAGGTTGTGAAATTCCCCTACAATGTCGGGGGTAGATAATTATTTGTTTTGATTTTGTAGATTGTAGGTTATGGAATAAATTCAATTATTTTCTTGAAAAATCTTTATTAATGCAGACATTCATTTCTGATAACCGAGTTTGTTTCGGCATAAATGTATTATGGAAAAGTAAGCGTCATAATACAGTGCGACCGTAAAGATTGGAATAATGGAATTGAAATGGATCCGGAGACACACTGTAGATGTACATACCTTCGGTTTCCGTTCTTTTCGAAGGAATTGGGGAGTCCACGATGTTAAGTTGGTTTTGTCAATTTCTATGGAATGTGAAGAGGAAACTTCGATGGAAACTACAACTCAATATCTTTTCATATAGAAATATATAATTAATAAAGAAATAAAATTTCATCATTGTAGTTAAAAAACAAACTTTCAGTGTAATCAATCATTTTAAATCTATATAAACCTTACGTTAGGGTTCTAAGTGGAATCAAAGATAAACGAGGATGAAAACCTAAAATAGGTAGTCTAACATTTTTTGAGGAGGAAGTTTTTTTGTATTTGAATTTTGTTACCTACTTGGCGTAGGTGTTTCCAATAAAATGGATCTCAAATGACTCAAGTTATCAAAATTTGACCCGTTTTGAGGTGAGGTTATTTCTTGGTTAAATTAAAACGAATAGGTATGTAAGTACTGTGCGTAATAATTATAAAATTTTGATAAAAAAATACCAAAGAAAAGAGACTTACCTGGTAAATTCAATGATGGAACTGCAGTTACTTTCAGACCTCTATTACCTGGAACAATATCTTCAGGACAAAAATGGTCCTCACATACAACAAATGTATTATAAATTTCATCTGTTGATAACACCTCATAGTTGAAAGGTTTAATCTTCTCAACCCAGGCATTGAACATCTCCGGAAATCTTTTTGGGACATTAATCAATGATGGCAGATGGCAGCGACGCGTCAGTTGGCGTCAGATATGATCCGAGTAGGTTCGACATGATCTAAATCGTCACGTGATTAGGAGGTGGCTTTAATCACATAAAGTCACGGGGTAGATATCAAGCTGAAGAACATTGGCGCCCCCTGATGCCTGTATTCCCGAAGCTCAACAGTTTTTGGCGGGAACGCCGAGCTTGCAATACTAAGTTATATTAGTTTACTGTGACACTGACACTTTTGAGTTTGTTGATATGTTTCCATGGTATTTTCAAAGGAATTTTTCGATTAGTCTGTAAAGTGACATAATCGTCGTATAATTAAACCTCGAATTAACTGTTTACTGTTTCCATTGTTTATTATTCACAGAAATTTTGTGATTGGTTTGAAAATTAAATAATCGTGATTTTTTGAACCATTATACCTTCGCAACGGTTGTCATGGAAAAATGTTTGGCATCATACTGCAAAAATCACAAGTATAAAACTCACATTAATATAAGTAAGTCGTGAGTAAAATCTATTAATTCACCTACAATTTTATAAATTTTGAGTTTAAAACAATCACGGGGACGGGGAGAGGTAAAGTGCAAGACCCATTCGAAAAACCGTCCAAATATTAAAAGGTTCCAACGAGATTAACGCTTGTAGAGTAAATTCTTGTTTGTGCTAATTATTCTGTGCAAAAGCCCGATTTCTAATGTTTTTGTGGATTTTATATGATTTTTATCAAGAACTAAATATAATTCACGAAAAATAATGTCAACAAGTAGTACTTAATGACAATAGATGACATTCAGTGACAATTCTGACAGTTGCCATCAAACATCAAACCAGACGAACTTAGCCAAGACCTACATTCATGATAGAAAAAAAACACAGCCACCATCAAGCATATTTTTTATTGAACACCATTTATCTCTGATTTAGGCCGATTCAACAAACCAAGTATATCCTTGGAATAAGCAATACCCTCCATAACCCCATATATTTAATTGTCATTGGTTATAGGGAGTATAGCTTTATCCAATGATATACCTACTTGGATTGTAGAATCGGCCCTCAATGAGCTAGCTGTTTTAAGGCAATATGTTTTTTTGTTTTTAATTTGTACTGGCTGCGGCTGTACCTCGGAAAGTATTGGCCGTATGGATTGCAGAAAAAACTTGTATGCTGGAAATTATTTTTCTGCGGCAGATTTCTCTGATTTTTGACATCATTTTGACCTTGATTTTGACACTCAATGACACATTGGCATGTAGAATGTGTCATGCAGTGTCAACAAAAATTGACCGGGCTCTCCGACTAGAAGCGTTTCACTTCCAGATAGCTCAGAATTTTCGATTCTTCTGTAATTATTTTCACTACAGATTCTTGAAACCTTTTATCCACTCATCAGTGTGGCTTGATGAACTGCTTTTATGTACAGGGTGATTCATTTTCAGAGTCAGGGTGCCAGTTCTCGTAAACTATTCATCGTAGAGGCTTGCGGCAAAAAATCTTATTACTAAAACGGCCAAGAGAAAAACCTGGAAAATATTTTCAAGTTTCTGAAATGGTCGCTAAGGGGCGTAACAACCAACACCAAGTAGAAAAATATGATTTTTATGGAATTTTGTCCAATGAAAATATATCGATGAGCTCATTTTCGGATTTACTGACTATTCACCCACACTTTTTGTCCAAAACGTTTTTTTCTATCTATCATAATAAAGTGGTGGGGGAAGTTCAATTGTTTTATTAAACAAACAGAGATTTCTCCCGTTTCGCTTGACCGATTTAAACGAGCTTGGGCTTATATGAAAGAGCATGATCTGCACTTCAAAAAACTTTTTTGGTTTTGAATTTTTGACCTTCGCCGTCGCCGCTAGATGGCGTTAACTGTAATGGTAGCATGTTTTTGAGTTTTTTCCAAAAAAATCAAATGTAATGGTATATTCATTTTTATATATTTTAAAAGGGGATACATTTTCCTAAAAAAAAAAACAAAAATATTAATGATTTTTTCTTGTTTTTTTTTAATTTTTTTTTTGTTTTTTTGAATTTTTTCAATAGGAAAATGTATCCCCTTTTAAAATATATAGAAATGAATATACCATTACATTTGATATTTTGGAAAAAACTCAAAAACATGCTACCATTTCAGTTAACGCCATCTAGCGGCGACGGCGAAGGTCAAAAATTCAAAACCAAAAAAGTTTTTTGAAGTGCAGATCATGTACTGTGCAGATCACTGTACAGGGTGATACAGGGAGTTCACGTATAATGGACCCCCCCCATTAACTCTTTAGTTTGATGTTTGGTACAAAAATGTTTCAAATGGTTCAGAATGAATTTTGTGAAAACAATGTTTTCACATATACAGGGTGTTTCAGAACTTCTGGGCGTGGTCCAACTTTCTTATTTCGAATGGCAACCTTATTTTTTTATTTGATTTTTGGATTCTCCTCAAAATTCTAAACATTTTTCATATAGGATACCCTATACCCAAATTCAATCAATAAAAAGATATTAACGTCAGAAGCTCGTATATTTGAAATATGAAGTTAACACGCGGTTGGATTAAAAAAAAAATGTATGTAATTATTGAGATTCCATGAGCTGTTGAAAATGGCCTTCATTCATCTGAATTCAAAGACGGTATCCTTTTTTCAATTTGTCCATAGCTTTCACAACCACATGTTGATTCATAATTCCAATCCCATTTTGTATTAATTCTTTCAATAATTCCACATTGTCATGTTCTCTCATGAAAATATAATTTTTTAAATATCCCCATAAAAAGGTGTCAAGGGGAGTTAAATCTGGACTGTTTGGTGGCCACTTGATTGTCCCATATTTACCTGTCCAGGTTTCATAATTTTCATTTAAATAATTCGTGACTACGTCCACGTTATGTGCTGGTGCCCCGTCCTGTTGAAAGATTATTGTTTTTGCTTCATTCAACGGTAAATCATCAATAAGATTGTCAATATCGTCTTGAAGCATATTTGAGGAAAAGTACACATTTAGTGAATGATCAAAAAAAATTGGACCTACAACTATATTATTCTTCATCCCATACCAAACATTAACAGATCGGCGACCTGAATGTTTTATTTCGATAAACCTTTCAGGATTATTGGTTGACCAATGATGAAGATTTTTCCTATTTGGAATTCCTCCAGTGCTGAAGCAACACTCATCGCTCCACAGTATTTTGTTGAAGAAAGTTGGATCTCTCTCAAGTCTTTCTAACATATGTGTGCAGAAATTAAGGCGTTCTTGTTTATTAGCTTCTGTTAAATTTTGGACTTTTGTCAATTTAAATGGGTGTCATTCAAGGTTAATTGATCTACATATCAATTAACCTTGGGTGTCATTTGTATTTTTTTAATGTTTGGTGAACCTTTCCAATACTCTTTTGAAATTCTCTGGCACAATCTCTTATTGAGTTAGCAGGATTTTCTAGAAATAATTATTATCAATAAATTACATAGATAATTTAAAATACCTTGAAAATATAAGAGGATTTCTAATTCTTCGTCTTCATTCATGTGAGTCGTCCTTTTTCGCCTTCTTAAAGATTTTGAGGTTCTTAATAATTCGTAAATACGTTTAAACGTATTTGAAGCCGGTGCGCGTCTGTCGCCATGTAGAAGTATATATTCTCGTCTAGCTCTATATTTGTTTTTATTATTCTTGATATATAAAGAGAATATTTCAAACTTTTCCTCTTCGCAATATATCATGTTTAAACATTCTTGACAAGCTGACATTTATGATCAATTACTTCGTTTCCATGGTTCTCAAAGAATACCATACATTTCAAAACATGCTCAAAAAAATGGTAAATTTCTGACGTTAATATCTTTTTATTGAATGAATTTGGGTATAGGGTATTCTATATGAAAAATGTTTAGAATTTTGAGGAGAATCCAAAAATCAAATAAAAAAATAGGGTTGCCATTTGAAATAAGAAAGTTGGACCACGTCCAGAAGTTCTGAAACACCCTGTATATGTGAGAACATTGTTTTCACAAAATTCATTCTGAACCATTAAACTTTCATTTGAAACATTTTTGTCCCAAACATCAAATTAAAGAGTTAATGGGGGGGTCCATTTATACGTGAACACCCTGTGCTTACTTTTTTCTATGTTCATTTTGTATTTGTGAATTTGAAATATTCATAAATACATAAATATCATTGTTGGAGTTGAAAGTATGTACATACTCATAATATTTATAGTTGCAAACTAATTTCAAGTCTCTTTCTTATATTTCAATAATGGACAATTTGCATACATTTTCAAATGACTTGAAATTTTATATAGTTATTCTAGACAATATCAGCGAAAAGATTTTGCCAAAATACCCAAAATATACCAAATTTCACTGTATGATCGAAAACGGGGCGGAGCCAAATTACCCTCCCGAGAGAAAGAACGAGAGAGAGAGTCATCTCAGTCAATACGCCAGACGGAGATAGATAATGTATTTTGTGACGTAGTGGATGCTGATTGGCGCTCTTTAATCGGTAATTACTAGATTAATAGAGGTGGTAGGTTGATTTTTTAAACATCAATTGCATCACTACTTCCTAATTCTATATTTTTCATATTTTCAAAAAATGTGCAAATTGTCCATTATATGTTTGGATATTATAATGTGATGGCATGTCGTGGCTAAGATTCTCTTCTCTTGAAATTTGAGCTGCTTCCTTTTTTGTATAATGAGCGGGCATTTTCTGTGACCATAAATTATTGATTAAACGTAATAAATAATGATTAAGTACCATATTTTTAATGTGAATTTTATGATTATGAAACATTGATTGAAATTATGTTTTTTTTTTTATTATACCGGTACTGAAAATTACACCACGATTGACAATTTTATAGCCTAGATAAGCGGTTTTGGAGTTGCTTAAAATGATACATTTAAAATGAGGAAAAATCATTGGGGTCCAAGACTTTTGGAGGTGTGTGTATTTTAATTTAGAGCTAATACACTGCAATTAAAGGTAAAAAATAATATCTGGCGAATGGCCCCGGCTCTTTTCGAGAAATGTTCAATCACATTTTCACATAATTCTGACCCATAGACGTATAACCAAGGTCTATGTTCTGACCCAATTTCGCCAACAGAGCGTTCAATTTTGTTCTTCAACTGTAGAATTGTTGTTGGTTCATTAGTTATAATCTATTTAGTAATCTTTGAACGGACGGTTGTGTGATTTGGCGCATTGTGTCGACCAAACTTGCTACGCAATTTACGAACTGTTCCCGCATAACATTCCTCATATTTTTGTAGTTTGTTTTAACAACAATATTTTGTATTCGACCGTATATGTATTCCTAATCGCAAACTGTTAACATTTTTCTCATGATTTGGTTTTTGGCCTTGCGAATTAAATAGAAATGTCGCGCAATTTAAAATATGCGTTCCTATTGGAACATCTTCTACATACTCGTAACATTTATAATTGCAAACTATTATTACATCTCTTACATCTCTTTCTTATATTTCAATTAATTTGAGTATGGTTTTTTATAATGAGATGGGATGTATCGTGACTAAGATTTTCTTGAAATTTGAGCTGCATCCTTTTTTGTTAAATGACCGGGCATCCTCTGTGACCATAAATTATTGTTTAAACGTTATAAATAATAATTTAGTACCATATTTTTAATGGGAATTTTATTATGATGAAAAGTTGATTGACATTCAAAATTAATTTTTATATGTCTCACGATATTATGAAAGACTTGATAAAAGTTTAGTGCCTTTTATGATCAAAATATACACAGCCTTCGTCTTTAGTAACGTATTATTATTTGTACTTCAAATTGGTGCGATGCTTCGTGAGATTGAAGTGCAACGATTTGCTCTTCACCTTTGTATTTTGACGATCTATTGAATAACTTTATAAAGAGGGTTTAAAGCACAATCATTACCGATGTCCACTTTTGATTCATTTTGGGATGTGAAAATATGAAGGGTGTTCTAATAAGAACGTAAATTGGCATCCAAAAAAATTATCCACAAAAAATAGTGAACCAATTCTGTACCTCAGAGCGAAAGTAAAAAAAAAAAAAATGTTGACAATGTTTGATCAATAAGTTTTTTTAAGGTGCTATGCCAAAACTCCGCTATTGGAGCAGATAGATATATGCTGGCAAGGGCATATGAAAGAGCACACAATTATTGTCGTGGAATAAAATTTTTGGCAGAAATGGACTTCACGTTGTTTGGCCCTGAGATACAGAATTGGAGTTCCTGAACTTCTATGAGAACACTGGGTGGTGTAAAAGTTTTTGTTGGGTGTAATTGATCTTTTACAGGAGTGAAACTTGAATCAGACAATTTAGTACTGTGGCTCTTGAAAAGCTTGGATAAGCCCTTCACAATCAGGAGCATGGGATAGGCTGATAACCGAGTCGTATTTATTCATTTTTACAGGTTCTTCAATCTAATGGGAGCGATATTCGGATTCGTGAGCAGCGATTTGAAGAACAAAATGGATCACCTTAATAGTCTCTTAAGGGACGACGAAACATCTCATAAATATAAGACTGTGAAGACAATGATTGAGCATGAAAAGGATAACGATCTTTTACATAAAAAAGGATTTGTTTCTGGAAGTCGAACACTTCTTCGAATACACAGAGGGCTAGGTACTTCACTGTGTACAGGGTGTCCCAACGATAGAGTAAAGTAGGTTTTATCATATAGGATATGAAAAATATCAATATCAATATGCGTCACAGGTTAGGGGTGTAAATAGCGCACATTCTGAAAATATTTGGAAACATACAGGGTGCGTCACAAAAGTATGGCGTGTAAAAGTATGATTTTTTTAAATGGAATGCCCTGTTTTTGATTTTATTTCTGGATTCTATGTGTCACTATGAACATTTTTTGTTATACAGTCATGGTCATATAAATAGCACACTTGGCTTTGCTTAGGAATCTTGTACAAAAAAAAATATTTAACTGATAAATAAATATTTGTGATTATCATCTCTTGCTAAAATACACAAATCCTTGTTTACCTTCAAGATATTTTTGCTGAACAAAATTTAGTAGGTGATTGTTTGTTTTCGAGTGGTCACATAAATAGCAGACGATTGAAATTTCTTAATAATATCGATTGCAAGTAAGTTTAAATTTTGTTTGTCTTTTTAGTAGGTAGTATTGACTAAAGTACTTCACTTTTTAGTGGGTAGAAAGAAACATTGTGGTCAAGAAAAGCGGGCACTTATTCTACAATTGAAAGAAGAGGGTTTATCCATTTCTGCTATAGCAACAAATTTGCGATGTTCTAGAAAAATGGTTTACAATGCCTTAGCGCTTTACAAGAGGAATAAAAGCATTGCAAATAGAAAAAGATCATCTCGACCTCGAAAAACTAGTGAAAATATCGATAAAGTTATTTGTAGAATGAGCAAAGCCAATCCTTTTTTGAGTTCCACTCAAATAAGACGACAATTAGCGGACCAACACGGTGTTAATATATCGGCAAGAACAATAAGAAGAAGATTATGTGACGAGAATCTCAAAGGTTGTATTGCCAGAAAGACACCACTTGTTTCAAAAAGGAATCTCAAAAAAAGATTAGATTTTGCTAGGAATCATATTGACAAACCGATTTCTTTTTGGAAAGGGATATTATGGAGCGATGAAACCAAGATCAACAGGTTTGGAAGTGATGGAAAATGCTGTGTAAGGCGTCCTCCTAACCAAGCGTTCGATCCTCGATACACTATTAAAACCGTCAAGCATGGAGGAGGTTCAATAATGATATGGGGAGCCATGTCATGGCGTGGGGTTGGACCCATTCACCGAATAGAGGGCATAATGGACCAATACGTTTATAGAGACATTTTGCAGAATAAGATGGAACCGTATATGGAAGAGTTTATGCCAATTTCATACTGCAAGATCAATAAAACGTTGGTTCACGGATAATGTGATTGATGTTTTAGACTGGCCTCCCCAAAGTCCTGACCTAAACCCCATCGAAAATCTTTGGAATCGTGTAAAAACTCAAATTAAAAATCAAAACCCTTCCAATTTGGATGAGCTGTGGCAAAACTTGCAGGAGGCTTGGAACAATATTCCGGCTGAAGTTTGTGCAAAACTGGTGGAGTCTGTACCAAGGAGATTGGCAGCAGTACTAAAAAATAAGGGATATCCTACAAAATATTAAGTATTTTTGTAATACAATTTACAATTTTTATTTGTGTGCTATTTAGTTGGCCAGGTATTTTAATAAGTTTGTTCTTAATTTTGTATAGTTGCATAATAACAATGTTATTTCATTTAAAAATGATTCTTGGTAGGGTAGTGAGTCAAAATATATTAACTAAATTTATCGCATTTGGTTTTCATTCCTTCAAATACAACATTTCAAAAGTGTGCTATTTATATGACCATGACTGTATAATATATGGGTCTAAATTTGATAGTTTTTGAATTCTTCGAATTTAACGAAAAAATTTTGCATTTTAATGATATTGAAAAATGATTGTTTTCTCCGTTATTTAAGATGTTACACTCTTGAGATTTGGTAGAGATAAGGACTATTGTCATATCAATGCTTGAACCGGAGATATTCGCTATTTGTTATACAGGGTGTTTTTTACTATAGTCCAAACTTTCCGATTTTCAAAATAAAAAAAATCATTTTTTTCAAATGATACACCCCTTTTATTATCACGGTAGTGGATTGAGTATTTGAAAACCTATCATTTTTGCAAATAATGTCCTTTACCTATCTTTCATGGTTATCGAGAAATTCCGAATTTTCTAAATCGCTACCTTGTGTTTTGCAATAAAACGATAAACTATGCCAAGTTTCAAGTTATTATTCAAAGGTAATACTAATATTCAAATTGTTAATCGATATTTTGTCTTAATATATGTTCAAAAAGGTGACCTCCCTGTTGAATACACAGATTCAGTCTTCTTTGAAGATTCAGCCTGACTTCTGATAACATCAAAGGCGTCACTGAATGACAAACGTCCCGTATTCTATTTTTCATATCTTCCATGGTGGTTGGCTTGGTAAAGTATACTCGGTCTTTTATGAATCCCCATAAAAAAAAATCGAGGGGAGTTAAGTCGCATGATCTCGGTGGCCACGGAATAGAACCTCCACGTCCTATCCATTTTGCATATCCAAAAATGCCCGTACATCACGATGGTAATGTGGAGGTGCACCATCCTGTTGCAGCCACATATTTGCCCGTTCGACTAAATTGATATCTTCAAGTAGCAGAGGCATTTCTTCACGCAAGAAATTCAAATAGTTGCGACCCGATAAATGTTCATCAAAAAAGAAGGGACCAATGATTTGGTTATGGTGGATGCCACACCATACATTTATTGACCAATAATTTTGATGTTGGACTTCTCGTAGCAAAAATGGATTTTCAGTCGCATAATAGTGCATATTATGCCTGTTTACAGCCCCGTTGCTTCTAAATGTCGCCTCATCGGAGATCATAATATTGCACAAAAAGTTGTTATCCAACTGAATTCGTTGATTGATGATATTGCAAAACTGAACCCGTTTTTCAAAATCTCTTTCCAGCAATTCTTGATGAAGATGAATATGGTAAGGCTGGTATTTGAATTTTTTTGTTGTCCGATTCACAGTGGATTTTGAAGTGTTGCATATAGTTGATAATGCCCTACTACTTACATGGGGATTTTCTTCAATATGTAACAAAATATCTAGTTCTTTTTCTTCGTTTGCTGCGTTCTTGTTAACAACTTTACGTTTCGTGTATGAAACATCTCCACTGGAATCAAACCTTTCCATCACATTTCGAAAATAGAGAGGTAGCCGCCGTTCGGGATATTTTGTTCGGTAAATTCTTTGAGCCAGTGGAGGGTTTCTCTCGGCTTCCCCCAATACATAGATCATGTCAATCAAATCATTCAGTGGCATTGAGTTTTATAAGGCTTTAGAGAAGGAAACCTTCAAAAATTATGGCACCATCATCCAATTTTGGACGTATGTCTTGAGAAATTCACTGTATCGCTATCCTTGTCGAGCTATATCTATCTGCGTCGCCGAAAACTGACCTGCTTTGGACGCGGTTGCCGATTTGGGCAAATCTTCATCAATGAAAATTCCTCTGTGTACGAAATTGATTGATAAGACATGATACAATGAAAATTAAGGAGGATTGAGTATTGTTCATTTTTCAAGAAGGTGCATCAAGGTTCACTATTCTAGATTATCGCATAATCAGACACATTTACAACCATGATTTCGTGTGAATCAACTCAATGTTGAACAACGGTGATAGTGTCTAATGATGATATTATTTCATATCATAAATAATGTGAAACATTTTTGTGCTACTCAAAGCTTAATTACTAACATTCATTAAATAATGATTTTTTGTGCATTGGATACAGGTGATACATACTAAATATTAGTCCTAGTACACGGCAACGCTGCCTTTAAACAGCTGGTTTCGATTTTGAAGGTAGTGCGGTGATGCCATGGGGTTTCAACTTGAAAACTTCTACTTTCCTGCTTGTGAAGTGTTGTATTGTGACTTTATTTGTGAAAAATGGTAAGATTGTGCTTGCTGTGTCAAAAACTGGACCATTCGGATCCAGAAATCACCATTCACAGGTAAGTGTCAAATTTGCAATGAGCATTGACTGGAGAGGGATCCAGTGGTGTAGAGTGTAGGCATGATGATGATTTCATTCATGAAAATGAGGATTTTTCAATCTTCAGGAAGTTTAAATGTTTGTTTTTATTCGTGAATAGGTAACAACGAAAAAATGAAACTGATTTGGAAAAAAAGGCTAAATGGTAGTGTTTTATGCAATGGGAACCGATTGTTCTCAAATAAGAAAGGATATTCATATTACTTGAATACACCTATTCCATTATTTCCTCGATTATTTCATACACAGTCAAGGTGAATTATTTATTGGATACTTCCTCAACTGTCTTATTTTCGTTTTTTTTATTACAATAAGGTTGAAGTCTTCAGTAAGAATGCTTACTTTCACAATTATTATTATTATAATCACTTTTTAGAGCTCTTAAAACCTCGCGTTTATCTCGAAATTAACTTTTTGACATATCGCCCTCTTTGCCTGTACCTTTCAATTGGAATTAAAAATTTTGACGACGCCCAGTCTTTCTTCCTGTTAAAGCGAAATATAGTTTTTCCAACAATTTGCTCGAAACCAATCAATAGACTTTTATGAAGGGACATTTTTGTCAGAAACGTCAAATAAAAAAGATAAAGGGGGTCTAAATTAATATATAAAAAAACCTTGTACAGGGCACAGCTAAATGGACCCCGCAATTCACTTTTCAATTTGACGTTTGGAAAAAAGTTTTAAATTAAAGTTCAATGGTTGAAAATAGATATTTACCCTGTTCCCAAGGCTTCCGAATAAACCTTTACATTTTAAAACGTGCCAGAAAAAATGGCAATTTTATTTTTAAGGTAGGTATAGGATATATAAAAAATGTTTAATTTTCTGGAGAATGCGAAAAGTGAATAGAAACTGCAAATATTGGTACTTGCAAATTGAAGCAGGGTACCTACGCATTATGTATTGTTTATTTGCCCATACTTCTTTGAATGTATATCTAGACATAAATGTTTTTGGGCCAAATTTATGTCTTAACATACAAAATTAAATTTATGTCTAGACATTAATTTAAAGAAGAATAGACCAATAAACAATATTGCTTACCTGCTTCAATTTGCAGGTATACCAATATTTCCGGTCTTTTTTTAGTATGACTCCTGCACCATATTTCTTTGAATTTATCTCCACTCACTTTCCAGCACTGATAATCATTTTGGTATAATTAAAAATAGTTTTTCGGCCATTTATTTATAATACTTTTCGCCTGTACATATACTTATGTATTAGAAACAAGAAAAGTAAAACGTTGCTGTTTCCTATTTTTTATATTTTTTTCTTGTTATCCAATTTTAGATTTCCAAAAAATGAAGAGCTGCGAAATATTTGGTGTTCTTGGTGAGGATAGACGAGGACCGACTTCGAATCAAACCTCCCTTTTTGTGTTCGGCCCATTTTAACCCACAAGACTATTTACGTGACATTGATGGAATCAAATATTTAAAACCGGGAAGCTTGCCAATCATGACTCACCGGCAGACCATACAGTTTCCCGTCTCCAAAAACAAAAATCATATGGCAAATTGAGTAAAATGGCCTTAGAGATATGTAAGAAAGGCGAAATATATTTTGTATTTTGGTTGTCATTTTATTCGGAACCGTAATTCATTATTTTCGGAAGAACAGCAGGAGATTTAGTTTTTAATGTTATGAAAATTTCAATTTTTATTGATTCAGAAAGTCAAAAATGTGATATACTGTCATATAACAATAACGACATAGGTACCTACCCAAATTAATATTCATTTATATTTTTCATACAAAACGGTTGAAACTCGAAATGTGCCGCCGCTGTTCCAGATGAAAATCGAGTTCGGACGTACGTATTATAAGAATCACATGTTCTCATGCGGTGTTGCCCGATGGGTTCGGATTCCTCGTTTCATCTCTTTCCACTCATAGTGTTGTCTCTTTCGCACTTATTGTGATGTTGGCGTCAAGACTAATACCATTTTATGAATGGGATGCCCAGTCTATAGTATTTAAAGTCAATGTTCAGTGGATAGTCCATAGCCAAAAATATGGATCAAAAAGAAAGGATTAATTTTTACTTCTGTCAACAATAATTTTTGTTTTTTCCATGGCAACGGCCGGTGATCGCCATACATTCCATATAATATGACCGAACGATTAGGAAAATTTGAATTTTCTCGATATAACTATTGAAGATAGGTATAGGACATTATTAGCAAATATGATAGGTTTTCAAATACTCAATTCACTATAGTAATAATAAAAGGGGTGTACCATTTAAAAAAAAAGAAATTTTTCATTTTGAAAATCGAAAAATTTGGACCATTATAAAAAACACCCTGTATAACGAATAGCGAATATTTTCTGTGGAAGCTTTGATATGACTCTAGTCCTTATCCCCACCAAATCTCAAGAGTGTAATGTCTTAAATAATGGAGAAAACAGTCATTTTCCAATATCATCAAAATGCAAAATTTTCCGTTAATTTCGAATAATTCAAAAACTATCAAATTTAGACCCATATATTATAGAACAAAAAATGTTTATAGTGACACATAGAATCCAGAAATAAAATCAAATACAGGGCATTCCATTTAAAAAAATCATACTTTTTCGTGCCATACTTTTGTGACGCACCCTGTATGTTTCCAAATATTTTCAGAATGTGCGCTATTTACACCCCTAACCTGTGACGCATATTGATATTGATATTTTTCATATCCTATATGATAAAACCTACTTTACTCTATCGTTGGGACATCCTGTACAAATAAATGACTGATTTAATGTTGGATCTTTTCAGCTTTTATTCGCCTATTTCTCAAAAAAGTTGGCGAATTGGAAGATCATGAAACAACATGGGTGTCTTGTAAAGAGGCCTATGACCAGACGTTATCGGAACATCATTCTTTCCTTATTAGAAATGGCGCCAAAGTCGCTATGTATACTTTACCTACTAGAGAAAACCTTTTACGAAAGGTACAATGGCTGAAAACTAGTATTCAAATGATTATAATATACCAACAAATATTTTCAGGTATGTGGAGGTGATGAAGAAATCAGGAGAGCAATCAATCTATTACCAAAAACTTTGGAAGCCACAAATGTCGTTTATGATAGAATCCATAATCTCTTCAGTCTACACGATCTACACAATTTACCATAAATACTATATTATCATTCTCATGTAAGAAACAAACTCATTCTTCATGAAGTAAGAGACAAATCTATATTTAAAAAAAAAATAAGTCACGATAATCAAACATATTATGAATAAACTATAAGTAAGAGGAGTAAGATTTGAGCAAAAACACTTTTTATGGAGATGATCATTTGTCTAATGGGGCTTTTGTTGTACGTCATGTTTCAGTTTGATGTAAATCCAGTTTCTTGATACAGTGCATTTATATTTAATTTTAATATTTTGCTTTCTTCAATGTGATCTCTTGTTCTTTTTGATTCCTTGTAAATAATAATTCTTGCCGAAGACTGGATAGTGATTTGTGAAAGGTAACAGAGCAGTTATTGATGGTTTTAATACAAAATTAAAATAAGGCTAAGCTATGATAGATGTTTGATGTTCTATTTCAAAACTTTTGATGTTGTCTTAATTCATGATACTATAACAAACAAGATATGACCAGGCGTATCTCCACAGACGTGACTTGGATACGAATTATGAGGTTATAATAAGTTAAAAAGAAAGTTGAGTGTAAACTAAAAAAAAATGCTGCACCTTCACTGAACCTGGCAACATTTGGGCATTACCGACTCACTCATTCACTCACTTTGAAAAAATCGATACAGAAATATATCAGACATAATTTGATTCTAAATTATGAAAACAGCGGATGTTTAGTTACTTCTGGATAAGATTCATAAATGTTCGAAAAGCTATAACAAGAACGATCAACGATTACCTACAATGCTAAATAACCTCAAAAACTCAAAACCAAAACAAATAAAACGGGAAGAGAATTCTGTTCGCTGATTGTTGAGGAATTGGGGGAAATTAACGAATTTGCTTTTCCCAATGCGGTTCCATTAGACCGATAACGTCATGCGCGGTTGTGTTCGCAATTCGTTCGGCAAGTGATAATATTATCTTGTTTGTTATAGTATCATGTACTCAATCCGTTGTCTTAAATGTATAGTGATGATGTATGCAAACATGCATGGTATGTTTTCGATGGCCTACTACAGTCAATTAAATCATTGACAGATCTTATTATCAGTTTCTTGATACAAAATATGTTACGGAGGATAGACTAAAGAAAGTAAGACTCTTAGTAGTGAATCTTTGAGCGATTTTAAGATAAAAGTTTCATCATAATATTATCATGTATATTATCTATTTTCCATATACGAGTTCTGAAATATATTGTTTTTTCATCACCAATCCTGACATATATTTTGCAAAAATATACTGGATATTTTTTTATTGAGACATTTTGATACGGTTTTTATTATTCAGTTTTGAAATTAATATATTTACCCAAAATCGGTTGCAAACCGACTTTGACGGGAACTTTCTTCTCAGAATCACCCCAACCCAGTATTATAATGAAACACTGTATTTATATTTGTAAAAATTCTTGCATACTTATGTGAATTTGTACTTGGTATTTATTGGCTTGTGATGATTTTAGGGCTATGAGATTACAGATTGAACTTCTTCTATAGCCTTGTTTTGGTTCCAAGCTCTAGACGTTCCGAACCATTCCGGAACCTACTACGCATGCGCACTCCATTATCACCATGTTAATTTTGAAGTGCGCATGCGTGGTAGGTTCCGGAACGGTTCGGAACTGCTAAAAATCAGAACCAAAACAAGGCTTATATAATCAGTGTAGAAGTTGTAGAATAATTTTATATGAAGAGTAAAGTTTTTATTAAAAATCAATGTATATTTTTGTTAGTTTTATGAAAACTGGTTTACATAAATGAAAAATATATCATTATATGTGATAATAAATGAGTCTCATTGGCCATTCATAATAGATTTTTTGTACAACCTACACGTAAAGTTCACTTTTCAATGCATGCAAAGCAGGCGGAAAGTCGCTAATTTTGGCAGCCGGGCCTAAACTTTCGCACCCGCGGGCGCAAAAGTAGGTCACTTAGCAACGGTTCGTTGGATCCCAACGCCTCTGAATATAATAACCACGTGACAGTCTAGCATACCAGAAGGAACTAATCACGTTACAATCCCGGTGGCAATGGATCCGCACCACAACAGAATACGGGAACACGCCTATATTGTAACCATGATTTACAGTTGTCAGTTGTCTGACTTGTCAGCAGTGTAGTGCAGTGTATCAATTATTTATTCCTGATTTTCATAATTATTCTTTTTTAAATGATTACAAACTGGTTGTACAAAAAGAACTGTTTGCACCACGGACGAAAGTGGATTTTGACTCGTCTAATATCTGCCCTCGCTTCGCTCGTGCTGCTACTTATACCCTCGTCAAAATCATCTACTTTCCGCCCTTGTTTTAATGTGTCTTGTGCCTGTGTGTGCCTTTTTTTAATGTGCACCAAAAATTTTTAAACTTGGCATACTTTAATTGCTGTCGAAATACTATACTTTTTGATGATACTGACGTACTTTTAGTATTCAAGATGGCGGCTGGGCGCCATTTTGAAACATTTTTTTTTAATGGAATGATGTGTCACACGACCCCCCTCGTGTGACACATCATTCGAAAGGTCTTATCGAGTAGATTATTGTGTGAAAATTTCATAGGATTAAACGCATCCGTGCGGATATGATAGCCTGCCAAACTTTTAGCTAACCAACGATGTATCGCATTTATTGAGAAAGAGGTGTTTGTTTTTAATCCTAGTAAAAATGTATTTTCTGTCTCTCTCTAACACATGAGTTCTTATGGAAGAATCCATCAATATAATTTTTTTGAATAATTGCGATACATTGTTGGTTTAGGAACATAAGAGGCTCTTAAAATCCGTCATAAAAAATGCAGGACCGTATTTAAAAAAAAACAAAGTTGATGATGGTTTCTCCGAAACGAAACGTCGTACGGAAAATCTCTCAAGGCTGGTTTGTAAAGCTTAAAAAGTGACAATGAAAAAAAGGTTTCGGTTTTTTCATATCTTTCAAATTAGCTTTGAAAAAAAAAATATAAACGAAATCGCAATATTTCGGTTTTTATCGGATATTTCCGGAACGGCTTGGAATTTTCAAAATTGTAAAACGGGATCTTGTTGGGTATGAAAATGCGCAATTTTTGTCTAATTTAAGCGACACTGTATCTCTTATAGTTTCCGAGATCCCCATGCTGTGCATCCTTATCTTGGACACAATGTATACCCAAAACATTTAGTGTTATCACATTTGTCGAATTACAGTGAACATTGAAGCACTTTCAACGGGTGTTGCACATTTCAACACAACCTTGAACCAAGAGTGTGCGACGCGTTTTTTTTTTTTTTTTGATCGAGGTATCCCCAGTGGAACTCACAATTCCAAAATGTATCGTATTATCCTTCGTTTCGCTGTTCTTCTTTGACCAAGTGTTATTATAACATTGTCTTTAGTACCGATGGAAACTTCACAAACCGAAATATTTTTCACATCATCCGCTATGGGATTAAAAGTTTGTTCCTCTTCATCGCAATGAAAAAGGAAGAAACGGAGACTATTTTCGAGCAAACGTATGATGAATTCATTACGAACTTGGGCCTCATTTTACCGAACAATTGCATTTTTTGGATACATTCTTCCAGCGTCTGTGCAACATGTATGACAATTTGGAAGAACTGCGCTTACTAAGAAACAAATTTAAGACTAGATGGATAAACTCGGGTAGATCAAAAGTAAAATTTTTTCAAATAAAATTCTCACTCTGGTTGGATACTGCCATTCGAATATATATCTGTTATGCGGCTCATGGTTATTAGTAGGGATGGATAGAAAGTAGAAGGAATATATTCGATTGAAAAATATATATTTTTTCCTGAGATCACAAATTTTACAATTTTTCATAAAGCAAGAGACTTTCATATTTGAACTGACTTGCTCCACTTTGCGCAGTAAGAAAATTGATCATTTCCATCAGTAAACAACCGTAACGTATACGTTATCCTAACGTAAAAGTATGGAAACTTGTGGGATAGTTTTTCTATGATATCTAAATACGAAAACGTAGACTCGGCTGGAGGTTTCGGGGGCAAAGGTACAAATACAGATTAAGAAAAAAATTGCGTGTCAAAAAAGGTTCTCGAGGCATCTTGTTTTATAGGATCAAATATTGATATTTGGAGACTGAGAAAGTAAGTTTGCCAGGTGATTTAGCCAAGACTATAAACCTTTGCCAAAGTTACACAGGGTGACTCACGTAGGTGGTCTGTTACAAGTATTTTAAAAACGGCTTTTCCAAATGTTTTGAACGTTGGTCAGTCGATATGAAAGAGTAATGCAACTTTCGGAAATTGCTTGATTTCAGCGGTGCCAGATACACCAGTTTTTCTTAGTTACTTTCTTATTTCAAATAGGACAGCCCGTATATTATGCGATTTTGAAATTCTGTATGAAATGCTGAATACATTTTATTGAACGGGGCATATTATGTCTAATGATGATGGTTTCTTGGATATTCGTCATTTTATTTGAAAAATAACAAATATCAAACTATTGGTATGCGTATTCCTCTCGTGTGTGTGCTGATGAGGACGTATCGCATTGCATACATCGGACGGTCGCATCGTGATCGTGTGAAAACGGACCAAGCATGGGAGGCTTTGGCAGTAAATTATGTTAAGAGAGAGAGAGAAAACGACCTGGTTGAATGACATCGAGTTTGTTTTGGGTGGCCTAGAAGATATTGGATTGTGTGATCTACAAGTCAGGAGTGAATTCTAGCCTTTCCATGGAAGCGGAATTTATCTATTGAGAGGGTTGCTGTCAAATAATCCAAGTAAGCTCTTTCCAATTTGCTTCGCACGCTTTATTCTGGTTTGAGGTTAGCTTGCACGCGCTTATAGCGTCCTTTTTTTCGTGATGCCGCCTCCTAAGGGGGGCGGCCTACTCCAACCCCCTATGGAAACTTCTTCTAATCCCCCCGATACCCCTGTTCAAATACAAATACTACCTTTAAGGGATGGTAACCGTGTTTTCGAATTGCTATCAGACACATCGAGAGATTTCGCTTCACAGCTTTCGCCAAATAATGTCCAGTTATTGGAAGGTTTAGAAAAAGAGGTTAATGAACTGTCATTAACTATAGGGAACGATATAGAGCTAAATAGGGATCTGGAAAATCTCAAGAAAAAAATCTCGTTCGTACGAAGAAAGAGAATTATATACAATGCAGCAGATACGGCACCATTTGGAGTTTTTGTTGAGTCTTTAAAGGGTAATGTGGGCAATATTCACCTTTCGGATCTTGCTAAGATGTTACATGGAATGGGTACTGTTGGCATAAAAGAATACGCAAGAAAAGGAAGAAACAGAGTAGAAATCATGTTTGATACATATATTAATGCAAATAGTTTTCTATCTAACAAAAATATGGAAAAGAGAGGTTTGAAATCATTCATACCTGAATCCTATACATGCTGTAAGGGAGTGGTTAGAGGCATCGGTCCAGAGTCCAGCTACTACGGAAAATGATCTAATACAGGATGGTTTTGGCAGACTGATTTTTCTCTCCGGAAAAAAAAAGTGAAGATCTTGAATGCGCAGAGATTTAATAGAAGGATCAGAAACGATGATGGTTCTTTCGCAATAACACCCGGATTCACGATGTGCGTAACCTTTGAGGGAAACAATCTACCGAAGGAAATGTGCTATTTGGGCACAAGGTACGAGGTTGCTATGTACGTCAGTGCTTGAACTGCCTAAGATTTGGACACACGCGACAACAATGTAGAGGCTCGCTCAGATGCCTCAGATGTGGTGGTAAACATAGGGCCACGGAATGCGATGAAATAGTTAAATGTGTTCACTGTGAAGGTGCACACAAAGCAAATGATAAAACAGTATGCACAGAATTCACGAGACAAAAAAATATTAACGAAGAGATGGCTTTTAACAAATTAAGCTTTTTTGAAGCAGCTAAAAAGTTCCCTTCCCCTTTGAAGAGAAAACAACGACCCACATCTGGAGTCAGACAACCCACGAATTTTCCACCAACTCTGAATCTATCGAATATCCCGGCAAGAAACCAGCAACCAAGTAATGGTTATAGGAATGCAGTGATAAATGAACCACCAAGTCCCGTATACAGAACGACTGACTATTGGGCCAACAAACGAAAAAGAATCGACATATTCCAACAAAATAAAGGATTCGATGAAGAAACGCACAGGAATTTACTATTTACTCAGCCCTCTAGATCAAGATCGTCTAATTCAATCAACTGGGAGACTCAGCAGGAAAGAATTGAGGAGGAAGCACCTTTCCTCTCTAAGGACGAATGGGGTGAAGTCAGATTGGAGGAAGTTACGCAACTGTTAAATGAATTCCCAACTACTTTGGCTCAATCAGAACTTTTCTTCAACGCTTGATATCCCGATCTATGACTAGATCGGATGCTCATTAGAAGCCCACTCCTGTGGTCTCTGGTTTATAAATCAATCTCAATTTTTTCTTTTTTCTTTTTTGCAAACAACTGGAATGTTCAATATCATACATTGGAATATTAGAGGTTTTTATTCAAATAAGGACACGTTAATCAACATAATCAGAGATCACGACATCGACATAGTGGCCCTCAGTGAAACTCTCATGAATCCACAAAAACTATGAGCCTACCGGGATTCTCTATAATAAGACAAGATCGAGCAGATGGCTGGGGGGGCTTAGCATTCATAATCCGCAATGGTTTACGTTACAAGGCCATGAGCCTTGACCATATAAACACCCCGGGAAACTGGCAGGTAATGGCCCTTGAATTGAATGAAATAGTCATTTTTAGCACGTATGTTCCTCCAAACGTTCCAGTAAACCCAGATATTCTATCACAGATTGTGGGATCCACCAACAAGCCATATATGTTAATAGGTGACTTCAATGCCCAAAATGTATTTTGGGGATCGAGTGCAAGTAATAGGAGCGGGCATATCTTGTTGAACTTTGCTGAGGACAGGGACTTGGTTGTATTGAACGACGGCACGGCCACCCGGTTGACACCTCCTGGAAGTAAGGTCAGTGTTCCAGACATAGCCATTGCGTCGCAAACCCTCTCATCCCGTTTAAAGTGGTCAGTTATAAACGATGCAGGTATGAGCGATCATTTTCCATGCTTGTGTGCATTCATAGGAACTGGTCAGACACCCAAAATCAAGAAGGTACCTAGATACAACATTAAAGCAGCAGACTGGCTTAACTACAAGGTATCAATCCAGAACAGCCTCACTGAAACTCCACCTGCCTCCTATGAGGATTTCGAAAGAATTATTTTAAATGGTGCCAATGAATATATACCACTTAAAAAAACGTTCAATAAAACCAAACCTCAACATTGCTGGTGGGATGACGAATGTTCTAAGGCCATAAAGAGAAAGAGACAAGCGTTTTCTAAGCTGAAAGAGTTTTTTACAATGGAAAACTATGTGGATATGAAAAAGACAAGAGCTTATACTAGGAAAATTCTTCGAGAAAAACGGCGGCAGGGCTTTATTAAATTCTGTACGGATCTCAACCGAGACACACCAATTGGAGAAGTGTGGAATTCTGTCAGGCGCTTCAACAACGGAATCAACCCACAAAATCATGGAACAACTTTGAATAATAATATAGCCCATGATATTCTATATGACTTGACCCCACCCCTACTGGATAACATTTCAATTCCTGAGCTACATGGTGACACGGAAGATGCCCCTCCTTCTACTTACCAAGAAATCAAAACAATACTAGAAAACAAAGATAAGGACACTTCGCCTGGTCTGGACCTGATCCCATACTCCTTTATGAAGAATCTTCCAGAAACGGCTACGCAGTATCTGGTTAAAACCTTTAATGAACTGCTGAACGAGGAACAGTGTGTGGTTCCAGAAGCTTGGAAAAAGTATGTGGTCGTGCCTATTCCGAAACCGAACAAGAACCTTGATACCCCATCAGGATGGAGACCCATTGCTATGCCCTCGTGTATACTGAAGACTCTGGAATCCATTATCAAGGGGAGGGTGGACCATCATCTGGAAAAAACCTCTGGAATGTACCCGTGGCAATCTGCTTTCCGCCGTGGTAGAGGAGTATTTGATAATATATCGGCGATCTTCACAGCCGTCAACGTAGGTTTTGCCAGAGGGCAAAAAACTGTAATGGTTTTGATTGACTTATCTTCAGCATATGACAATGTAAATCTGAATTTGATGGGGCTGAAACTGAAAAGATATGGAATACCGCCAAACCTGTCTAGACTCATTATCAACCTGCTGATTGGTCGTAAGATATATGTTCGAGACCCTTTGAGCGGAGCTCTGATTGGACCAAATACTGCAAACAAAGGACTTCCCCAAGGATCGTCATTAAGTCCCACTCTGTTCAACCTTTATTGTGATGATTTGAAGCACATTATACGTTACCCTACTTCAATTTGCCGACGACACTGCACTTTTATGTAGTGCTCAGGATGCTCACACCGCTGTACTTAAATTAAACGAAACCATCTGTAACCTTGTGGAATGGCTTGAGGCCCAGGATTTGCAAATTTCACCCCAAAAATCTAAAGCTATCATTTTTCACAGAGGGAATCGAGTGAAGTGTCCTGTTAGGATAAGGATTGGAAATACAGACATACCTTTCGACCAGCAGATTAAATACCTAGGGGTATTGTTGGATGCCAGTTGGAAATTTCGACCTATGATTCAACATATGATCACCAGAGCTAAAAGGGGAATCAATGCCATGAGAGCTCTATGTGGAACGTGGTGGGGTGCACACCCATCGATCCAATTGATGTTCTACAAGGCTTATGTTAGACCACAACTTGACTATGGAAGCATTTTTATCTGTAACACACCGGAATACATTCTTATTACGATGGACAGAGTACAGCTTCAAGCCCTAAGAACTGCACTTGGCTTGATGAAATCTACACCTACGAACGTTATACTGGCAGAGAGTGGTGAGTTGCCTATGAGAAAGAGAATGATTTGGTTGGCCGCAAGATATCTTGTTAGAGTGTTCAGTGTGGATGACCACCCAGTAGCCCCTTTAATCCTAAAACTATACGAAAGCGTCAATACGGAAGATCATTATTGGAGTGATAAACAGAATGTTCCTCTTGTGGAGGGCTTTGAAGAAACGTCAATATTTCTACCAAAAATCATAAGGTATGCCAAGTTTCCATACTTTTTGATTGACTGGAAAATTCACACGAGTTATATATCTTTTACCAAGGCTAACCTCCCCAGTGAAGGAGACAACCGACAAAAGTTTGCCAAACTTATAGAAGACAAATATCCTGACCATAAGGCAATATATACGGATGGATCTAAAGACTCGGAAGGAAGGACTGGTGCGGGCGTCTACTGCGACATCAATGACACGATGATTTCGGTCAAATTGGCAGACAACATCAACATATGTTCAGCCGAAATAACTGCTATCAAGATTGCTTTGCAGGTGATTGAAAGGAAGGGGCTTAGGAAAACTATAGTTTGTACGGACTCGCTTAGTGCACTACAAAAAAATTGTTCAAGAAAAATCAAGGTCAACAAGGATCTGGAAACACTGCGAGTAAGGGAGGAATTCACTAAATTAAGGGAAGCTGACTTCGACATTAAATTGCTTTGGATTCCTAGTCATACGGGTATACCTGGAAATGAGAAGGCTGATGTGCTGGCAAATATAGCAAGAAGCCTGGAAACGGAACAGGGTAGGATGCATGGAGATGACATACTACCTATGATTCTGGACAGGATCTGGAATAGGTGGACTGACGAGTACAGGCAAGTTTCACAACAGAAAGGTAGTTTTTACGGATCTAAAGTACAAACCCCTCCCAAAAAACCATGGTTTCAGGCCCTGCCTACATTGGACCGTAGAACAATTAACTCGTTCACACGAATGAGATCAAATCATTGTCTAACCCCCGCACACCTACATACGATTAATGTGAGGGGTGACCCGAATTGTGACTGTGGAGAACTAGGAGACTTGGAGCACCTTTTTACATTCTGTATTTTCAACTATATTAATATCGATAACTTTCATCGCAAATTCGGTAGAACAGTTCAAGAAAACCCTCTCACTCTCCATGAAATTCTATTTCCTAAACGTCTCTCCGTAGACCATGTCAGATTGGTCATGTCCTTTTTGCTTGAGGCTGGTATTAAGCTTTGAATGCTGCTTTCGCATGGCTTGTATGGCTTGGTGTTTCTTTTTTTTTGTTTTGGCATGCACTCTCTCAATAATTTCACCTTCACCAACCACTGGGTATGGAACATTCCAGATTCGTCTTTCAGACGAACCTAGTGGGAAAACATAGATCAACACCTGAAGAAGAGACTTTGGCTGGATAACCCTGGTAGTTAAGGCCACCCAAACCGAAGAAAGAAGAAGAAGAAGAAATTATGTTAACCTAGTAAGTGAAACACTGTTAGATTGATGGATAAGTTAACAGTGTTTTATTTTGAATAGCGACAAGTCGGTTTTTAATATAAAATAGACCGATTTGTTAATTTCTTTCACATGATTCGTTTCAATTCTTGACAGCTCTAATTTCACGGCAGTCAGCTGTATGTCGCCAGACAAAAGTGCCGCGTTCTCGCCTGCTGCATCTTTCACAACAAAAACACAATTCGAGCTGTTTTGAACAGACAATGGAATTCGTTGCACTGTCGGAAAAAAAACTGGTCGTATTCAATTGAAAAATATATTTAGTCTATAACACATTTAATAAATAATGTTATCGCAAATTATTTAAAATCACAGATAACTTTACCTATAGGCATCAATGGCAGAAACAGGAAGTATTTATAATACTTGAGTCGATTCAGTGATAATTTCTGAGTCATACAGTGATAGTCATAATATATTGTAATATGCTATGTATATAAAAAGATCATTGCAATAATTATTACTATCTATAAATAATGCGGACCATACACGGTCGAATTGATTTGCAAATGAGACCTATTTGAGCGTATGTGGCGTTATCTGAGAACGAAAACTTTTGTCAAATAACGCCACAGACGCTAAAATATGACTTATTTCCAAAAAAATTTGATCGTGTATGGTCCGCATAAGAAATATTGCTTACCTTCAACTTACGTAAACTTACTCGTATAAACAGATTAATTCTATCGAGAATTCTATAAAGTAGTTGACGTCACAAGACTCACACCATGTACAAAAATAGTAGGCGGCAGGTTTCGAGAGATTATTTCCAAATTATTATAAAAAGATAAAACGTGTTCATCTTCTCTAGGCGGAGAAGGTAAGTAGATGAAGGTCACCGCAGTTTCTGCCGTTTGATCCTGGATAAGTTTGTTCAAACTGAAATCAATGAAACTATTTTATGAAATGACAACTTTTATTGGAAAAGAATATCATATCATTTATTAATTATCAAAAACCTTCAACTAACACTGCAACATGCAACATGCAACATGAAAAACAAAGTTCACAACCTGGCTTGATAATTTCCAATAATTCCAATAATTGAGGGCTCCTGAAGAACACATAATAGGCTCTGGTAAACTTGACGACCCACAGAATTTTACAGTTTTTCTTAACTTTATACAATGCTTACATCAAATAGAGGCGAAAGGAACATGAAAACTGTTTCCGGCAATTTATAAACAAAAAATGTCATTATCCCCTGATAACTATACATGATTAACATGATTCCACTTGAAACACACACATACAGACCCATTAAGGTACCTTGAGTAACCACAACCAGCAATTTTTGTAAAATAGATAAATATTTCAGGCTAGCAAAATGAATCGGTCTAAACACGAACGCATTGCTTTCATTTGTCTTGGATAGATAATTACAATTTGACAATGCGATGACAGTAGCTATTGTACGAAAAAATAGCGCTACGCATCGTTGCCAATTAGTTTTGCCGACTTTTACTACGGAACACGACATGATGACAACTAGTGTTGTACTAGTTCTTGTATGCAGTCTAGGGATAATTATTATTATTCTGACATGTTGGTTTGTTCTTGTGATAGGCAAACATTTGATGTAAGGTGACATCACTGTATGGTACATTTCACTCTTGGGTTAGATTGGGTGGTTTTCTGATACCCGTACGCTTTCCACTTAATTGAATCATGTCGAACGTTTTTTTGTGGGCTTTTTCTATTACTGTATTTGCAATTTTCAGAAATGTCAGAAGATAATAATGTCAGTAAAAATGAAGCTTGGCAACACTGCAAGTAAAGGGTCAGGTTATAGAGCATCCTTCACTACTGCGTTTCGTAAACGCTTGATTTCATTAAACTTTTCTTAGTTTTAGAAATTCCGTGGGTCGTCAACTTTACCAGACCCCACATAATATGTATTTTACAAAACTACAGTTTGATTGGTGATTGTAATAGTTAATCCGTGTACGAAAGTACCAGATTGAGGGTATTTTACCCACTTTCTTTTTATCTGTTGTCTTTTTTTCAATTTCGTTGAAGCATCCACCATTTTGAAAACGGAAAAAGTCGCATCGTGTCAAAGCCATAGAAAACGGAAAATGAGGATTTTTCGAGGAGGTTATGGCCCAATTTTTGTTTGTTGATTTTCTGTAGTTTTGACTACAAAATTCGAGAGCCTATCGCAAAATGAGGAGTTGAAAGGAGATAATTATCAGAGATGGACTACATCGTGAAAAAGCCAATGAAAGTCTACATTCAATAAAGTTATACTTGACAGAAATTTTTGAATCGATTTAATTTGATATTAAAAATACGCGGTGCAAATGAAGTTGAAATATGTCTGTTTTGTAGCCTCAAGATCGATCCATCATGCCTTAGCGATGAGTTTTTAAAATATGTGCCTATAAAAATAAACCCACAATAGCTCATCCACACACTATTAGTCGACTCGTATACTTTCAACAGTAGCATCTCTATTTCGAGTCCTGATATCAACATATTAAGAAGTATTGTCAAGTAAATCAAGAAATTAAATTAAAAAAAAATAATAATAACTAAAATAATAAAAATAAATTAAATCATTTATGTCCACCGTCATTCAATCTGTATTATTTTCTGCTCCTTCGACTTTTGAAAGGACTGATTTTCGCTGCTCCTGAAAGTTTGAAATAGTGTTGCTAATCGATGCATTTCCCTCCTGATGCAACGAATTTTGAACTTTCTCCAATTTTGTAAATCTAGTTCCTCATGAGCGTACTGAAAGCGTACTGGCGTCCGGCGATGTGACTGGCTGAAAAGCACCACGTGACCTGTCACTAGTCTCATGTCTTTGTGCTCAAATCAACCGCGGACTTTTCGCGTTGTGCGATAAGACTAATTGGATAATTTTGACAGTACAACAATCATGGCTACGCACATATCACGTGTGCGGCTCCAAACAATCAAACTGCGGAAGATTCATTTTCTTTGATAACATTTTGTACAGCTGTAATTGTTTTGTTTTTGATGGTATCAGAACCAGAGAAAATCGATATTGTGTAGTTATATAGCAAGTTTTTTCCTGTTTGACAAATAAAACAAAAGACTTACGATTTTCCGAGATATTAACGTAACTATTTTTTTTATGGATATAAAGTATATTATTGGACAATTATTCGATTCTACTCAAAATTCCCAATATTTTTTATAAACCTTTTCATATTAAACGCCAAACAACTTTCGATCTATGTCATCGTTGCCACCAAGCTCGTTGTTATGAAGCTTGCTGGTGGCCAGATTTGGTCACCAGGCAAATCATATAATAACTCGCTTGGTGGCAATTATGACGTGAATCAAAAATTGTTTGACATTTGCTGTACAGGGTGATTCCGTATATTTCGTCTGCAGACTTACTCGCTTATTATGCAAGATAAATAGGGACTTCAAATACAAAGTTGGTAGGTATTAACATGAACCGCCAGAAAAAAATAATTTTTGGTATACCGGGTGCACAAGAAAACTGTGACAGACACAACTTGCATTTTTTTAAATGAAACACCCTTTATATTATTTTATCATCAAATAGACATTATTTTTCTGATCTCAAAAATCTATAACATGTAGTCATTCCTTCCAGCCGTTTTCAAAATATTTGAGTTTTAAAGTTGGTTTTTTGGTATTGCCAAATTGTAGTATCTATGACTACAATAATTGTTTGAACATTATTTATTAATTTTCATCCTTCCAATAATCGAAAACAACGAAGATAACAAGTAAATACATTCTATTATTAATAAATTGATATCATAAAATGCAATTATTGAATATGCCCGCCATTATTCACAACACATTTTCTTAACTGCATTCTATGATATCAATTTATTAATAATATAATGTATTCACTTGTTTTTTGTTTTATTCGTTGTTTTCGATTATTGGAAGGATGAAAGGTATACCAAAAATTATTTTTTTCTGGCGGTTCATGTTAATACCTACCAACTTTGTATTTGAAGTTCCTATTTATCTTGCATAATAAGCGAGTTAGTCTGAAGACGAAATATACGGAAACACCCTGTACAGCAAATGTCAAACAATGTTTGATTCACGTCATAATTGCCACCAAGCGAGTTATTATATAATTTGCCTGGTGACCAAATCTGGCCACCAGCAAGCTTCATAACAACGAGCTTGGTGGCAACGATGACATAAATCATATGACCCGGTACACAACTCATTTATCAGAGTTGTACTCAGATTTCGCGGATCATTTTAAGCCGTCTAGAACTGTTCCTATTCAAAAAACCGGCAGTAAAGTCTGATAGATTAGTCTTATATTCCCTTTCATTTATAAGCCAATCTGTAAATACTCAATCAAGACATGAATTTATTCAATTTATTTATATGAGACAGAATAAAGTAGAATACGACCCTGGGATGCCGCCGCGTGCTTCTATTTACATCAGGCGTAACCTCGGGCGTGCCTCAACTCAATATTGAATGGACTGTATATATTATTGAAATTTTGGGTTCCTCAGAAAATTTTAGACATATTTCATGTATAATGTCTAATACCTATCTTCAACTGTTTCGAAAATATTCAGTGTTTCCAGATTCATTGAAAAAAAAAATCGCCAGAACACAAACAATTCTTATCTCCCATTCAGATCTTGCTAATGAGAAAATAAGTGGAAACTATTTCAGCGTGTGTTTCTACTGATATGGAGATATTCAAAAAGTGTCTGACAGCATGATCCTGTAAAATTATATCGCCTCCCTTAAAGGGTAGAATAAAAAAATTACGGAAAAGCTGATTTTCTCAGGGTTCCTCAGTTACTGTCTTCTGCTTTGACAAGGAACTCTTTCCTTGTCTGAGGTCTTCTGATTGTTAAATTAGCAAAATCGGAAATTTTTATGTGGGATTATTCGAGCATTGGGGGTGTTTTTTTTTTTTTTAATTGTACTACAACAAAATAATCAGTTGCAAATTGAACATGAAAAAATTCATCTGTATAGGGTTTCTCTTTATATATTGACACCCCCTTATCTTTTTATTTGACGTTTCTGGAAAAAGTGTCCCAGATAAAAGTTTAATGGTTTTGAGTAGTTTTTTTGAAAAACTCTATTTCGCACAGGGTGCCACAGAAAGTCTGGGCGTGGTCCAACTTTCTTATTTCAAATGAGAACCCTACTTTTTTATTCGATTTTCAAATTCTAAACATTCTAAATATTTTCTATGTAGCAAACCCTATACTTAAAATTGACGTATAAAAAGATATTGACCTTTGAATGTTGGCTTTTTACAATTTTTTTTAATAGAAACTGGATATAAAAAAAGCATACAGACATATAAAAACAATTTTCTATTATTATTTCATCATACCAAACACAACACTATAACTAAATAAATAAATAGCTCGGATTTGACGCCACTTGACTCTTTTTTGAGGGGTTTTTTGAAGAACAAGGTCTTTGAAACACCGGTCGAAGATGTAGAAGACTTAAGAAACCGAATTATTGAGACCATTCAAGAGACTCATCAGAATTATCCTCACTTTATTATCAGTAGCATAAATAAAATCGAGCGAGATTATACGCGGTGCTTAGAAAAGGATGGTGGGCATATCGAGCAGTTATAGTGTTGTGTTTGGTATGATGAAATCATAATATAAGATTGTTTTTATATGTTTGTATGCTTTTTTTATATCCAATTTCTATAAAAAAAAACTGAAAAAGGAAAACTACTCAAAACCATCAAGTTTTTATCTGGGACACTTTTTTCAGAAATGTCAAATAAAAAAGATATATAAAGAGAAACCCTGTACATTCTCTATCACTTTGCTTCATGAATTGTTTTTATAAGTTTAATATTTCTTGACTTGACTGAGCACTTAGCGGCCCTTCATTGAGCCGTTTGGGGTGATTTTCAGAAAACTTCTTTCACAGCAAATTGATCCGTATGAAAGTTGTTCAAAATAAATTGACAAGCAACTTTCTCTCATTAACTTTCTTTGTCACTTGATTATTTTTGGAGATAGCGCCCAGTTCATGGACAAACTAGGCTAGTTTCGTAATTTTTGTTTAGTTCTGTAAATTCACCAAATTTAAGGTTTGCATAATAAAATTACATGCAACCTTCGATATGATACTATGTATTTATTTTCCCAGGACTAAACATGAGATTCACGATCAGATGTTTTATAAAATAAATAGTAATAATGATGATCTTTATCATCAAAAAGCTATACAATTAACAATTTAAAAAAAGATCTCGATAAAGATATCAATTAGAGCTTAAATGCGAGATGGCTGGATGAGGCAGTGATTGAAACATTGAAAATAAATAATATTGTATAAATAACTCTATAAACAAAGTATAAACACCCAAGCTTAAAATTACATAAATGTGTAAATTGCATAAAAATGAGAAAAAAAAGGCAAATCAAATATTAAAATGACGACAATAAAAGAAAAAAAATTATTTGTATCGTCCTCTTTTGTAAATTGATATGCCATACCCAGACTCAAAGGAATGATTGAGTTGGTTTTTTGATACAAAAAATAGTCAAGTCACGAAAAAGTTCATAACGCAAAGGTAGTATACCTATACTATTATGAACACCTTTGATCTTGTCTGTCCACAAAAGTCACTTTTTTATTGAAAATGGTAGATATAGGTATAACATGAGCTCCAATAGAGTTGAAAAAAAAACTGAGATATTTGCTGCGTTATCCGTTTGCGAAAACGCGTAGAGGCTAGAAAAATGGTGTGACGTCACATACGCGATTTTTTACTGTATTCATAGGTAAGGTACTGTAGCCATAGATATAGGTAAATAAAATATGACTGGTGTTATACACGGTTCGGCATTATAAATAATATTATGGAGAGGAAAAGCAAAACAGGAGTACCCAAAGCAAAACAGCAAAAAGAAAATCATGGTTTACGGCAGTGAGACGGTCAACAAGTGAATTATCACAAGTTACGTCACCTCTACCTTTGGCAAATTATGTGAACACAAAACAATATTAGAGTATGCATGCTCTAATATTGTTTTGACGGCTAACGTCACAGTAATTGGATATAAGTACGTTCCGTCTACCCAGCAGCAAGTATCTGACGTCACAGTGCGTTTTGTTCGCTAAACCAAACCACTTAATTTCAACGGCTGCTGTAGTATTTTGGATTGATTTTTTCAAGCACAATTCGAATATAGCTATTATCATATCGAAATCTTTGTTTTGCACTACTTTTAATGTATATTAATTTTTTTGTGGACAGATCTTTATGTCCATGAACTGTGCACTATCTCCAGAAATTATCAATAGGAAAAAAAAGTTCATGGGAAAAAGTTGCTTATCCATTTATTATGAAGAACGTTTATACTTACAAGTCAATCTGCTGTAAAAAAAACTTTTTCAAAATCACTCCAAACGGCTCATTGAAGGGCCGCTAAGTTGAGAAATAATAAACTTATAAAAAAAAATAATTAGGAAAAGTTGTAGAGAATGTTCTTATGTACAATTTTCATTTTGTTGTAGAACAATTCAAAAAACACCCTTATTGCTCGAATTCCTCCATATAAAAATTTCCGATTTTGCTAATTTTACTCTGTGAAGACAGTCACAGTTGACAAACCCTGAAAAATCAGCTTATCCGTATTTTTTTTATTTTGAAATGACAATTTTATTGGACTAGTAATAGTTGTCAGACTTTTTTTTGTTTTTTTTACATCAAGTAAGAGATAGATAGTAATACTACTCAGTATTTATTAATTTTTGGGTGTGTTCTAGCGAATTTCTGTCATGAAATAATTTTATTCCTGAAATATTATTTTTTGCAATAAATCTGAAAACACTTAATTTTTCCAAGATAACGTATTAGTCTAAGAGCCAGCGACACTGGACCTTTCGTCATAAGGGTTGTGGAAAAAAAAAATTGTAGGAAGTAGTTTGTAGGCGGGAGAATATAAAACAACCATGTCTGCCAGGCATATCCTGTGCTTTATTAATTAAAATAATTGATGAAATATTAAAAAAAACGGAAAGTATCGTCATCGGGGATGTTGAAAATAACTATATGGCATTGTTGTTAGTAACGAGTACATCAAACAAATATATGTCTGCCAGCCAAAAGTCTCTGCCAACCACATGTCTGCCAGGATCAAAAGGGCTGTTTTATGAATGAAAGTTTCGTCATCGGGGATGTGGATGATTTTTTTTTAAATGAAGCTTGAAGTCTCTTGAACAATAAAAAATATGTCTGCCAGGCAGTTTAGTGTGCCAACATCATGTTTGCCAGGCCTATTCGATTTTTGTCCGTGTATGAAGGTTTTTCCGCTTCATCAGAAAAATCGTTCCAGCTTACATGATAAACTGTATAATTTGAAATTTTCTTTTCCAATGAATAAATAAATGATTTAT
Source organism: Orchestes rusci (assembly GCA_958502075.1). Lineage (NCBI taxonomy): Eukaryota > Metazoa > Arthropoda > Insecta > Coleoptera > Curculionidae > Orchestes > Orchestes rusci. Next base: position 19,021,536 of record OY293304.1, on the reverse strand, counting down.
TTTTATTTTTAGGATTATTTTGATTTTTTGAATCACTACCTTTTTAGTTTTCATATCACGTGTACTAGCAAAATTATTCAAGTTTTGGTCAAATCAAATATTTTGGGAAGAAGTAGGTGTTAAACTGAAACATTTGATTTGCGGAAAGCCTTTATTCAGTAAAATAATCAATATCTACATAATACAGTGCGGCTCTAAAGGGTCCCCCCCCTTTTTTTTAATGTGTGCACCAAAAATTTTGAAACTTGGCATACTCCAATTGCTGTCGAAATACTACTTTTTGATGTTACTGACGTACTTTTAGTATTCAAGATGTCGGCTGGGCGCCATTTTGAAACATTTTTTTAAATGGGGGGTCGTGTGGCTTTTGAATTGAATTTGACGATTTTTTTTTTAAAGTGTATGTATCAATGTAGTAATTAAATGTACCGCCATTTTGTAGTACTTGAAGATATCGACACCATATTCAAGGGTTATAAAGTACTCATGAGGATCTTCAAAATCTTAGTCCACGAGATATGAAAACTAAAAAGGTAGGGATTCAAAAAATCAAAATAATCCTAAAAATAAAAATAAATCATTTATTCATTCATTGGAAAAGAAAATTTCAAATTATAAAGTTTATCATGTAAGTTGGAACGATTTTTCTGATAAAGCGGAAAAACCTTCATACACGGACAAAAATCGAAGAGGCCTAGCAGACATGATGTTGGCACAGGAAACTGCCTGGCAGACATATTTTTTATTGTTCAAGAGACTTCAAGCTTCATTCAAAAAAAAAATCATCCACATCCCCGATGACGAAACTTTCATTCATAAAACAGCCCTTTTGATCCTGGCAGACATGTGTTTGGCACAGACTTTTGGCTGGCAGACATATATTTGTTTGATGTACTCGTTACTAACAACAATGCCATATAGTTATTTTCAACATCCCCGATGACGAAACTTTTCGTTGTTTTTCAATATTTCATTAATTATTTTAATTGATAAACCACAGGAAAAGCCTGGCAGACATGGTTGTATTATATTGCCCTCCCTACAAACTACTTCTTGAAACTTTTTTTTCACATCCCTTATGACGAAAGGTCCAGTGTCGTTGGCTCTCATACTATATAGGATATAGTACATGAAACATGTCTAAAGAATCTAAAAGTTGGTATCAGCCACGGGTACATGACACACCCTGTATAAGATGTTTTGCTGGAAAAAATGTACTAGCAAAAATATCAATCGACGTGTCCGAGCGTTTTTTCGAAAACGTCCCCAGTCATTAGTTATCGAATCTATTCTATTTGGCTGTTCCACACTGTATAGTTAAGTTCGAGTTTACGCTCGGCGGAGCGGACAGTGTATAAGCAGATATATTATGAACAGAGTAGATAGAGTATGAGCTTGATAACGCAGGGCAGAGGTAATTACACTAATAAAAATTTTTTCATTTCTAATAGCGGTTTCGACTGGCTGCACTAAGCTGCACTCAGTGCAAACTCGAACAGAATCACAATTTCGACTGGTAGGAGTAGAGCAAGAGCAATGGAAAGTGCGTGTTCGACTCGCTTTGCACTGACCCGGTGCAGATTGGTTTTTTGTTCGACTGAATCAGAGCGATTGCGTAACTTAGCACTCAGTGCAATTATTTTGGAACTGTCATACATGATCAGTTCTGGGCATTCTACATTTTTTAAGTGGTTTAGTTGTGTTTTTGGCTCAATAATAAACTAATACATGGAAAATATGAAAAAAAAAATCTGTAGCGATATTCATCTAGAGGTAGCGAAGATGAAGTTTCGTCAGGTGAAGAACTTATCAGTATCCTTCTCAACAATAAGGAGAACATACAAAAAATTACAAAATATATCAATGTTGTAGAAATGTAGTCAGCTTTTGAGGTAAGTGTGAAGACTGGTGATATATTGTAGCTGAGTTTATAGCCCAGCCGAATTTAACAAAAGAGTCAATCCACTCTCGAGCGGATCTTCTTTGTTACTGCTCCTTGATAGTTTTGCACTGACGCCGATATAGTGCTAGATTTTCATATTCTGGAGCGAAATAAATGCATGATCACAGAGCGTGCGAACTGAGAAGATTCGGGCCAGTTGAAATCGTCATAACCTCCAATGGGCATTTGACATTTCATTAAACGTTCTGAATGTCAAATGAAAAATCTCCGTCTAATCCTCTTTCCTACCTGTAGCAAACCGGGCGCGCTCCAAATGCTCTGCTCGGTTTAAACTAACACACGGTGTAGTATCACTGATCATAATGTCCGTTTTCATCGAAGAGTGCTGCTCTATTCTATTCCCGAATCGCCATATAGGGTTAGAGTTTTAATCACTTTTCCTAAACCGTGCTCAAGCCTTCTTTAAGCCTTTGCAGAGTAGTGAGGCTGCTATTCTGACAGTGGACCCTTCCATTAGCGGGTAAACGCACTCTCGGTGAAAATAACCCCGTTTTGTTCTTGACTACGAATCATTGGAAATGTGCGGAAAATGCTTTCTCAATTTTAAAATGAGCCATTACAAAACTTTTCTAAATTTTTGTCATTCTAATAATTATCAATAGACATGCATAAAAAAACGAACATGTACAGGGTGATTCATTTTCAGCGACAGGGTGCCAGTTCTCGTAAACTATTCATCGTAGAGGCTTGCGGCAAAAAATTTTATGACTTAAACGGCCAAGAGAAAAACCTGGAAAATATTTTCAAGTTTCTGAAATGGTCGCTAGGGGGCGTAACAACCAACACCGAGTGGAAAAATATGATTTTTATGGAATATATCGATGAGCTCATTTTCGGATTTACTGACTATTTACCTACACTTTTTGTCCAAAACGTATTTTTCTATCTATCATAATAAAGTGGTGGGGGAAGTTCGATTGTTTTATTAAACAAACGGAGATTTCTCCCGTTTCGCTTGACCGATTTTAACGAACTTGCGCACATATGAAAGAGAATAGTCTGCGCTATAAAATGCTCATTTGCTTTTTGATTTGAAACATTCGCCGTCGCCGCTAGATGGCGTTAACTGAAATGGTAGCATATTTTTGGGTTTTTTCCAAAAAAAATCAAATGTAGTGGTATATCCATTTTCATATATTTTAGAAGGGGATGCATTTTCCTATAAAAAAAAAAACAAAAAAATTTAAAAAAAAAACAAAAAAAAATCATTAATTTTTTTGTTTTTTTTTATGGGAAAAGGTATCCCCTTTTAAAATATACAAAAATTAATATACCATTACATTTGATTTTTTTGGAAAAAAACTCAAAAACATGCTACCATTTCAGTTAACGCGATCTAGCGGCGACGGCGGAGGTCAAAAATTCAAAACCAAAAAAGTTTTTTGAAGTGCAGATCATGCTCTTTCATATGATCCCAATCTTGTTTAAATCGGTCAAGCGAAACGGGAGAAATCTCCGTTTGTTTAATAAAACGATTGAACTTTCGTAAACACGAAAATGAGCTCATCGATATATTTTAATTGGACAAAATTCCATAAAAATCATATTTTTCTACTTGGTGTTGGTTGTTACGCCCCCTAGCGACCATTTCAGAAACTTGAAAATATTTTCCAGGTTTTTCTCTTGGCCGTTTTAGTAATAAAATTTTTTGCCGCAAGTCTCTACGATGAATAGTTTACGAGAACTGGCACCCTGTCGCTGGAAATGAATCACCCTGTACAGGGTGACTAGTTATAATATTAATTTATAAAAATAATGACCACAAAAGTTGTAGAAATCATCCGACTACACCAGGCAAAAATGGGTACTTCAATATCTTCAAGTGTATATTCAATACTGTAACACGCAAGAAACATACATCATCAGATTTTTTTTCTATTTTCTGATGTTTAGTTTTTTATTTAGAAAAAATATCTGCGTTTCAAGATAATCTCCAAAACTCTGGAGTTTTTCCATATTATTCAAAGTTGGAATACCAAATTATAACCAGACACCCTCTATCTAGAAACCAATACACAAAAAAGAAACAAAAACAAGCAACATAAACTACCTTGTTACATACGTTTCCATATTTGTTCCGTGTTGTTCAATCACATTTCCCCACTCATTAACGGGGAATATTTCCGCATCAATCCTCAATTTCTTCAACATTGTCTTCAGCTTATCAGTATTGCTCTGTCCGGAGCTATTCAATTGAAAATAGCTGGTACGCGTTTCATCGCAAACACAAATTCTCAATTTCAACTTGCTCCATAATGGCACCATGTTCATGATACAAGCGAGTTGCATCATGAAAAGAGATGTTATGTCGAATGCGTCATTTTCGCCAGGTCTCAAAAAGTTTACGGGCCAAACGTCGATAAAGGATTTTGACTTAACGCTGAAACAAGAGAATATATTTTATTAAATGCTTTTCGGTAGACATGGTACTCGAATAATACTCACATCTTTGGATCCTTATTCAACTTTGAAAAGTTGCGACAAAGACATAAATTCTTATTCATCCTCAAGACATCCCTCATCATTTGAACATACTCTAACGTGTCCAAACCTCCTGGTTGGCTCAGCGGAAATGCGTCATTATCAAAATCCAAGTTGTGATATGAGGATTCTTCACTAAAGTGAAGAAAATGATTGAACTATCACTACAAAGATCCAATCATTGTACCTCATTAGAAAATCTTTTTCTTCTTGATCATCCAAAAATCCAAAGATTACAGTGTTGGGCTTCATTGCTCCCATTCCACTCAGTCTCATTAAATGTTGCAGGCCTTCTCTCACTGATTTGGCAACGGTGAGTTCTATGAAAGCTTTCACTCGTAGGTGATCTACCAGATTTAGCCAATGAGGAACCATGTTCAAAGTTGGATCGGGTCCTGAGATAATAATCAATAATTTAATAATAATAAACGCCATTTTCAAACTTTGGATTACTGGACTACATCCTGTGCCAAATTTAATCTGATTATCTCGAGCGGTTTTCTGAATATACAGGGTTATTCACGTTATTCGACACGAAACATTATGGCCAAAGTATATGATTTTGAAAAAGTTTTTTTTTTTCTGGATGGATAGGGACCCTTCAAGGCTACATTTTAAAAAACGCATCAAAGTTGTATTTTTTTAAATGGAACCCCCTGTATAATAATTTTTTTGAATTTTGAACAAAAATTGTGATACAACTAATGTTCCTAAATTCAACCGTTATCGAGATATCGCGTTTTAAAAATGGCATTTTTGCAACTTTGACATGCTATAAAATTCAAACTATTCAAGTTAGAGGAAAATGGTTTGCACTTTCCTATCTTAACTTTTCAAGAGCTCTTCTGTCATTTGGATAGAAGGTACCGTCAACTGTCAACTTTTTTCGGCACATTTTGACACTTTTTCACAAGAATGAATTTAATCTCCTTGAATAGCTCTTGAAAAGTTAAGATAGGAATGTGCAATCCATTTTTCGCGAACTTGAATAGTTTGAGTTTTATAGCATGTCAAAGTTGCAAAAATGCCATTTTTAAAACGCGATATCTCGATAACGGTTGAATTTGGGAACATTCGTTGCATCACAATTTTTGTTCCAAATTGAAGAAAGAATTGAAATATCAATTAATATAGAGGGGGTTCCATTTACAAAAATACAACTTTGATGCGTTTCGTGTTTTGGGGACACCCTGTATAACATGAAAATATTTTTAAAATGTAGCCTTAAAGGGTCCCTATCCATCCAGAAAAAAAAACTTTTTCAAAATCATATTCTTCGGTCATAATGTTTCGTGTCGAATAACGTGAATAACGAAGCATTTTTTGACCAATATTATATGGTGCTTTTTTCATATCTTTGAACGTAGAATACGTCGTGATAGTTTGATATCTTGTTTTGGATTTGATGTGTTCCAACATACATTTTTTCTAAAACCCTCAAACCCCTTCCACGTCAGTTGTATATGACCTAAACATAACCTTTTCTCAAAACTACTCACATTTGTCCCTTATCTCTTGGACTTTAGTGATTTTTGCGATATGCCCACACTCCCACACTATAGCTAATGAACTCGATTTTACCTTCATTGTCTATGTCTCCTTTAATCACGTGTCCTAAAACGTACAGACCTCCCTTCTTAAGGTCATTGATGAAATCAATGAGTGGACAAGCCGATCTGGGGCATTTCACCAAAAGCAACACTTGAGGCCGCCAAAACTTAACATGGTCTTTTCGGGAGTCTAAGAGTAGTAGATATTTTCTCACCTAAAAACGTCAACAATAATCATCATTGCTTTGAAGATTTGAGCTTACAATATAATGCAGTACTGAGTGTTTGACAAACAAACAATAATTCGACTATAAGTTGATGAACTCACCTGATGAAAAATAAGAGCTTGAGATATACTACCCCACTCAGTTCCTTTAGACGGCGAAAACAGATGAAGGAAAATCACCAATAATAGACATGAAAGTATACTACATGCAGCGTAAATCGGATTGATGACAAACATCATTATGAATGTCCCCAGCATTCCTACTGATGCAGTGTGCCAAGTGAAGTATGCATAAGACGGCCTGAAGAATGTATATGTTATGAATAAAGCCCGAAATCGTACAAAGCTGACAATGTACCAGAATTTTTGTACAAAGTTAACATCTTACAGGGTCTTCCGTATATTTTTGCAGCCACCTAGAAAGTTTGTTTGAAAAGATATTAAAATAAAACAAATACAAATGTTTCATGAGCTCTTATGAACTTTGAGAACTGTCGTCTATAAGCAGCCATCATCGACTTTATTTTTTTAAATGCGGCCCTGGATTTTTTATAACGGATTTTACATTTTTCGATTCTACGTAAAATTCTAGACAGATTTGACGTACCATGTCTTATGTATGTAAGTATGAGTATGAGCGTTTTTGAAATATGTATTTGAGTTTTTAAGTCAAAAATGAGGTCTGTATGTTCCTCTTTAAAAGTAAATTTTTCGTTCAAGAAAGCCTTTATTGATTAATTTCTGTTGAATTTCTTGTTTAATGGAACCTACTTTTGAAGATTTTTCACAATATTTTGATAATTATTATTACAGGTTGGCCCAAAAATAAGATCAAAAATTAAATTGTGGAAACTGCCAAAAATCATTTTTTTCAAAAGGAAACCCCCAATTTTTATAACTTTATCTCATTGAGCATTGAAAATAAAGATGAGTTTGTATAGGATTGTCCATTCCAAAAATGCTTAGAAACATAAAATAAAAAATAAAAATTTTCGGAATAGACAATCTTATACAAACTAACCTTAGAGAAATAGAGTTATAAAAATTAGGGGATTTTATTTTGAAAAATAGATTTTTGTCAGTTTTCTCAATTTAATTTTGATCTCATTTTTGGGCCCACCTGTAATAATGGTTATCAAAATATTGTGAACAATCTTTAAAAGTAGGTCCCATTCAACAACTACAAAAAATACGTAGAATCCAAAAATGTAATAATATGTAGGGTGTTCCATTTGAAAAATCATTAACCTGTCAATATTTAACAGTTAACAAATTTTTTTGACATTTTAGCTTACAAATTCTCAAAGTTCATAAGCAAACATGAAACTTTTGTATTTATGTTATTTTAATATCTTCTCAAATAAACTCTCTAGGTCGGTGCGAAAATATATGGAAATACCCTGTACAGATGCCTATGATCAAAAATATACTTTGGTATGTAGGTACTGTGCATTAGCTTTTTCGAATCCTAAAGAAAATTACTTATCAAAGAAAATCGATCTCGAATGACAATTTGGAAATGATCGGTGCTTGTCGCTTCACGTTAACTGTTGTCAAATTCAAATTAAGGTCATCAATCAAGTTTCCAGGGTGAAGATCGATGAATACAGATAGAGAGAGGGTGAAAAATCCAAAAGTCTTCACCACCTTCAACTTTGTTTCGTTTTATTATTTTCTTACTGTTTGTTCCAGTCTAAATGCTCTTGATAATGGCATGTAGCCTAAACCCGTTGAGCTAAGAATCAAAATTTGTGTGAGGACTTTTGGATTTTTTACACTCTCTCTATCCGAAATTCAAATTAAACTAAGTTAGTTATGAGTTTGGGTTGGTTTTGGTTCGACAAAGATGAATGTCGCGCTAGCAAGGTACTATTTCACAGATTTCGCAATGCAGCAAGCTTGATGTTAAGTTCGCCTTGGTAACGGTTTTCTGCTATTTTGGCATCTTGTGCAATATTTTTTGCATAGGTACGTTTTGTTGCTCATTGGGAATATGAATTCACTTGCGCAAACTCAAAAAAAAAAACGGATATGTCACTCGGGGTGTCACTGTCATTGTCAATTGCATTGAAAGTAATGGAGATTTTGTATCCAAACAAAGGTTTTTTTCAATTCAAATAGATGTTTTTTTCCATCTGTGCAAGTGATTTTGTGCTCTCTTTAAACACTAAACTGGCTATATATAGGCAAAGTTGCTTATGATAGTTTAATGGCAAAAAACCGTTTTGTAAACTGTTACCTTCGCCTTACCAAATGATCAATTTACGCCATTTATCTAAAAAAGTTATAAATAGAGTTTGAGACCTTGCAGTTCACTTAGATCATGACCTAAAAACGACGATTTAGTACAAAAAAACTAGAAATATAAAATAAATGTATACTCCATAATTTTCTCTAATAATGTCATTATAGTTTTCAAACTATTTCGAAAAAATTAAAACAAGAGAGCTCAAAATATTGGAAACAATCACAATAATAGAGATCGCAGATAGGGTTAGTGAGGAAGAGTTTGGCCTCAACTTCGCCCTTTGTAATAATATAATCTTATTATTACAATAAATAACAACAAACAGGGTGATCTATTTTCAGCGACAAGGTGCCAGTTCTCGTGAACTATCCATCAAAGAGACCCATAATATGCTTAAGGACAGTCAAATCGGTTGTGAGATTCCGAAGTTATGGGCGATTTAGTAACATCAAGTTTGACGTGCTGTCTCATTTGACAACTTTGAAAACCGGGTCTTGAGGCAATTTTGTAGAGAATATCGTCGTAAGTCTGTCTCCATATTCTTTTTTGGTAATTCAATGGGGAAAATTTCAAAAATATCTCGATTTTCGGTTTTGACAGTACCGTAACACCCTTTTGCGACGACTCACGAAACTTGAAATACATTTGCAGCATTTTCTTTTGGGCACATTACTATACAGATTTTTTTCTGGGTCTCTATGATGAATAGTTAACGAGAACTCGCACCTTGTCCGAAAATGAATCACCCTGTACAATAAACTTCATCATATCAAAATACAATGAAACAACAGAAATCAGAAAAACGAACGAGAGAACAGCATAATTTACAGAATGAAGATGGAGGAACAGTTTTCTCATCGGTGGATAGAACGAAATAGAAGTTTAATGGAGTTTCCTTCCAGGTGTACCGACTTAAATTTCTTAGATTTTTTCTATTGGGGTTTATTAGAGAAAAAGTCTACAACACTCGTTCGACCAACGCAGAAGAACTGCGAGATAGTAAACGACAAGTATGCGCTGAAATTACACCACATCAATGGTCTAATGTTATGGCAAACATCGAAAGACGACTCAACAAATACATTCAGGTTAATGTCGATCTGGTTAACAATCCAGGAATTAGTTTTAATTCACGTGTGTTCATTGCATTCCATTCTAAGTGTTTTATTTTGTAGATGTTTTGTTAATTTCGTTTGTTCATTGTATTTTTATGTATGGATATTGATTGTATTTATTTGATAAATTTGTCATGATTGATCTGTTATCGTATGGATTATGAGATAAAAAGTTTCATAATGCATGCTAAGGATCTTGGCAGCAACTTAGTCGTAGAATCTTGAATATTGGATATTTTCCCATGAAATATGTATAGATCCATTTCAGGAGCTGGCAAGTCGAGTTACACACGCAAATGTTGTCTAAAAAATCGCTAAAAGGATTCTGGATTGTTCAGGTTCTTGATGTGTTCTGGTAGGCCCAGGTTTATAAAAAAAAGACTGGACGCTGTCGGTCCCCAAAATACACCTTTCCCTCCACAATATTTCAAAACAAATTTCGTTGAAACCGCTCCATAAATAAAAATGTGTCTTTTGAAATTTAACATACCAAGAAAACTTCCCTTTGTTCTTGATAATTGATCATTAACTTGTCTTAAAAGTAAATCAGGACAAGAGAAACCGTAAAATAGGGATCGGTTTGATCAGAGTTTATTTCCAATAAAAATGATGAAAAAGTCTCAAGTATATGTCTGTTAAAACCCCTCTTTTCAACCTCTAAATGAACCAGCATCTCGAATAATAAACTTGATTATCTTTTATTTCGATCGCGCATTTATTAAAAATTTGGCGTCCAACTGCCAAATCTTTTGTTAAAGAGAAAAAGAAGTTCGAATCAACATTTCATAGAAATACTAAAATCGATGTAATGACAACTTACCTGAAATTCGGTGCCCCAGCAAGTTCCAGTCCCAAACAAGCTAAATTCATCGCAAAATAGCTCAGCATAAATAAAACGGAATTCAATTGAGCGATCAAATTCAGCGATCCAATAAGCAATACCACTTGAACCAGAGTTGACGACAAAATTACAGCCGCTATGGGATTTCCTTTATAGGTACCTTTAGGAATGAAATCCAGAAAATAACCTGCGAGAAATTTCATTTATCGAAGACTATTGGATCGGACAAAATGCAATTTGGATTTACCAAAAATACGATCTTTTGAGACCGCTTCTATTACTCTGGAGGCTCCGATAACATTGCTCAATGCTGCTGACCAAGTTGCAGTGAATAATCCAAGAGCAACACTTGGTCGAAAAACGCTTAAATAATGTTGAGTTGTAGCTGAGCAAATTCGTCTCTATTCATATTTTGAGAACCAAAATGTTTTGATACGTTGACAAGAATGAAAAAATAACCACACATAGAAAATAAGAATACTCACCTCACTGCAGCTAAGAATAAATAATTATTCTTCAACAACTCATTCGTAGAGGTTGCAGCTACCAAAGTGGACATAAGAATGTAAATTGTCAATGTAAAACCAGTAGCGGACAATGTTCCACGTGGAATGGATCTGCCAGGATTTTTCAATTCGCCTTGAAAATGTCTGATTTAGCAAAATACATATTTTGGGTAATATATCTACCACTCATATTAGCCCCAGCCATAATTCCTGTTACTCCAGTAAACAACACACCGAAAACTGTAGAAAAAGTGACTAGTTTACCATTATCAGTATAATCAAGGCCGTATTGAGGAAAGAGGTTGTCTCTCAAAGTTGTCATGTTCAAGCCTAAATATGTGAGATTAGTAACATTATGTAGGATGGTGTTGGATGCTGGTATTTCAACCTGAAAACCAATAATCTCAGATTTTTTCCAATCCTGAGGAAAAAAGCACATACAAGCATTTGCCCTTGATACAGAAAACTGAAAATGGCTATGGCAAGACATCCTCCTACGATTACCAGGACAAAAACAGTAGTTTTGGCAAACATGGCGGCACCGATAAGGCAAATGATGAGATTGACTATATTCAATAATGTACAGTATAAGAATTGCCACCATCTTCCATCGTATACTATTCCTTTCATAAAATACCCTAAAATAAGTTGTGCTAGAGATGATAATGTAAATCGATATGTACCTGATGGTCCGAAATTTTCAACAAGACCTTCAACACAACCGGAAATACAAAGAGCACTGCTGACAATATTGGCAAAAAAGAATAACGTTCCTATAGATCCCCCAAATTCTGGACCCAGAGTTCTACTGATCATAACTGTTGACCGTTAAGGTAAAAAAATATTTGGTGATATATTATGTTTGGGTTGCAGTTGGAAAGGATACAATAAACTCCACCACCTTCGACTGCACCATTGGTTGATATAGCGCAGACAGAGCTGACTGTGAATATGATTATCGTGTAGGCGATAAAAAATTGTGCCAAAGTAACAAGAAGTCCAGCGTTGCCCACAAGATATCCTGAAAAAAGTGTACAAAATTTAAAAAAAAAACACTGTATAAATAATAAAACTGAGGTCGTCAAGCATTACAATATAATGTACCTACAGCAAATTATACGGAGAGGACAGTATTATAATAGTCTGATACATTTGAATACACTCACGGGGTTCATATTGACCATGTTAAAACGGTGTTTTTTTTTCGTGTAAGTTGGGCAGGATTTGCAAGCAAAAAAATCAAGTATTTGGATGTGAATGAAGCTAGATATTAGTTTTTATCCATGAGCCTTGTTCAATGATTTGTATTCGTTTATCTCTGTGTTCACCTTATTATTCATTATGGCAAGTTTCAACACCTAGCTGTATGGTAGCTTGATAAAACCACATTGAACTCGATACTACGTAACTGGAAGGGCCCCTGTCGTGTCGACAACTGAGGCAATTTTAGTCGTATTTTTTTTGGCGCATAGGTATATTTTGATTGGACTAAAAAGGGGATGCTATCTTTGTCACACTCATTGTCCTTATGCGAAGTCGGAGGTTTTCAAATAGTTTGAAGATAAATTGAAAAAGCGGTTGACTTGCTTGGAAAAAATGACTACAATTCTGTGCATACTTAGTAGTCTCAATTATCATGATATGATGGATCTATATATTTCAAATAACTATCTGGAAAAATGCAAAATAAGAAACAAATTAGTAAATAATGAAGTATACTTAGATGATCCGTAATTCGATTAAATAGTTGAGAAAATAAAGGGTAGGTAGTAGGTGCAGGGTGATTTATATGTTTAACCTGTCTATTGAGTAAAGTAAAGGTATTAAGGTATAAACTTGGAAAACTATAATAGCTTAAAATAAAAATGAAAATACTTTTATTTTTGAGGTCACATTAAAACTAATAAATATGGTGTTTTTTGATAGGGGGCTTGAGGAATGTTCGAATAGAACTTCAGCATTTCTTGGAGTGTTTACCATCGTCAACTCCTAAAGGGCCCTACTCACACGCCTGCAGCAGGGGCAATCTAGAAGGCAGGGCGATTGGGGCAATTTCCTAGATCGCCTTCTAAGCAGGGCGGTAAGGGCCCCTTCATACCTTCCTAGCATTATTTCAAGCAAGATAATAATATGAGAAAACAAACTTTGGAAATGATGTTAGAAGTACCAACGAACTCGAACAGGATGTGAAATTGTCACATTTTCAAAACAAAACGTACTTTACAAGGAAGTTTCTCCTGCGGCAGGCCTAGATTGCCCCTGCTGCAGGACTGTGAGTAGGGCCCTTTTAACTAGGACAATTTCGTGTAGGTATACTTAAGGTGCCCTTGTCCTTAATAATTGGAGTTATATCACTTAGCCAAAAAATGAAATCTGCTTTTCTGGAGTGTATTTATTACCACACCCAAATGCACTGCATAAATTAACCATTTTGTTTGGCACCCAAACTATAGAAAGCTACATATTGATTGAACATAATATTAGCTGCAACACTCAGTGTGGCTTTCTTCGTGAAATGTTTGTCTGGTTTTTAGGATAGAATATCTTTACTAAACGTACTCAGATTCTATCCTAAAAAACAGACAAACATTTCACAAACAAAGGCACACTGAGCGTTGCAGTGTGAAAAAGTGTGCACTAGTGGTGCATAACAAACACAGCTTATATATTATGTCAACAGATATGACAAAGATAGACACCCCTTTCTGTCTCTATCTCTTTCTAGTCGAAAATTTGTCTTCAGTCAACTCGATGTAAACAGCACGGATGGGTCTCTTCCAGATACGGTAGTATCGAGTTCAATGTAAAACCATGAACGAAACGTCGCGCGTCGCTGAGGTGAATGAAAAATGGTTTGGTCCATAGAGAAAATAATAAATTAAGAGAGTGTTCGAACCAATACAAGCAGCTGGCACAGAGTTTACAGCGACACTATTGACTACGGACAGCAACTAAATGATAAAACAGGTTTCTTTTTTACCGACAATGCAGAGGCGGCCTTTTCAAATAAACCCATAAATATTCGCTTTATTAGATTTGATAAAAATAAAGTACTGTAGCTGTTCAAAACAGTTGATTCGTTAAAAAACTTATTCAAATTTACTTATCAACTGTTTTGAATGATAACAGGACTGTATTTTTAACAAATTAAAATGAAGATCTGATTCTTTGAGGAAGGAATTAGTAAAACAATGAAGAATTTGTCATAAATTCAAACGAAGGTATCTTTTTATTTCAATGTAATCAACAAAATACATTTTGGTACAATTTTATCACATGCATAAACAATATGGAAATATAAAAAATAATGAATAATATCACTAACAGCTAGATCACAATATTTAATGAAACAAAAACTCATTCTTGGAACAAGTTACATAGGTATGTTTATCAACAAAAACCTTGACCAGAGAACCAGGACATGTATGTGGCTTGAATCTAAAAGTCTTCTTTTTTTTCCATTAGTTTTCAATTTTTCTTGAGAAATATTTTCTGGAATATTGATATATTCAGTTTTGAAAGCTACATCTACACGGGTTTTTCAGAATCGCGAGGGGGAACTAGTTGTATATCTTGAATAATGATTATTTTCTGATAATTATTAATTGGCAGGGCATATTTGGTCAATCGAGTTCTATTCGAATCTGAAAAAGATTTTTCCTCATAATGTTCTTGACATAAATAGCACCTTTTATCAGAATAATTCAAATTCATGATTTGAAACCATTTTTGCGCCTGATCTGGTCTTTTTCAGGGAATCTAAAAATTTTCTTATTTTTGTAATTATCGTCCTTGATTGAGTGAAAGTACTTATTTAAACATTCCAACTGTTCACATTTATAGGATGAAATACCTGGTTTAGACATTTCTAGTGTTAATTATCAGCACACATCAACAATATCCCTTAACAATGTTTTCTCTCGACCTATCTAAACTAAGGATGTACATACTACATAATAACTCACCTAATCTACTACATAACAACTGATTCTATGATTCTAATTAGTATCACAGCTTCGGCTTGAAAGACTAGATGAGCATCATCTTCCACCAGACAGGCAATGTTCATGCTTTTCATGGGGTTGATCTAACCCATGTTGATACCTGCCCCAAGACTGTCAATTCGAAAATTGTCGTGAAAACCACCACCAAATCGTCTTCTTCTTTCGCTATGAACTAGCCCCGAGTCCAGAATCAAGCTGAGAGCCCAGTGTAGCTGTAGTTTGCTTAGTACTCAACAAAACACAAACACAAGTAGATAAGATGCAAGCAAATAATGCCTAAAAAAACCTCCCACGTTCAAAAAGCTTTTTACTACAAGTTGTGCGTACCTTTTTATTGTTTTCTTGCCTCTTAGAAGACTTGCATATCTCCGTATTATTTTTCCTGTTCTGCCTAAACCAGATCTAGACAGTTGCAATCAATATCATTTATTTATTATCAAAGCAGATAGTATTGAGTATTAAAGTCAGTCGTTTTTTGCTTTCGCTTTAGTGTATGATATAATAGTATTATATTATATTTTATACTTCAACTTCACAAAAATGTCAGGTTTCAGGTTATGTTTATGATTCAACACCAAAACAAACGTTGGAAATTCGTTTTAACAAATTGACGTACCAATTTTTGATCAAAAAATTCCAAAAATCATGTATCTCTTTCTAACTGTATAAGTAAGACAGACCCAACCGATTATCATATGTCAGGCTGTCACATCGGATTAGTTCAAAACCTTGCCACCGTACGCCGTGCGCTACGGACCAGCGCAGAAACTCTATACGGATATTTCCCACTTGAAGAAACTATCTCTTTATTTTTATTTTATCTATGGTTTGGTCGCTATCAAGAAGAATGACATTCTTGATACTTGACCGAACAATATGAATAGTGGTGGGTGTAGGACTGTGTATACGTACGTAGAAAAATAAAAGGTGTAGACCATAGGTTATTGGTGCAAATTTCATTTCAATTAATTAAATGCAGAGCGCTTTCGGCAACAATGCCATTTTCAGTGCCTCTTAAGTCATTTCACACATTATTCCGTCTCAAACCATCGCTTCAAATCACCGATCTATTAGATCAGTGCTTCAAATACACAAATGAAGCCATCAACTTCCAAGTTAGGGCTGAATTGTAGCCCTGTTCTTGTTCGTTCATGTTCTTCCGTCACTTATACAATTAATGTAATGTGTAACCTGTTGATGAGATGTGTTCTGGTCACACAAACATCTACAAGGTTTTTTATATTATTTAATTTTCCACAGTCGTACAAAATTGGAGACAGTTTTATCGTTGCTTCTAAAAATTTCACCGGTAGCGGTTACGAAAGCAGTAGCGATAGTCGCTATTTGACAGATAAAAATACAGGGTGTCCCAGCAAGGGTGGCCACCGGCCATATCTCGGAAACTACTGGACCTAAAAGTTCAGGAAAAAAAATATGATCACTAAAGTGGCCACGAGAAAATGCTGGGAAATATTTATAACTTCGAAATTTTTCCGCTAGGGGGCGCAATCAAAGGTTAAATATTAAAATTCGAAATTTCTCCGGAAATTCTCAGATTGAGGTATATCTTTATCAACATGGTTAGAAAACCTAGACAATTTCACGTCTTTTTGGTACAGGGCTCATTGGCGTACCGATCTTCGTGTGAGTAGGGGAAGGTAGTGAAAGTGTAATTGTTCAAGTGGCTGTAACTTATAAACGACTTGTCCGATTTTGTTGCGTATAGGCTTGTTTGGAAGACAAATGTGAGTACTTTCGTATATCGTATCCAGTGATGCGTGATTGTCTCCAGAAAAGTTGCTAGAAGGGGTAACTTGAATTAAAAACAGTGTTTTTCATTTTACCGCAAAAATTTAAATGGTATGGTATCACTCTTCAATTTTCAAAATTCAAGTTAAGTTATAACATATCGTATTTTTGACAAAACGTGGATATGAGATCTGTGAGCCACATGTTTATATTAAATCGATCCGTTCAAGTTGATGTTCTTTAGATTTGTTCTGCTCATGATGCATTTCTTTCATTCTATCTTGCTTTCCTAAGGCTCCATTGAATCTACTTTGTAATAAGAGATGGTTGCTTCCTGGCAATACCGAAAAACACCTCCACAATGAACCGGGCAATATTTATGTTCGATTGGTAGAAATCGAGCGGATTTGTATGTTCGATTGGGAAACCGGGTCAATGAGTTTTGCACTCAGTGCAGATTTTTTGGCACGAGGTCTTTGAGCTCGTGCTGGTATAGTGCAATTTCAGTGCATTAGCAAAATTGAAAAAAAAAACATGAAAAATGGTGGATATAAACGTCGCGTGAGGTGATTCTGTGAGTGGACAACAAATTTCGAGTTAGTTATAATTGTTGTAATCTAGTAGTGCCGGAAAAAAAAATACTGGCGTTGACGAGTTATGGAAAACTAGAACCTACTCAAAACTGAATTAATTTCATTTAAGATCTGGTGCATATACCTAATTTCTCAAAAAAATGGTTCCTTGTATCTATGATCTAGGTATATAGTACGAAACTATTGATTGGTCTCAAGATTTTGTCATTTGGCAAAGAGAAATGGACTTCTAATTAGTTTAGTTTTAGAGTCACTTCAGCCGCTACGCAGAGACAACATAATATTAGATTTTCAAGAAGTTTAATGATTCCAATTTCAATTCAAACGGAATTTTAGCGTGCAGTATTATAGCACACGATGAAAAATGTTTGTTCGATTGGGATTGCCCTAGAGCAAATTTTGATCATAACTGGTTTTGCCCAAGGTCAAACCCAGTGCAACCCTTGTTTTCGCAATCGAAAACACTATAAGCTTGAATAAAGAAGCTTCACGTTTGAAAAAAAGTTCAAAGACAAATAAAAAAAAATAAATTTAAAAAAAGTCAAGTATGATGCATGATGCACTTTCAGGAAACGAAGAGTTACCTTATTATTTAAAAAAGTTGGGTATGTATTTGAAAAAAAAAGTTGATGGTGATTGCGAGAATTCGAAACGTCGGATATTTATTTCGACCACGCTATCTTGAAGAGCAGAAAAAGTGGCCATGAAAATGTGTCCTTTGTTATCAATTATCTCTTCAAATAAATTCAGGACAAAATAATGAAAGATTTCGCAAAAAACGGTAATTGCCGGATATCTCCGAAAGTCTTCGGATCTTTCCAAGTTTCGAAGCGTCGTTGTATCTCTTATGGTTTATGAGTTACCAATGCTATAAACTCGAACTTGTTACACCCTGTATATGGACCAAGCTTTAATTTAAGACAAGATATAAGCTTGGATTGAAAAACCTGGATTACATGTTCACTTTTTCATTGATAACTAAATGATCCACATTTTAGGCTTTTCTAACAGTGATTATACAAGGTCGCTGATATGTATGGCAACAGTCGATTATTGGCTGAAGTATAAGAGTTACCGGAAAAAGTTGAACACAAAAGTTATAGGGTTTTTAGATATCCATTAACTGGTGATAATTTGAAGTATACAGGGTCGGTCATAAAGTCGTGGCACATCAAAGTTGCATTTATTTAAATGGAAGCCCCTGTATTTTAATTGATATTTCAATTCTTTCTTCAATTTGGAACAAAAATTGTCATACAACTAATGTTCCTAGATTCAACCGTTATCGAGATATCGCGTCTTAAAAATAGCATTTTTGCACCTTTGACATGCTATAAAACTCAAACTATACAAGTTAGAGAAAAATGGTCTGCACTTTTCTATCTTCACTTTTCAAGAGCTATTTTGTCATTTGAATAGAAGGTACCGTCAACTGTCAACATTTTTTGACACATTTTTACACAAGAATGAATTTAATCTCCTTCAATAGCTCTTGGAAAGTTAAGATACGAAAGTGCAAACCATTTTTCTCTAACTTGAATAGTTTGAGTTTTATAGCATGTCAAAGGTGCAAAAATGCCATTTTTAAGACGCGATATCTCGATAACGGTTGAATCTAGGAACATTAGTTGTATGACAATTTTTGTTCCAAATTGAAGAAAGAATTGAAATATCAATTAAAACACAGGGGCTTCCATTTAAAAAAATGCAACTTTGATGTGCCATGACTTCATGACCGACCCTGTATACTTCAAATTATCACCAGTTAATGGATATCTAGAAACCCTATAACTTTTGTGTTCAACTTTTTCTGGTAGCTCTTATACTTTAGCCAATAATCGACTGTTGCCATACATATCAGCTACCCTGTATAATAATATAACATCTCGTAATGAAAATGTTTTATTCAAAAATGATCCAAGGCTGTGGCTTGTGAATACACGTTAATGTGAATTTGTGAATACTGATAATTCTAACCATGTTAGTTATGGGGAACCACAATAAAATTTTATTCACTGAATTGATAATTTTATTCGCTTAATCAACAATAACTTTCTATTGATAGCTAATATATGAAATAAACCTTTCTAAAGCGAGGAAAGGATTAATAGCGTTCTGAAGCATCCAGATGTGAATACATATTTTTGCATCTTTCGATTGAAGATGCACATTGATTGTCGAAATAGCGCATTTAGAGAACCCGCGACTCATAAGAGAAAACATCTTTTACTCGAGTGTTTCACAGAAATCTCTTTGTTCTGTGTCGTGAAGTGCGATCTTTCCTCAACAAAATGTTTTTTTTGTCATGTCAATATCTGCTGTTATAGAGAAGATACAGATGTTCAAAGAAAATGCTGCAGTTGTTCGATATTTTATCAACAATTAATGAAAACATTCCTATAGACGTGCATGAACAAATGTTTTAAGATTCCATATTGTCCCAATTTATCCAATGTTCCATATTGGGCAAATTGTTCACCCCGAACACTCTTTGGAGGCGGTAGTATCATGGTGTGGACTGGGGTATCACTAAATGGCCGTACAGATCATTTATTAATTGAGAATGGGTTATCAAGCACATGGGATAGGTATGCTAGGATTGCTAGATAGACATGTTCGCAATAGACATCAGAAAACCTTGCCTGAGTTGCGAGAAGCCCTTCTTGAAAAATAACAAATATTTCTCGAGAGGCATCAAAAGCATGCCATTCGCATGGCAGAAGTCATAGGGATACGATGTGACAATACGCGCTATTAATTTGAAAACATTTTGTTCATGCAAATCTATGAAAATGTTTTCATTCATTGTTGGTAAAATATTGACAAACTGCAGCATTTTCTTTAAACATCTGTATCTTCTCTAAAAAAGCAGATATTAACATGACAAAAAACATTTTGTTGAGAAAAGATCGCAATTCACAAAAGAAAATGAAATGAGCTAGATTTTGCCGCACAATTTTCCCAAAGGGTGTTGAAAACTCAAGGGTAAGAAAGTAGCTTTTGTTCCTCCCTGTATAATGACCAAGCCATCGGTATTTTTCCAACACCAAAATCAAGAGTAAAATCTTAAGACATAGGGCTAGACTTTTGTACAAATTTCACTAAAATCGGACAACAAATAAAAAAGTTATAAGGATATCTATTTGACTCAAATTATTCTTGTCCCGAATTTATTGTCGGTGAGTGTATTTTCGATCTCGTTTAAAAGAGCATTTTATGGACTTGAAAAAACTAGAGGGCGTTATCTGCAGCGATTACAATATTTTGTGATTTTTGGAAAAAGAAACAGCATCAACTTATTGGATCACCTGATCATATGGTAAATAACAGAAGAATCTGTGGAAAAAATAGACAGTTGTTGAGAATTATCTTGTAATATTAAAACAAACCGGAAAAAATGATAAAAAAAAATTCGTGTAGATCATAATACTATGCCTACCTAAGACCAATGTAGGTACCTATTATAATATGGAAGGCGAATAAAATTCAGGAATGGAGGATGTTAAGGTTGTGATTAAGGAGGAAAAATTGTTTTCTTTAGAAATATCATACTTTTAATACTTATATTGAAGAGTTACGTGTATATTATTTTATATAATCAGGTTTTTTTTAACTATCGGGATCGCCCCAACGTACACTCAGAGGACGGAGCAATAAATATGGACTTGCTCAGTGGTATTGTATATTAAATCTTAGTTCAAGCTTTCGCCCTAAGTTAAGGGCTTCTTCAGGAAGAATCTATATAAAGAACGTGGTTTCAGTCTACAAAAGTCAGCAAAGGTTAAAATTAACTTACAGATTAGTTACAGAGTTCTCCTCAACATAACAAGAGGGTAGGTGTGCATTATTTTGAAGTTACAGAGTGCAGCACCGGGGAAAAAAGTAATAATACCCTTATACTACATGTGACCGTTGAAACAAAGAAACTTTTTTTTGTTTGTTTTGTTTTAATATACAATACCACTGAGCAAGTCCATATTTATTGCTCCCTCCTCTGAGTGTACGTTGGGGCGATCCCGATAGTTAAAAAAAACCTGCTTGTTACCAGAAGCCCCGTAACTGTCCTTCAATTTTATATAATATCACACATATTGACATGTTAAAAACCAAATACTTAGTGGTTGTAATGGATGGCAGTAAATTAAAAAACAAATGAAGTAGGTATGATCAACGCATAAAAATCTGCAAGAGAAATTATTGTTGTTACAGTTTTAATAACGATTTTTCATTATTGCTGTTGGAACCGTGAAAAAAATCCCAGAAAGATGTATAGAAGTCACCTCAATTTTTGATAAAAAAATAGTTTCGAATCGTGATGCCAACTATTTTTACACAATTTAAATAGCGTCAAGCCGGGATACTCTGGCCGTGGGATGGTTTTTTGGGACATTTTCTTTTATTTTTACCAAATCGTGTGCGTTTGTTACAGGTTGATTTTATAACAAAGAGAATCTTCGGAAAAAAATCCAAAAAACCTTTGAAAATGAAAAACTAGACGTGATACCAGTTACCCTCCAGGGCCCAAGTAGCCCGACTTTACCGCTCCAAAAAAAATATAGTGCTAGAGGTACCTACTCACCCATTCGAAGAAAAATCAAAGCAGAAAACATAGACAAGCTGACCGGTGCAAATACACCAGCAAAAGAGCCCAAAGTCCTGGTCGCGGATTCATCAGAAAAATTACCAAATTCCACATATCCTGAACTGGAAGCTTCGCCAGAGTTGTATTGGTTTTTATCAAAAATTCTCGAAATCTTCCTCATCATCGAAGATCCTGAAGAACCTACGAGGGGCGTGTTGTCCACTGTGTTAGTGGAACCGTCTGGAGGTGCGATCATTTTTGGGCTTTATTGAATGACGCGAGCTATGTTGACTAACACATTGAATGAATGAATTATCTGCTATTACTTAATTTCATGTCTACAACGACAAAATGTTATCAATAAACCCCTCCTCGTCGGGTGAGCGGTGAGTAAAAAACCACAAAGACAAAAGCAACAATTTTTGTATTGTCAAGGAAAATATTTTATTGTATTTACATGTTTAGATGTCAAAGTGACATGGATCAGCTGAGAGAGCAAATGAAACGAAAAGGCGTTCAATTAGGACAAATAGGAAGCAAAAGTGTCTACGTCTGAGGGCAGAAGTGTTTAGTTGATACCATAGAATCTCGATATTGTTCTACAGAGACCCGCTAAAATATGGAACACTCATTTAAAATTCAGGGTTTTGATTTTTTGGAAAACGCTCGGACACGTTGATTTTTATTTGTGGATTTGGTTTTTTCAATGACAAATTCATGTATACAGGATGAACCAAAAATAAGTTACGACTATCAACTTCTCAATTTCTAATGAAAACCTGTATTTTTCATTTCATTTTTCAATTCGGCGTGAAATTCTGAGTATATTTCATGAAACATACCCCATATACGAAACCCAACCGTTTTCGAAAAACTTGCATTTTAAATCCATAATATTGATTATATGAAAACAGACTATGTTTTTTTTGGTTGAAAGATTGAATGAAATTTTCAGTCAGCAATAACGTGAAAAAGTGGTGATTGTGATAAACTGAAAAAAAAACATAATTGCGTATTTACCAATGGTCAATTTGCATATACCTATTTTCAAATAATGACTTTATCGAAATTTCATAAACGTATTCTAGACAATATTAATTGAAAGTCATCAGTTACTTTTACGTAAACCAGAGAGTTATGTACACATGCGAAACGTCATCAAAGCGCTGACGTCATTATTTAGCGTGCGCGTATTGGATGTATTCTCCGTATACACGCTAAAACTTTGAGCACTAAAATTTGTACAGTGAGGTTAGGTAAGCGTGTTGAAGTTCTGTGGTTTACAGATTTATGATTTGTTTGCATTCATTATATGCAGTGTTGTCAATAATTTAATTCTAGCAATCAGTTTCACGACATTTTAAAACTATATGAGAAGGAAAACCGGCAAACATTTGTGATTAAAGGTAGCAGAACAATCGACGAGATGTTGAATATGTACATATACGTACCTACTTTATGTACCTATGTATTTTAGAACTTGCAAAATGGATTGTCCAGCATTGATCAAACTTCGGGCTACTAAGACAGGAGACAGGTGATCTTCTTGAATTCAATCAATGTACAATTGGCATACATTTTCAAATGACTTGAAATTTAATATACGTATTCTAGACAATATTAGAAAGTCATCAGCGAAAAAATTTGACCAAAATACTCAAAAATAATAAAAAATACTAAATTTAAAAAAAAGAAAACGCAAATTCCACTGTATTATCGAAAACGGAGTGGAGCCATATTACGTTTTCTCTCCAGAGAGAGTCATCTCAGTCAATACGTCAGATGGAGAAAGATGATTATTGTATTCTGTGACGTAGTGGGTGTTGATTGGCGCTCTTTAATCGGTGATTACTACAATAATAGGGGTCGTAGGTTGATTATTTGAAAATCAATGGCATCAGTACTTACCATAAAATATGCTTATAAATAAAATATAAGTATATGCATGACAAGAACAGATGAAACTACTCATTCATAAAACCTATCCAACTCTGGTGCCAACATCATAAGAGCAATAAGAGGAAGCGAATAACATAGAGGAGTGTGGATGAAAAATTGGATCAACTGATGCTAATAAGAAGCCCCTCCTCTTGAATATCGATTTTAAGCAGTCATGTTGAATAGTGCACAGTGGGGCCAAGGCATCAAAACTTTGCATTGAATCACAATAAGTATTAATAAGGCCGTTAGAATTTAGCAGTCGTTATTTAAGTTTAGGGCACTGATATCAACAAAATCGTATAAAAAAACTGAATTGGTAGAGCCTTTTATTTGGAACTATCATATTATTAATAAAAAAAAGTGGACATTTCCTTGAGAAAAAAAATCTGAGTATGGCACATGATCAAAAAAGGCTGAATAAGAGTCCATGAAAAAAAAATCAGAATCGCGGATAATGTCATACAGCTCCTGTCGTGTTTCAAACATCATGTTTTTATCGGCAGTAGATAAAATTAACAAGATTGATGATTGGGTTAATTTGGTTCAAGTTACATAAAAAAAGGAAAAAGACGTTAAATCTTCACAATAATAAATCTTGATGATGCAGAAAAAAACAAAGCACACTTTACAGAATAGAACAAAAATGAGACATGGATATTGCTGGATTCACCTTTAAATATTCTTGAGAAAATTGGATATTCAATTTTCATTTCTTTAAATGCTATACCTATCTATTTTCAAAACATTAACCTAATTAAATGTAAAGCTTAAAGTATAAGGACATTACTTGAATAAGAATAGGAGTCCGTTCCAAAAAATGGTATCAAAAAATCAGAAAAAAATGTAAATTTTTAAGCCATGTCACACTTGCGGCAAATGAAGATAAAAATGTAGCTGCGAAAGCAGACTTATTTCGTTATTTTTGTATTCTCTGCCATTTTTTCCTGTCCGCAGTACCACTGTCCGCTTACAGCTGAGAATATGAGCAAGGAATATGCGACGATGCCAGCTATATTAGTGTGATATTTTCAGATGGCGTTTGTGGATAACGAAATCATTTTAAAGGGCAGTGCGCAGATATTCATGATAAGTTCAACAAATTTTATAGGTAACTTGAGAATACTGTAATGTTTTTACAGAGATCTTCGACATATTCCATTTTCTACTGGATTTTGATCACTTCGAAACATTTTTGAAAATCTACTTAGTATCTACAAACTATGATCTAGCCGATTCTCCAACTTCGTCTCCCCACGACAGTCTTATCAGTTCGAATACGAGCGTCGTGCATTTCATTGGTGAAATTTAGCATTCTACAGCGTTCTCTGTTTAATCGGATGTATAGAAATGTTTACAAAATTGAGCAGTGTAATATTTGTTTTGTCAAAACTATACGACAGTGACATGTCATTCAAGTGAAAAGTTTGGGTATGTTATGATGTATGTATGTAAATAATTAATTTGAATCAGGTAGATTTGCAAATTTTGATACACACAATCGACCAATTCAATATTTTCGCTTTAGTTCCTGTACTCATGTGAGGAGTCATTTGAAAAAAAATATTCAAAAGTATCAACCTCTGGTAAAAATATGACGTCATACTTTTTTGTTTTGTCAAAACAAATATTACACTGCTCAATTTTTTGAACATTTCTATGAGCAATACCAGTTTTTTTACGAACCAGCTGTACATAGCTCAAGGATGGATATTTGATTCGGGATTTCGGAAAATGTGTCGAATAGCCTGTCCTGGGGGCGTGTTGTTTATAACCAATGATGGAATCACAACAAAACGTTTGTAGTTCCATCTGTTCTTGTGTATTAATCTGAGGGCGGAAATATCGCAAACCAATCCTATCGCGAAACGCGAAAACGCCGTCCTTGAAATACGCACATGGGGACCCACCCAGACAACCAGACGCAGGGCTGACAGGGCGGCAAATTCAAAATATTTGAATTCATTTTTATGCCAGACTCTTGCCGTATCCGTTCATTCCGTTCCGTTAGGATTCGCGGACCCTACACAACTTTCTCGTAGACTTAATGATCGGCGCAGATATTAGTTAATACCGATGCCAGCAGATGTAAGACGATGCCAACAATCGGCCGATACTTTGCAGACGGTAGATGTTTGCTGGGATGGCACGAACTCGGAAAAACGTAGACAATTGAAAGCCGCTATTTTCTAGTCACCTATACGAGGGCCGATCAATACATTCTATTTTGTTCACAAGCGTATGTAAAAAGTACACGAAGATGTGATTTTGGAGATAGGTGTGGTCGGTTAAATTGTAGAGGATTTCTCCACTTTGGGATTCGAACACGCCACTTACTTCTGGCAATATTCGAAAAACAACTTTTTTTTAATTTTATATAAGAAAATTGAAGAGACAACGAAAAAGTTTTTTTATTTCCCTAGAAGGCGTGTCTTGATTTAGAAATAAAAAAAAACTGGGAAGAAATCATTATTTGGATAAAAAATTACGTATCATTTAGGTACTAACCAAAATGATAATTGGGACTTTTCAAAAATTACTCAAAAGTTTATCAAAATTGGTAGTAAGCAAGAAAAGCACCGAATATTTTCAAATGGGATTTCCCAGATTAGTATTAGTGAGTATATACCTACTCATTCTTGATACCTATCTAGTTGTTGTTGTTATAAGTCCAACGATTTAGTAAAAGATGAATGCTTGATATCATAACATGACGATATAATTTTTCACCTCCTGAGATCACAAAACCTTTTCCTTCAAAATGTTTTTATTTCTGAACCACACGAGTTTACACGCCTTCCTATCAAGTAAACATAATCATGAGAGATCTGCAAAAGTGCATACTTTATGGAAATTAGTTGACTTTTCACCTGAAAACAGTTTTTTCTTGAAAAGGAAGCTTTCTCAGCTTTCTGTTAGGTGATTGAACAATGTTTCAGGGAACAACACGCCATTATCAAACACCAAATGAACACTAATCGACCAATAATGTTTGAATAATATTAATTCACGATTTATCACACAAAATGTCAAAATACGGCAGTAAATGCATGAGTTTTCAGAAGATCCTGGAATTCCTAAAATTCATATTCAAAACATCAACATAACCGCAATTATTGATTGCCAAGCATTCAAACCAAGCAATTCGAGGCAATGTTGCCGTACTTGACAATTTTCATAAGATTCACTTTGATATGCACATATTCAAAAAAAACAATGCATAGTTATATTATTATGCATGTTATATTTGTAAAACACAAAGGTCTATGCAATTTTAACCATATCGAATGCTTCAAAACTCACAATAATTTTCAATGCTTTGACATATGAGCACATTGGCAACACATGCCTAGAAAATGGCTGCCCCCATACCTATAGTGTCAAAATTTTGATGCGCTGTCGTCCAAACTCATTCTCGTACCTCTATATCTCTGGATACAATCTACATTCAATTTGGCATAAACGTGACTTTGAACACAAATAAAATGTGGATAGTGACATATGATTCTCGTTTACCAAGCGGAAATTTGACAGTTCCACTTCGAAGTGAAATTCAATGTAAACTGTAAACCTTAAATTAATGTAAAGTCCGTTTTTTTTTTTAAATGCCTGACATGTGCCAAAATTGTAGGTTAAAGGTTGGCAATCTTGATCTCCAAAAATATGATCAATACTAAATTTCCAGATTAGTGGGCTGTTTTTCACAGAAAATTGTCTGGTGCAATCTTTTCAAAAAGCACTTAGCGAACATTACATATTCCAATCATTATGAATATAAAATAAAACTCTTCTGAACACCATAATATGTCATTTTTATTATCTAACGCAATATTATCATCACAAAGTCAATAAGATATCAGTTAAAAATATAGTCTCTATATAATCAGTAAAGCCCAAATAAAAATCAGGTACAGAAAAGTGTTAGTCTATGACTCTACTGGTTCATATTTAAACACCACTCCAAATTGATTGGCACCAAGACTCTTGGCTAGCCATTCATTTTTGATAACAGCCATTTTCAAACTGTCCACTGCGAATTGGGTATTCAAATTAGTGTGTATGGAACGACCCATGCCTTCCAAGACTATAAGATCAGCTTCAGCCATCAGGTCGCATAGTTCTGTGGAAGTAAAGTATAAGTGAAAGTCCAAAGACAAATTAGCGAAATTGAAAAGAGGATAGAACAGAGGCAATAATTTTGTTTGAAATTCTTTTTCAATGAATTGTGGAATACATCAAAACAAAAAATTGAAATCCCTAAATCGTCTATGCTCTAAGAGGATGAGTTTTTCCAGCTCCTTTCGAGAGACGACAGAGGTTTCGGTTTTCTATGATTTTTGACCGTGACTTGTGGACAAGGACCAATGTTAAACATTCATAGTTTTACTAAAGAAATGAGAATACATCAAAATATTGACCTCTACTAACTTATTAATAATACATAAAAAAAACAACAATGGGGAACAATAAAATGTTCTGAAGAGAAGCTAGAGTCCGAATTTGGAGTACACTTCTTTCATCATTTCACCATAAACTAAAAGCATTTTCATTTTAAATTTTAACGGAAAAGTCACTTGTAACAGGAGTTATTCATTCAGTCATCTGAGTTAGGTGAACCCATCAGAATGCGAGAACAACCCATTTTTGGCAAGAAATTACTTGTTCTTTCAGTAGATCGAAAAAAACCAAAACACCAAGAGCAAAGAAATTGCTAAGAGTACTAGTATATTATTCAATGAGCGGGAAATGGTGGATATCACTCACAAGGATGAGGTTTGCGCTACGAGCCGTAGGCGATTAGCGTAATCATCTTAGTGAGTAATATCCATTTCCCGCAAGTAGTTTATATGATTATTCAATAATTGAAGCAAACTTTGAAATATAAAATTTCATTTGGACGGCACTTTTTAAGAACTAGTTAACTAAAAGTGAGGTTAGGTTGTTAACACAATGTGACAATGACCATAAAACAAGTATGGACGGTCAAATGGGCTGTTTCAAAATGATGTATTTGAAGGTTGACATTTTGTCGAATGTTCTGATTGGCTACAAAATAGTGGAGATATGAGATTAGATTATTTCATTGGTTAAAAACAATGGAGTATTGAGAAAAAGACACTGGTATGAGTAACGAGTTACATTCATGTGAGTGATTACTCATACAGGGATTTTTTTTCACTCAATTGTTTTCAATCTCTGAAAAGAACCTAATTCCATTACTCCACTTTTCAATCGGTCACTTTTTATACTTTGAGTCCATTTCCGATTGTAATGCTGTATCATCATGAAAGAATGTATTGTCGCCTCCACAGATTATTATAGCTATAACCTATTCATAACACACATCCAATCCATATCAGAAACTTTTCCAATGTGCATACAATTAAAACTAGTCTAAGGAGATATATTTTCAATATCGACCTTTAGCCTGATGTCCACTTTTGTATTGTTCATAAGTTCATATTTTTATATCGTATCGTAATATTTAAAAATTATTATAAATGTATTGTCCCCGTTCTTTCATTTTATATTTTTTTTTCATTTGATTTTATTTACATAATTACTATTTTATACTGTAATGCTATAGCATTTTTACTAAATAAACGATTATTTATATAACAATAGTCCAGGAAAATTGAAGTGAAATGTATTAAATCAGCAGCCAGACGAACCGATGTTATTTTACTTCTTTTTTCAATAAAAAAGTGTATTGTGACATACATGCTAGAAATTATAGATTTTAGTTCGTCAAAAGGACCCTGTAGGTGGGCCATTCAAAACGTAACAATAAGGCCTGTATGTCATATTATAGTTCATTTAGAAAACAATCGCTCGGACCCGTCGATTTTTGTTTTTAGGGGAAAAGATTTCGAGTCTATTAACAACTTTATCACATTCATCCCCTCGCGGGGGTGAACACCAACCCCTAAATTTTAAATGGGAAGGGGGGCGGACTGATACCTTATTTTGAAGGCGCTGCGACCCTGATCACAGCTGCCGAGTTTCAAGCCTCTGTTGTCCTTCCTGTTAATATCACAGGTTGTCAAACTTTTTTTTAAATGTTCTCATTTAATAAATAATTACCTGTAAGAGTTAAATTCTCCAAACTGAGAAGATATGCTGAGGAACGAATGATCTTTAAAATGAGCCATTACCTAATCATTATGACGAGGATTTATTTCATCTTATTTTTTTTTTGCGAAATATATCCCTGTCAAAATGATTGGGAATAGCTCATCTTGAAGATCTTCTGTTCCTCATCATATCCTCCTAGTTTGGAAAAGTTAACTGTCGCGGGGATTTTTTTATCGAATAAAAAAATAAAAAATACATGTTTGACAACCTGTCAAATCAACAGGAATGACAACAGAGGCTTGAAACTCGTTTGAGAATTTCTTTGATTTTTGACATAATTTTCACACTGACACATTCTACATGCAAACTTTTCCGCGGCAGATTTCTCTGATTTTTGACAATATTTTTACACTTTATGACACATTTGCATGTAGAATGTATAATAAACCGTCAACATTTCCGAAGATTAATTGATATACATTGGTTCCGGCAGGATTTGCGCAGGCACCGTTGGCGTTTGGGGTATATGCTTTCATGATGAATCGGTTATACAGCATTCGAATCGGAAAGGGACTTAAAGTATAAAAATTGACCGGGTTCTCCGACGACTAGAGCCAATCGGAAAATACGACAAGTTGGCGACGTCAACCTTCACACATTTAAAAGCAGTTCCCAACCTCACTACAAGAGTCTAGCCGGTCAACGTCATCTTTGTCTTCCGACTTCCGCATGCGCAAAAGTCATATGCTTTGGACGGCTGTCAGCCTATGGTTCTGTACTACCGACGTACCCACTCTGGTAATAACTGTACATTGATAGATAAAACTGGCTTAGAAATCGAATGTGAACCGTGGTTTGGAAACTAAAACAGTGAACAACAAAGAGCATTTTATGATTGCTACTGGAAAAGTAAATTTCACATTCATTAAAAGAGCGGGAGACAGAATAGAAGAAATAATCCAGTTAACACAGATCTACAAAAAATAAAAATGTATTTTATTTAAAAAAAATCATTTTTTTGTTAATATTTACCTACTTAAATCAACAACATTTTTGTTTTTCGTCGTATTATTTAATATTGGAATTTGTAGAACATTTATCAATACGCTAAAAACAGTACATTGTTTTGTTGTCCACCATACTACACTTATATTCCATTTTCATGGTGAATTTTCCAAATATAAATCGGTGTAAGTTCAAAGAAAAGTGATAACTGTGAAGTAAATAAATTCTTTACGGCTAATCGACTGTTGAATGCAGCAGATAGTCAAATGAAAAGAACGTTTCACCAGTATTCCGAAAGCGTACTCACATCGGTCAAAACCTCAGCTATAGGAACTGTATGCGTCTCCAATTCGACATCCAATAAAACTATGTAATTCAAAAGAAAAATAAAATGCTGACAAAAAAGGAGCAGTCTCAAAAATATTAAAATTATCTTCAATATTCAGATTCCTTTCAATGCCCTGTTCAAATAAATGGTAATTATTGCATATACGCTTTTTTGCTATTTTCCGATTTTTTTCCAAATTTTCTTATACAGTGGGTTTTTTTAAAGACGGAACATAGGGATTTCCATGTTAAATTGTCAATCCCATGTTAGCAGTACTTCTATTCGTAGTACACAGTTGACAGTGGCATATTATATAAGGCTAGTAAAAAAGTTTTACTTTCCAATTGATAAAAGCATTTTATCTACAACTGTCAAAAAATAGTTGTTTTATGCAACCGTCTATAGATATAAAATGTTCCACATATTACACGACGACCTGAGCAAAACCCGTGGAACATAGTTCTTTATCCACGGGCAGGTTCTTTATTCACGGGCAGTAGGCCAATCATAAGCGAGTATTACCAGTAACGCAGCAACCCACCATACACTTAACTGAGCCGTCCTCCGTCCTCCATCCTCCATTTGGCCCGTATTCTCCGTTCGTACTTAAGCTCGTTTAAGATTTGACGGCGTTTAACTACAAGATTTCGTATGCACCGGCGAAATTAGACACGTTCAAGTCGGTTAATCGCCTTCAAAGTTAAACGCCCGATTTGGAGCGTTTAAGGATTTAAACGGCCTCAATTGTGGCGGAAGATGCGTGCGTCTTGAAAAAATATATCATGACATAATATAAGCTAATACCACCGAACATATTATTTATTATATACAGGGTGTTTCCTAAAGATTGGTAAAAAATTCGTTGTGTGATTCCTGGGGTATTTTCATGAAAAAAAGTTCCTATAAATTCTTTTAACCTTTAACCCCGCCAGTATGGTACGCCCCTGATTAAAATTTTGAAATTCTGAGCTCAAATTCTCATTCAGCATTAAAAGTTTGTATGATGTACCAAATTTCATGATTTTTGTATGTAAGGTTTCGGAAATATTGAGGAAAAACCGTCTTCGGGGTGCCCTATTTAAAGGGGCGTAGCTCCCTTAGGAAGCATTTTTCGGCAAATGTTTATAGGAACTTTTTTTCATGAAAATACCCCAGGAATCACACAACGAATTTTTTACCAATCTTTAGGAAACACCCTGTATAATGGATATTAGGTGCTGATAGTGCTGATACCTAATTGTTTTTCATCCCACTGTGAGTGTGTTTATTTTATTTTTTACTAGGAGGAGTCTGGAGACGAATTTACTTCTTGAAGCCGATATTTTAGACATAATAATAGTTTTTGCATGTATTTACATAAAAATAAAAAATACTATAATACCATTTTAATAATTCAATGAACGTTATGTCATTTTTCAGATTTCATTTTTTTTGTGTTATCTACAAAGTCAGCAATGCCATAGTGTGGTTTCAAGATAAATCAAAATGCCATTTGCAATAATTGATGAAATAATTAAAGTACCAAATGGTTTTATTCAAATAATATCACGTTTTGGGATGTCCGTAAAATTATAATTCACCACGTAATTTTAATAAATTAATTAGCTTTCTGTTCTTTTCCCGTAGATATTATCATTTTATCAATAGCACTAAAATTATTGGTTCTATAGGTGAGGTGGTGCTGAGGGGAAAAGAAAAATCAAGCCAAAATCGCGTATCATACAAAAAAATATTAATTCTATGCGTACCTAAACACAATTGACCCAGACACAAATATTAAACTTGGAAAAAACTATAGGTTTAAACTTTATATGGCGGAAATAATTCAATATAATAATAAGAAAATAATCTTCAACCTTATGAATGCCTTTGAGATTTTCGTGTGGTTCACTTCTGCATGATCATTATCAAATATGGATATTTTTTAATCATCCTGAATAAAAATCTCATTTCTGATGATTTTTCGTTTTGTTCCTTTCTGCATCAAGATCAAGATTAAGCATAATTACGTCCATGTATTAAAACAATAGTTATTTATCAAAAAATATTCAAATTATTTCAAATATATGTACCATGCATTATGTGAAGTTTATATTCAATTTCACCTCGAAGAGAAAGTGACAGATTTTCGCTAGCCAAACGGGAATCATATGGTACCATCAACATCGAATATGTGTTCAAAGTCACGGTCACGCCAAAACAATGTAGATGGTAGCATATGATTTTCGTTTGGCAAAGGGAAATTTATCATTTGCACTTCGAAGTGAAATTAAATGTAAACCAGGCATTAATGTCAACTGTCAACATCATATGGTCTCCAATCAACTTGAATACCACCAAAATGTTCCCAAATTTCCAACGTTGCCGACCTTTCTCTAGGTTTAACTAAACGTTGCGAAAATTAGCACGGTGCATACCAAGAAAAAGTCGAGGACGTTTAACTATTTGAACGCGTTTAGTTGAATGCGTTTATCTGTAGAATCGGAGAATACGGACCTTACCATCTAAAGTGATTGTCAGTTGATTGAAAATCGTTCATCACGTGACATGATATTATCATGATAATTATCATGTCACGTGATGAACGATTTTAGATGGTAAATGGAGGACCGCTCTGAACTAACGAAGGCGGTTTGTCAAATTGTCAGTGTCAACTGTCAAATCATCCACTCGTTTAGTTTTTGTTTGTTTTGTTTGAAAGTAATCAGTGTATAGCATACAGGCATATTCTTCGAAATAAATAATTATGAGCGTCGAAAATGTTCAGTGCACACCGCCGGACATCCGAGAAGCGGCGAAAGCCGCATCATGGGCTTTATTGCCAGAAAAATCTAAAAAAAACTACGAAATTGCGTACAATACATTTATGAAGTGGCGGCTAGAAAACAATATCA
This sequence comes from Orchestes rusci, assembly GCA_958502075.1. Classification (NCBI taxonomy): domain Eukaryota; kingdom Metazoa; phylum Arthropoda; class Insecta; order Coleoptera; family Curculionidae; genus Orchestes; species Orchestes rusci. The sequence goes on along the minus strand of OY293304.1, from coordinate 18,987,438 downwards.
CCTCTTTTTCCGAAGATACTTTGCTGGTGTACGTGAAAAACTTAACAACAAAATATAAATCATCCACTTTGTGGAGCCACTATTCAATGCTGAAAAGCACCCTAAGCATTAATCATATGCTGGGTTTATACAACATTTACATAGTCATAATCATAATCATAGTCATAATCACAAAAGCTGAAAGCAGGTTTTCTTATGTACCCGTTTATACAACATGTCGCAGTCGTAATCATAATCATAAGCATAACTACTGACCTTGAGAGTTGGTAATTTTAATCTTTTAAGACTAAAATTATGTCGAGAATGGAACTGCGCAGGCGTAGTAATGTTCGACAGTCATTTGTTTATCGATTTGTGGAGTGGAACGTGAGTGGCTGGAACTTGTGGAAAGTGAATATGGTGTTGTTGACAAGCGTTTGTCTGTGTATTTCAAGTTTCACTATTTTTGCGTTGATTTTGTGGCGAATTTGGAATCATTGTAGTGACTCTTGTAACATTGAAACTCATTTATGTATTGTGGTTGTGGATTGTGGAATCATGGGGAGTTTCGCTGAAGGAGAAGGATTCTTCATTGAAGCAGTGGAAAAATTTCCAGTAATCTGGGCAAAACATAAAAATAAATAGGCCAAGCCTATTATTTTCACTTTTTCCTTGCGAACGATCTTCATATTTATCAAAACTCGGTAATTTCAGACAATTTTACACCAAAACCGCAGAATTTGCGCCAAAACTATGAAGGTTAGAAAAACAAATCAATGTCAACATACCACTGATGTATTGCCAGTTTTGAAAGATAAATGACAGTAGTGAAAATGATGACTATGCTTTTTATGCTTTGACTGTGATGTTGTATAAACCACCTTCTTATGCGTTATGATTATGATTATGATTAAGACTGTGCTTATGATTACGAATTACGACTATGTAAAATGTTGTATAAACCCAGCTATGATGTTAACCTGGAAAACTACGCGAGGGTACGTGCTTTATTGAAAAGACACTCTGAAGGCTACCTACCCAAGAAGTCTGAAGCATTTACTGGAGAAGAAATCAACACATTTATTAATGAAGCGACTGATATCTGGCAACGAAAGTAAGAAAATAGCAAATTTGTTTAAGTCAAATAATTGATATTGTTATTTTACTATTTATAGGTCTCTTTAATAATGGGTGTAATGGGGGCTTGTCGGGCAAACGAACTTCGCGCGATGAAAACTGAAGATCTAAAGTTTTTCCAAGACTAAATGCAGGCGTCTGTTCCGCACACAAAAACTAAAGTGCCTCGCAATTTCACAATAACTGGCGATTTCGATCGCATTGTTAAAAAATATGCAGATCTTCGTCCAACAAACCTAACCTCAAAATCCTTCTTTTTCAATTTCCAAAATGGGAAATGTACCGGGTGGCCAACTAAGAATGCCAGGTACCGTTTCTCGGAAACTATTTATCGTAGAGGCTTGCGGCAAAAAATAGTATGACTAAAACGGCCAAGAGAAAAGCCTGGAAAATATTCTCAAGTTTCTGAAATGGTCGCTAGGGGGCGTAACATCCAACACCAAGTAGAAAAATATGATTTTTATGGAATTTTGTCCAATGAAAATATACTATTTACTATTTACCTACACTTTTTGTCCAAAACGTTTTTTTCTATCTATCATAATAAAGTGGTGGGGAAAGTTCAATTGTTTTTTTAAACAAACGGAGATTTCTCCCGTTTCGCTTGACCGATTTAAACGAGCTTGGGCTCATATGAAAGAGCATGATCTGCACTTCAAAAAACTTTTTTGGTTTTGAATTTTTGACCTTCGCCGTCGCCGCTAGATGGCGTTAACTGAAATGGTAGCATGTTTTTGAGTTTTTTCCAAAAAAATCAAATGTAATGGTATATTCATTTTTATATATTTTAAAAGGGAATACATTTTCCTTTTAAAAAAACAAGAAAATTAATGTTTTTTTTGTATTTTTTTTTTGTTTTTTTTCAATTTTTTTTTTTTAGGAAAATATGTCCCCTTTTAAAATATATGAAAATGGATATATCATTACGTTTGATTTTTTCGGAAAAAACTCAAAAGTATGCTACCATTTCAGTTAACGTCATCTAGCGGCGATGGCGAATGTTACAAATTAAAAAGCAAATGAGCATTTTATAGCACAGACTATTCTCTTTCATATGAGCCCAAGTTCGTTGAAATCCGTCAAGCGAAACGGGAGAAATCTCCGTTTGTTTAATAAAACAATTGAACTTCCCCCACCACTTTATTATGATAGATAGAAAAAAACGTTTTGGACAAAAAGTGTAGGTAAATAGTCAGTAAATCCGAAAATGAGCTCATCGATATATTTTCATTGGACAAAATTTCATAAAAATCATACTTTTCTACTTGGTGTTGGTTGTTACGCCCCCTAGCGACCATTTCAGAAACTTGAAAATATTTTCCAGGTTTTTCTCTTGGCCGTTTTAGTAATAAAAATTTTTGCCGCAAGCCTCTACGATGTATAGTTTCCGAGATACAGTACCTCGCATTCTTAGTTGGCCACCCTGTACACAACAAATAATTGGAATCAACAAATTTGGAGGAATGGGAAAAGAAATTGCAAAATATCTAGGAATAACAAATCCAGAACGATATACCGGACATTGTCTAAGAAGATCTTCAGCAACGCTATTTGCAGATGGAGAGGCGAGCATGACAGCTTTAAAGCGCCATGGAGGGTGTTTTTTAATTTTAATCTCGTGTAATATTTGGCCTATTATATGCTCGTTAAAGAAAATACTATTTTTTAATCTTTTTTCAATTTATTCTGTGTTAATTGATGAAAAAACATAATCTCTAAACACCAAAGTTTATCAACGCCAAGTTTTAGCCGTGTACTTTGGATAGAAGTACTGCTAACACGGGACTGAACATTTTTAACATGGGAATCCCTATGTTCCGTCTTAAAAAGAACGCACATAGACACATTCTAGTGTCTTCAAGGATTGCAAATTTACTGGCGGAGAGAAGATTTTTTTTAGGTTAGGTCAGATTAGTTTGAGTTAGATTGGGTTAGATTTGGTTAGTTTGAGTTAGTTTTTCTGGCATGGCTCACGCGGCATCCTTAATACGTTATTTATAATAAAAATCAAATATCATATTTTTTTCCCTCCGCCAGAAAATTTGCATTTCTTGAAGACACTTGAATGTGACTATATAAGAAAATTTGGAAATCATCAAAAAATAGCAGAAAACCGTATAAGCAAGTGTTACCAAATAAAATAAAAAACCGATTTCTGATACTTGATGCCAGGTAAGCTTGAAATACGGTTAAAGCTAAAACAACAACAAAAATCACCTCAAAATATTTCACTTACCTTTGGGAATAGTTTTAAGATCTAAACATGGTCCTTTCTGGCCATTCTCAACAGATACCAGTTTTCCACTGGCTATGGCATCTTTGAGTACAATACATTGTTGGGCCGCTTTGCAACACCACTGATTGAGTTCTTTATATGTGACGTCATTCAATGACGGGTATGAATTGGCTGTCAGTATCACACGCGTTCCCATCAAGAGAAGCTGTCTAACAAATGGAAGAATTCCTAGGACAAAGTCAACGCCCGCATTGTCGACGAATATCACTGCACGTTTGTACGTGTGTACCTGAAAATGTTTTATTCTGTATTGATAAATTTGATGTCCCAATAGGTAAAAATCGTCCATCTTTCTCGAAGAGACCCTATATGAATATGCAGGAAATTGGGAACCAAGTCCAGGTCTCAAATAATATCAGTTTTATAATTCAGATTCAAACGAATACATGCTTCGCTTATTCAGCATCATCGTATCTTGAAAAATAAATATATACAGTGGGGAACAGCCAAATGGAATAAATTCGATAAGTAATGAATGGGGACGTTTTCGAAAAAACGCTCGGACTCGTCGATTGATATCTTTGGCAATACATTTTTCCTAGTAAAAACGTTCTATATAGGGTGTGTCATATAGCCGTGGCTGATACCAACTTTGTTATTTTAAATACAACACCCAGAACATTATTCAATTTTTGAATTCTTTAGAAAATTCTAGACATATTTCATGTACTATATTATTATCCTATACCTATCATTAACTTTTTTGGAAATATCGAGTGGTTTCAGATTTATTGCAAAGATTAATATTACAGAATAAAATTATTTCATGACAGAAACTCGCTAGAATACTCTCAAAAATTGATAAATACCAAGTAGAAATACTGTCTATTTCTTATTCATGGAAAAAATCAAAAAATATAGTCTTATGCAGTCAGACAATTTTTGAATACTTATCTCCTTATCAGTAGAAACACACGCTGAAATGGTTTTCACTTACTTTCCCATTATCAAGACCTGAATGGGCGATGAGGATTGACTGTGTTCCAGCGAATCTCTTTTTTTTTTGATAAATCTGAAAACTCCGAAACTGTTGAAGATAGGTACAAGACATTGTACAGGGTGTCTCCGTATATCTCGTCTGCAGACTAACTCGCTTATTATGCAAGATAGGTAGGGACTTCGAATACAAAGTTGGTAGGTATTTACATGAACCGCCAGAAAAATTTTGTATACCGGGTGCACGAGAAAAGTGTGACAGACACAACTAGCATTTTTTTAAATGGAACACCCTATATATTATTTTATAATCAAATAGACATTATTTTTCTGATCTCAAAAATATACAACATGTAGGCATTCCTTCCAGCCGTTTTCAAAGTATTTGAGTTTTAAAGTTGGTTTTTTGGTATTGTCAAATTTAGTATCTATGACTACAATGATTGTTTGAACAATGTTTATTAATTTTTATCCTTCCAATAATCTAAAACAACAAATATAACAAGTGAACACATTATTATTATTAATAAATCCGGTACACTCCTATCTATGTGATGTTAAAGGTTGTTGATACGCTGTCAGTCAAACAAAAAATTGTATTTGATGTAAATGTATTTCTTTTTAAAATAAAAAATAACCTGCTCCCAAATTATATCTGTGATAAAGTAAAAACTTTTAGAGATGTACATAGTTATAAGACTCGAAACTGTGATAACTTTGTTTTGTTCGAAAAATGTCATTCTAGTCAGCTGCATAACTCCATCTTGCACAAAGGTTTACAAGAATTCAATCGGCTTCCAAACACATTGAAGAATTGTACTAGTCTTGGTCTTTTCAAAAAACTATTGAAGCCACACATCCTGTCATCTCCATTTTAATTTTTTACCTTCAGGTTTTTAATTGTTTTAGTTTTTAACTTTTTACTGCTCTATTTTACTGTTACTATGTACAATGCTTGTATTATTTTTTTTTTTATTATTTGTTCATACATATCTGTTATACATTTTTATTATACTTATACAATAATTTAAAACTGTAAACTTGTGTAGCTTTATGCTAAATAAATGGATTACTTACTAAATTGATATTATTGAATATACCCGCCATTATTCACAACACATTTTCTTAAATGCATTTTATGATATCAATTTATTAATAATTTAATGTATTCACTTGTTTTATTCGTTGTTTTAGATTATTGGAAGGATAAAAATTAATAAATAATGTTCAATCAATTATTGTAGTCATAGATACTAAATTTGGCAATACCAAAAAACCAACTTTAAAACTTAAATATTTTGAAAACGACGGGAAGGAATGCCGACATGTTGTATATTTTTGAGATCAGAAAAATAATGTCTATCTGATTATGAAATGATATATAGGGTGTTCCATTTAAAAAAATGCAAGTTGTGTCTGCCACACTTTTCTCGTGCACCCGGTATACGAAAAAATATTTTTTTCTGGCGGTTCATGTTAATACCTACCAACTTTGTATTCAAAGTCCCTATCTATCTTGCATAATAAGCGAGTTGGTCTGCAGACGAGATATACGGAAACACCCTGTACATGAAATTTGTCTAAAACTTTCTGAAGAATCCAAAAATTGAATAATAAATGGAGCGTTGTATTTAAAATAACAGAGTTGGTATCAGCCACTGCTACATGGTGTATAAAATGTTTTTTCTGAAAAGAAATGTACAACCAAAAATATCAATCGACGTGTGCAAGCGTTTTTTCGAAAACGTCCCCATTCATAAGTTATCGAATTAGTTCCATTTGGCTGTTCCCCACTGAATAGATCACACACACAATGTTAATTGTTTATTTTATGTGATTGTAAGTACTACATCCATTGTTTATTTTATGTGTGTGTGTGATTTATTCAGGGTTTTTTTTTAGAGGGACAATTACTAGCCTTATATGAGAAACTAGAAATGGTACGCCTGCAAGAAGTTACATACAAAGATTCTCGACCATGAACTACTTTTTTAAAATAGTGGCAGTTCTCTATCACTTCCGGTAATACCGCTTTGTATCTAAGAGACTATTAGACGTAAAACAATGGAATATTGGGGGTTTCTTTAAAAAATCCTGGTCATCGAAATAATCTTGATCATCTTTCACAATAATCTACAGGGTCTTGACAAATCAGGAAAAACATCTATGGCCATCTTTTACCGTTTTGGAAATATTTGCATTTTGAGACTTTGACGCGCATTTTAGACATAAAACAATGAAAATTTGGGGGTTCCTATAATAAATGCAGGTTATTTAAATGATCATCATTATTTTTCACAATAATCTACAGGGTCGAGTAAAGGGTCTTCACAAATTATTGACAAAAAATTATTTTCTTAAGAAAACTCGAACTATCACTTTTTTATTCAAATTCATTCTAGACAAAATCTTTTTTCGATAGACATGACATTGTGCACTACATTAAAAAAAAAACAAAAAACTTCAGTTTTTAAGAAAAAAAACCTAATTGAATGCCCTTTTTTTCGTTTCAGATATTGATTCTAGACAGAATTTTCTTTCAGTTGATACAGCATTCTTCTATAGCTAGGCTTAAGCTGATATGTTATTTACATTTTTTTCAATAAAGTAATTTTAACATGTGAATAACTTGAAAGCTATCAATTTGAGGTATAGGACAATGTAGTGTCAATGAAAGACAATTTTTGTGAAGAATTAATATCTGAAATAAAAAATGGGGCATTCCATTCAACAAATTCAAAATTTTTTGGAAAGACTGAAGTTTTTCAAGATCATTTGAATGGCCAGCATTTTTCATAGTTACCCCCAAAACTTCATTTCTTTACGTCTGATAGTCTTTGAGATACAATGCTTCAGAGCACCTCCTTTCATTTTTTTTCTTGAAATGTAAATATCTCCAAAATGGTCAAAGATGGCCATAGATATTATTGAATAAACTTACTGACCTCAATTTTCAAAAAGGAATCTGAATGTGAAATAAAAAATTGGGTTATCATTTTTAATAAGGAAGTTGGTAGCCACTTCCGGTATAACTGGAAGTTAAAGAAAACTGCCACTATTTTAAAAAAGTAGTTCATGGTCGAGAACATTTGTGTGTCTGTGTGTCAATTTTTATAAGCGTATCATCATTACTTTCCCATATAATTGTCCCTTTAAAAGAAAGACCCTGTATATTTTTAAAGATCTGATGATGCTGGATAAGAGGAACATGTAATCTCTTTAATGTGAATTTTAAACCAAATATTATTTGAGACCCTGAAGTCGTATTTTCGTAACCGTTCGAGTATGATTCTTATGCGAAAGTGGGTTTCATTCAGTTTTGTGCGAATTTATACTACTTTCGTACACGACTTATACTCGAACGGTTTCGAAAACACGATCCCTGGACCTGGTTCCCAATTTCCTGTGTATAAATATTATCCTTTAGACCTCTAATGATTATCCTGATTCCGAAAAGTTGTGTTACTAGAGTTTTGCATAAGCACTACATAGAGTGCCCCAAATAGTGTGTACCACTACTGTTATCTTCGCAGTAAGTGCTACAAGGTTGATCAAATTAGAGAAATGTTCCGGTCATTCAAAATCCATTCACTATGTTCCGAAAACATGATTGGTTTGGGGGATACAGGAATTCGCGAACAAAGAAATTGTGAAAATATATTTCGTTGAAGATTTCATAAAGTATTCACACTTTTCGAATCACATTTTAAAATTGAAGGGTTTATAATTATTATTATTTTTTCCGTTCTGGAATATGATGTCTTCAAAATGTGTACACGAAGTTTCGAGTATTCAACATTTTTTCAATTATTGATATCCTAAAAACTTCGGTCTTTTCCTAGTGTACTTGATTGTGTACTTAGTTTTAATCTTTGACAATTGGTATTTTTGTACTACTTATAGTTATTTTTGTTTATTCTGTTTTATCGATAAAGTTATCTTCTATTAAAATGATAATGAAGCATATTTTGATTTGGATAGCTCGTGGGTACATGCTTGGAATACTGTGTAAGTTTCCAGGTGTCGCCCCCGTTGTCTAATTTGAACAAGCCGTACCAATGGACTTTGAATTGTGCCTCTTCTGGTCATACGGGAACCAAAGTTATTGATAGGTAGTTCTGTCGGGTTGATTAGTCACTCTTAGGGCCGGTTGCATAGACACAATGACATGAACAGCTCATTGTTAATCTGAGCAAGAAATGCATGGACTTTTTGACATTGAACTGCACATCAACAATGAACTACAGCTCATAGTGTTTATGCAACCGGCCCTTAATGTATGAATTTGCATGAGAAAATAAAATTTAACATACAGAGTCCAGAGGTGTCCAAAAGCATAGACTCTAACCGAGGAGCAGTTTCTATCCAGGAATTGCTCCTCAATACTAGCACGTCCACTTAAACAATAAATCATCGGTCCTTCGCATGTTTCCAGATGAACAATTTGTAAGCTGTACCTAATTTATGTCCGACAATACAACTCATAAACAATCTCAAAATTTTCGACAAAATCCGGTCCTTTCAATTTATGTAGATCTATCAAAGTGTATGTCACAGACTTCTCATCAAATCGCACTGTGATCAGGCAAGTGACTTCTGGAGTACCTCTCATATGGAACCCGTACTAATTAATTCTTGTTATTCCTATTTCAAACACTCTCACTTGATGAGAATTCCATGCTCAGACGAATCCCCAAATGGAAGTTGATACAAATATTATGGTTCAATAATAGTCCATTTAAAAAAGAAATCGTACTTGATAGAAAAGTAAACTTCAACAATCAATGGGACAATGCGAAATCCAAATCTTGGTATACTAATAAAATAACTTCAAAAATAATAGAGGGCCTTGGCATAATCACTGTTACTTTTTCCTGAATAAAAAATAAATGACAAAAGCTTAAGTAGATATCATCTGTAGTTTTGTGGCGCATCCATGATTTACCAGATGTTTTTGGGTATTTCTAATTTTACTATTGATTAATTTGGTGGTGCCCTAAGACGGTTTCAAATAATATATGTACAGTGTGACCCATTTGTTTTGGGAACACCCTGATAAAAAGTTTATTTCTTAACCGATTTGGTTCGTTTTTTTTTTGGATTGTAGAGCTCGAAAAATTGTATATTCTTGGCAAAAAGTGACCTTCGCCATTTTGACTTCAAGGCCTACTATGTTAGTTTTTAAGAGCAAAATTTCAGGAACCATATTAGCGATTTTTTTAGAAAAAATCTGTGTGCGCCACTGGATTCAGCATCCTTTAAAACGGGTCTATACAAATTTTCAACCGAAAATATCAAGTTGAAAAAAATTAAAAATTCGCACTTTAACAATCTTTGATTCTATCAAAACAAATAAAAATGACATAAAACTAAAAATTTGTAACTTCTGCCAAACCACCATCAACTTCAATGCATTTATCATTTCTCGATCGATCAATAAATTAAAAAGTTATGAGGGTGGCCCGCTTTCAAATGGGTCACTCTGTATACAGTGCGACTCTAAAAGGGGGACCTTTTCAAAAGATGCTTTTTTGACATTTTTGTCATTTATTCCTAACCCAAACTTTTTGTCAAGAATATTTCCAGCATCTTTTGAATTGAATTTGACGATTTTTTTTTTAAATTGTATGTATGAATGTAGTAATTAAACCGCCATTTTGTAGAACTTGAAGGTATCGACTCAATATTCAAGGGTTATAAAGTACTCATCAGGATCTTCAAAATGAGGTGTCACACGACCACCCTTTCCATTTAAAAAATGTTTCAAAATGGCGCCCAGCCGCCATCTTGAATACTAAAAGTACGTCCGTAACATCAAAAAGTAGTATTTCGACAGCAATTAAAGTATGCTAAGTTTCAAAATTTTTGGTGCACACACAAAAAAAAAGGGGGGGGACCTTTTAGAGCCGCACTGTATATGAATATGATGAACAAAAACTTGATGACTTTTCAACTCACATGAATGATAAAGAACCCACAATTAAAAAAGAAAAAATAATGGAATTCCCTTTTTAGGTAAGATCTTCAACATTTTAAAACCAAAGTTCACAGAAAACCAACCTACACAAATAGGTATCTTAATTTCAATTCCAAGCATCCATTGAATATTAAAAAGGGTGTAGTGAAAAGTCTATATCATAGAGCAAAGATAATTTGTGATAATAATAATTTTGAATCGGAAAAAGATTTCATGAGAGATTTTTTATCAAAAAATAATTACCCCATAAATTTTATTGAAAAGTGTTTTGATAGTTTTGAACAAACTAGACAACGAGAACAGAATATACCAATAACTACATAATTTAATTATTCCATACATAGGTACCTGGAATTTCTGAAACGTTAATGTCAAACATATAATATACGGACCATTTTCCAAACTAATAACGCACTTCGCTCTAATTTAACAAATACTAGACCTAATAATATTAATGAGTCCACAAAAAATGTAATTTTTTATAAAATTCCTTGTGAATGTAATTAATTCTATATTAAAGAGACCTCACGACCTTTGAAAAAGAGAATTGAGGAACATAAACCATAAATGAAAAAAGGGCATTGCATAGATCGGGAATTTGTCAACATGCTTTTGATAATAATCATAGAATAAATTGGGATGATTCAAAAATCTTAGCAAAGGAGCCATGTCCTTGAAAACGTAAACTTAAAGAAAATGCATCGATCAATTGGGATTGTATGGTTTTTCATGTCAATGACAATTGAGGGCAGTTTGAGAAAATTATGCTTTTACCCAAAAGAGTAGAAATAGTCAACTTACACTCAATCGCTTTGTCCACAAATCAACATCGTCAACAAACCACGGTCTACTCTCGATAGTTTCCATTGCGTCCGCCAGTCCAAAGTTGGGTGAATCATCTAATATGTTGGAAACCACTGCAGATCCCCAATCGAATACATTTCCAGCCAAAACTCCCCGTATCAGTTCTAACCATTTTTCATTGAATTCGGTTATTGAATCAATCTCACTTATTCTGTCTCTTAAGTTACTTAAAGCTTGGGTAGTTTCAGTCTCTTTTTGCAACTGCCACGCGTCCTTGAAATGTGTTCGCAAATTTTCTTCATTGTACTCAAGAAGTGTTCGTACACTGAGTGGTTTCAAAATTCTGGAAAAAATAAAGAAGATTTTGAATTATTACTGCAGCTTTATTTACGCTAATAAATGTATTACAAATTATCGTCAATACATATTACCAAAGTCTATATATTCCAATAAGTCCGGTCACTTTGATCCGTCTGAAAATACCGGCATTTTTTGCGAGGTGTCGTAAATCATGAGCAACACCTGTTTTAGCTATTTTTTTGGTAGTATAGGAGGTGCGGATACGCGGACGGTGGATCTATTTAGCAAAGCGTCGTTATTGATGCATACATACAAGTGATCCGATCAGAATCATTAGTTCTGGATATTGTGATGATGCCTCCGGCATTTTTATGGATTTCCGTAGAGAATGTATTTATCGAAAACTCGATTTAAAATGTCAATGATTCATGCGTGCAGTTTAGTGTAGGAATGAACTTAAAGACCAAGTTGTCTTCTATTGCATTTTCTCACTCTTGCCCAAGCTTCCCATGTGAATACCTGCTATCCTTATACTAGCGTGCAAATTTATTATACATTAAAATTTGCAAATTCAACACTAAAAACCTATTGATAGAATAAAGAACATCCCAAATTGAAAATCTTGAAAAATGTATAAGTATTTATTGGTTGTTATGAATTAATGTACATAATATTTGTTTGTTTCTCGGTTTGTTTATATTTTATTATAATAGGTTATTTGTATACGTTTTTGTCTCTAGTAGATGTTCGATTGTGTTATTTCCAAGGATATTTTCTCCTCCATTGATTAGATCAACACAAATATTCATTTGCTGACATTTTGATCATTATGTTCTATTAGTTATATTTTATGAAAGTTTATGTATACGATTTTTTTCGTTTCATATTCCTCGATGTCCTCGAAATTTCCAAAAAGTTACTCAGCATTAATAGCTATTTTTGACAATTTTATCTTCACGTGTGTACACACAAAACACATAAAAAAATCGTTTGTAGCATTAAAAAAGTGATATAGATTGATTGTCAATATTTTTCAAAACAAGAACGAAGTAAACATATTTTCCAATTGCACCCGGTAGATTCCTTCACACATCAGATGTGGGTTTTGCCAGCGGGAGTGATAGTGATGGCAGGAGGGGGATTTTCGCGTTTTCGAGAGAGTGGTCGGACTTATTGGAATATAATATAGACTTTGATATTACATTCACCATAATAAAAATTGAAATCTTCAGTATGAAATCTCTTCCATCTGTTAATAATACTACTCAACAAAAAAAACGGTACACCCGAGATTTTCGCCTATCTTTGGACACTCATAATTTTTTAACGAATCGATGAAAAAATAAGCGGTTTGCACAACAGCATTTCTTTGCGGTTTATGCGGATGGTTCAAGAAATTAATTTCCTCAAAAACTTCATTTATACACGGTGGTAAAAAAAGTACTGTACATTCTCTTCTTCTTTACAGTCTCCCTTTTTTTCAAAATTATGACACATAGGGCTGCCTGTTCTGCTAATTCTAAGTTTACAACTGACAATGTTAATATGGCATAGACCTATTGTTTAGCTGTCTTTCTAATGATTTATTGGATACTTAGCAATATTTTGAGTATACATGGTGTGCCAAAGAATTTTGATCATAAGTAAAGCACTTTTTATTTATTTTGTCAGGTTATCTTGAAAATTATCATGTCCAAGAAGCTGAATTAATTAATTAATAATCAATTTTCAAGAAAACCTGAGAAAAAATAATTAAAAAGTGCTTTACTCATGATCAAAATTCTTTGGCAAACCCTGTATACTCAAAATATTGCTGAGTATCCAATAAATCATCAGAAAGACAGCTAAATAGTAGATTTATGCCATAACATTGTCAGTTGTAAACTAAGAATTAGCAGAACAGCCATTGTGTCATAATTTGAGTCTCAATGTGAATAAGTCAAAGTTTTGTGTGTTCTGTAAACAGTCCAAGTTGTCCAGTTTAGATCTTAAGAACCTTTGTATTAAGATAAACGATGTACAGATACAACATGAGAGTGAGATCAAATACTTGGGTGTTATTTTGGACAGTAATTTGACTTTCCGTGCTCATGCGAACTATATTATGAGAAAGTTTGCCAAAAGAGTGGGGAAAAATCTATCTACGCAAACCAAACTACTGCTTTATAATGCCATAGCAGCTCCACATCTTGAATTTTTTTCAAGTCTATTTTATAATCTGCCCAAATATGACAAGGATGAGTTCCAAATAATTCAAAATCGAGGCATGCGTTGTATATTGAAATGTAACCGTTATACTCCTGTCAGAATAATGTTAGAGGTGTTAAATATCATGTCGATTCATCAGAAAGTTTTATATAATGAACTATCTAGGATGTAGGTATAATATTCTTTTCAATCTGACGATATATCAGAAAAGTAGCAGAAGACATTTAGTCTCACTTCTAGAGGTTGCTGAGACAAACAAGTATTTTTTCTGTTTGCTTAAGTCATTTTTACATGTGTAATAGGTAACGTGAAAGCTATAAAGGTTTTTTTTTAAATGTACTATGCAGGACTGATTCTACAATTCAAGTGTATCCTTGGAATAAGCTATACTCCGTATAACCAATGATAATTATATGGGGTTATACGGAGTATTGCTTATTCTAAGGAGGGAAAGGAATTTGTTTGATTTGGCAGAAGAAGTGACATTGAGTTAGTTTATTTCGTAGTTTTCGAAAAAAAGAGGATGGTATAAATATTGCACTCTGCCGCAGTGTAGGTACTAATTTAACTTTGAAATTTCCAAACAAATTTTTATTCGCGTGCCTGATGACGAAAATCGGCAAAAAAGAATGCTGAAAGTATGTAGAAGAAATGTGGAGAATATCTTATTGAAAAGCAGTGCTATTTATGTATGAGGAGATCACTTTAATGTAACTAAGTATTATGACAAAAATACCAATAATTATTTTGCTTTTACATTTTGAGAGATTTTATTCTTGGGTACGTATTACCTCGCATATTACATAATATTTACAAATTAAAAAAATGGATCTTGTTATTTTATTCCACCAGTATCCTACATTATGAAAGTCGATGAGGTAAACAAAAGCACGAATGGACGAAAACTCAGATTTCTCGAGAAAAAGTCATTCTTTATAAGAATTTTTACCTACTAAAGAAAACGATTGTTGATGGAAAAAAACCAAATTTTGTACGGGGTCTTCAAGAAGTCAAAAAATCTACTTATTTCAAGAAAGAACTACCTACATTCATAATATATTCAGAATTTTTTAGTAAAAATGTAACTTTTAAACATTCTATTGGTTTACAATGTTGATAATAAAGCAAAGAAGACACATTCTTTTAATTTCTAATTATGTACTTCGAACAAGTTTTTCTAACGTGATACGATAAATATAATAATATCAACCAATAATTATTAGTGATTAAAGTGAAGGAATAATTCATAAAAGTATGTAGACCAATATCAGATAACACACCTAACAATAATAATACTTAAACAAACACCATAAACTACTTTTCAATGAAATACAAATTTGAATTAAGAAAATGTTGGCTTCCCAATTTAATTTTTTTCTTTTTGCTAAAAAATTTGCAATATGTCCAGTTATTAACGACGCTTTACGCTTGAAAAAAAGATTATATTTCAACTTTTCTTAAAAGGGTATTCCTGCATAAGATATAATTTTATTTTCATCGACAATCATATTTTTTTAGCAACATTTTTTTATAAAAATGACTTTCTCGAGAAATGAGAATTTTGGTCCATGATTTGTCCTTTTGTATACCTCATCGCCGGACATACTGTATACTGGTAAAATAAAATAAAAAGGTTCATTTTTTTAATTTGTCTGTGGTAATATGTACCCAACAATAAAATCCCTCAAAATCTACAAACACAATCAAGGTAATGGTATTTTTTGTCATAAACATACTTTCATTGAAATGATCTCCACACATATCTCCACATTCATAAAATAATAGTTCCGCTTTTCAACGAAATATTCCCCCATTGCTTCTGCATGCTCTTAGCAATTTTTGTCATCAGGCAAGCGAATGATTTTTTTTTGGAAATATTAGAACACAGCGACACAAGCAATATTTATAATAACTAACCTTAATTTTTTCAAAAACTATGAAATAAACTAGCTCAATGTCACATCAGACTTCAAACATTTGAATGGTTGCCAAGGATACGCGTTATGACGTAAAAACTTTCCCGCGCTTTTTGCGTTGTTTGAATTTTCTCAGCGTCGATGTCAACTTTGATCAATTATTGTAAAAAAACTAGTGCGATTTAAGGGCTGATATTTGGTGTACGGTGTTTTTAGGCATGAACGCACACTTTAAAATAAATAAATAAGGTAAAGAAAAAATGGGCAAGTTCCCCATTTATGGTTTATCTGGAATGTTTTGTAGTTCTCACAGATATCTATTGGTGGAAAAAAATTAATATTACTATTCTTACTTGAATGATAAATTTCTTTTGTAAGTGCCTATCAACCAATGGACAGGAACAATGTTGAATAAAATAAAATAGCTGGTTCAAAAAATTCGGAACGAAAATATGGTTCTCCAATCTAAACCAAACAATCATATTATTTAACTGTGATTTCAAAATGTTCAAATTAGAATCTTTAATTATACACAAAAAAACATATCAAGTTTTATCTATGACGGTATGGAGTGCCTACAAATCTGTGAATTGTTACAAATTTTGCAAGAAATTCGCATTAAGGACTGCTTATACCCAACTCTCTAAGACATGTGAGGAGTGATAGATCCGACGCAGATTGGTTGTTGATTTTGCTGTCCCACTCATCAAATACCTCTTAATTCCACTTCCTTCTTGATATGATTATAGATCGAGATAAGCTTACATTATATAATTCAAAGGAATTGTCACTTCATGGCTTCATTTAAGCGTATTGTATTAGTTAAAATATTGATTTAATATTATGTAAACTGATAAGAATTCCAAATGATGATAAAATGACGTCTCATTTTGAAATATTTTTGTTTTTTCATATTATGTCCTTTGGACATTCAAGCATTTTGATGCTTGAATGTCTTGACTAGCTTCGTCCAAAGCTTATGATGTGTTTTGATCTGAAGATTGCCGGTGTTAGTTTTGAAACAGACCGAACATGATGGTCGTACGGGAAAGAAAATACTTTTTTGTTTTCAATATCAAAAATTACGTTGACATATTAGGTAGTCGGAAGAGAGTAACGCATAAACATATCGTTACTGTTTTCATATAAAAAAAAATAATGACAAATTTTCTGATAGACTGGGAAACGTCATAAACCTCGAATAGATAGCAGAACATTACTTTGTTTCAATAAGCAGATCAGATTGCAAATGTGCGTGCTCATCTGATAACGATATTATACTTATGCCATGCGAATGCCAAGGGGAATGCGAACATCGTATATTGGCAAACAAATGAAAATAACATTATCGAATACCTATCGACGCGATGTCGTATACTAATCAAAACGGTATCATTGCCTCCTTTACCCTATGACATCAAATTTGTTGGACACTTCATTAGTTGCCACTCATGAAATTAATAATTCAACCTGTATATTGACCAGGCTTTATTAGAGACACTGATTAATTTCCAACATTTCCGTTTTTCAATAACTTGAATATCTCGACAACATCTATCTGTTTCGAGATTTCAAGGACATTAAAAATTTCGTCGCGGAACTCCGTAGTATAACAATCACAAATCGGTCAGCGCTTCATCGATTGATCAAAATAATCAGAAATAGTATGCAAATTGCTAGATTATTGAAACCTAACCTTACTTGACAAAAAAAAATAAAAAAATTGTTGATCCGAAAATAATGAACAACCTAACTAAAACAAGGAAATCTCACTGATGAATAAGTCGTTCTGATAAAACCCATTCCAATGGACGTATCGGCAAAGATATAGTCTAGGACGAGGTCTAGGATATACAGTGACCGGCTAAAATATGGAACCAATTCATTTTAAATTCAAGATTTTGATTTTTTAGAAAACGCTCGGACACGTCGATTTTTATCTTTGGATGCGCTTTTTTCTATGGCAAATTGTTGCAAACAGGGTGCACCAAGAATCAGTTACGACTCTCAACTTCTATTTTTCAAATGGAAACAACTAATTTTTCATTTCACTTTTGAATTCTGCGTGGAATTCGAAGTATATTTCATATACATATGAAGACCACAGGCAAAAAAGGCGCTATGTCAAAAAACGGGATTTGGTGAAAAACCGTTTCAAAGCTTTGGGATCTTTATATTTTTGTTTGTTTGGGGTTAATAATATTCCAAATGCTACACAATGTTACTTCCATATTTATGATTATTTATTATATAGTTTATTTTGCGAAATTATTCAAACAATATAGAAATTCAATAAAAAGGCGAAAAAAAAAAACGAAAAAACATGGTAAAAACGCGTTTTGTCATATTATGAGAGACCAGTTATTTAATTTTTTCAGTTTTAAGGACCTTTGAAGTATTTCCAATTTTTTCCTTTCGATACTCGCTTCATCATGCATCGCCAAAAACGCTTTTCGACATAACTGCTTTTCTTGTAGGTCTCTATCGTCAGAGAATCTTATTCTTTATAATTATAGGATGCATCATGAAGTACAGCAGCTTCTTCTGGATTGCGAGGCCTTCTCTGTTTTACTGGTAATACTGTGATTAAACCGCATAAGTAGATATATTTTGCTCATTACATCACTCCATTTCCCATGCCGTTTTCTTTTTTTAGTTGATAAAAGTAGGTGCATCACTATTTTCAGATTCAGACATATGTACAGGGTTATTCATTATATTTTGACACCCATCTACAGCTCTTATTGCGAGTGATAGAAAAAAACTTTAAATACAAAAGTTTTGGTTTTTTTCACGTAGTATCTTCTGGTGATAGCGGAATCAACAAATCGAAATCATAACATAGAAAAAATTCATTAAGTCATATTTTTTTAAATGGAACACCCTGTATATTATTGACTAAAATGAAAGATCTTTTTAATCTGATTTCAAATATATATGGTTTGTAGGCATTTGGTTCAGTCACTTTGAAACTATTTGAATTTAAAAAATATATTTTTTTAAACTACAAAAAATATTCACAACACTAACTTAATCATATAAACTATCAACATTCCATTAAAAACGAAGCTACATGTTTTCTACATAACCCCCATAACCAAAACTTTTGTATTTAAAGTTTTTTTCTATCACTCGCAATAAGAGCTGTAGATGGGTGTCAAAATATAATGAATAACCCTGTACATAGTTATATTCTTTACAGCCAACAACACGTGTTGAAATGAATAAACTAACCAATAATTTACTTCGAAATGCAAACATGTTTCGCTTAATTTGACTAAGCGTCTTCTTAGCTACTACCGCACTGACATGGCGCTTTTTCAGCCTTTTCGTCAATATTAAAAATTGAAATAAATCTTGACTGAGCGCATTTGTAGCCTGAACGATAGAATAGGGTGAAACTTTCCCAATTTTTCTAACAGATGGCACTAATAACTAAATTTCGTTAAAAATTGACATGGCGCTTTTTTTGCCTGTGGTCTTCATATGTAATACACCCCACCCCATAACTATACCCAACCGTTTTCGAGAAAATACCTTATAACTACTCAACATTTTTATTTAAAAAACAGGTTAATGTTCTTATTGGTTCAATAATTCAATTAAATGTCCAATCAGCAGCATAAACAATAAGTAACTAAGCAACTCAAAAAAACATAATCGCGTAGTTGCCTATTTTTATATTCACAGCCAAGAGGCAGCAATATAACCAATAGGTAGATACACTCGAAAACGGTTGGATATACAGGGTGTCTCACAGTGACCGTCCATTAGCATATCTCGAGAAATGAAGCGATTGGAATTCCGAAAATGTGTGTGGTAAGAATTTCAAGGATGCTCTCTTCAATTGAAATATTATGTAATAGCTATGTTGTGCGACTTCCGGTTATACCGGAAGTATGTGTCAACTCCAACAGCAGCTGGTCCAAGAGGTCATCTGGTCAATGAACTCTCAGAATAATACTAGAAATAACCTGTTTAATCTCGTGTTTAATAATCTATGGTCGAAACTCTTTTATAGGTATCACGACCCAAATAATTAATAATAAACATCAAACAAACTCGCAAACATATTTTAGATCGTCCCTTGTATTGCGTCTTGTGTCACATTGGTACTTTAATCCTGCATTCCGTTTCAGGCAACCAGCAAAACGGGTAACAGCCGCTTGTGCCCATAGCAATTTACGATATATTCTGTCTTTGTATAGCATATAACGAATCTTCACCATACCACGAGCCGATACCAAAATCGGTCTTCCTATTGGTTGAATCGACTACAAACATTCACGTGCTATAGGCAACCAGCAAATCAGTCAAATCATCAATTTATACTCAACTACTGATCAGCTGGCTCACTGCCGAGTGCCGATTGCCACTTCAATCACAAAAGAATGCATTTATTCTTGAGCACTCACTTTCTTTTTTGTTTTTAAAAAAATAACAAGATTATTTTAATCTTGCATTATGTCTTCCAGAAAGGTTTTTCTTTTTTTTGACTACCTAGGTTCTTGGGTAGCTGTATTTTGATGTAACTGATCTGTACTCATTTTTTTTGAGGTGTGTTACGCAGGTATACCACAATATGGAGGTAAATTCAAGGGTGGATCACTATACTATTTACTATACTACAGATAAAGGCGGTGATTGCATAAATCAATCTATCAACCGAATATTTCGCTATATCTGTCTGAATCCTACTGATTAAATGTTGAAGTGGAATCAATTTCACGTGAGGTGTAATGTGTAATCGGGGGTCGAGTATATAAAAAAAGCATTGCTCTTATCAACAATCAACTAAATTTTATCGACTTGATTTGGGTGCAGGTGGCATCTTTTGTGCTCAGCAATATATTTTATTTGTTCCTAAATTTCTGTTATTTCACGGGATACCAGGATACAAGGCAAACTATGAAAATGTCTCGATGCCATTTCATTAAATATTTCAGAAACTACTTATCAGGTACCTGACCAATTTGTTCTATTTTCGGGATCAAGCTTAAATTTGGAAATTTTTTTGATTGTACTTTTCTCGACACTTTATCCACTTTGGAAGAAATTTGGCTTTTATTTATTATTTTAAAATAAATGAATAAAAAAATGGAAAATAAATAATAAACATCAAAAAGTCCATGAAATTTTTGACGTTGAACTGCAGATCAACAGTGAACCACAGTTCATAGCTTTATGTAACCGGCCCTATGTTCCTATTTAAATCCGAGTTCAAATCACAATGACAAATGAATTAAATCAATTGAGCAATACGGGTACTAGAAATGAATCATGTTTACAATAAATTTGTTCAGGTAGGTATGTACCTGATTATTGTGAATCAAGTGAAAAGAATCACGTACTTACGTTTGCAATAAAAAAATCTATTTAATTTTTCATGCAAGTTCCCCACCAAGTTCCCCACTCGGTTCCCTATTGTAAGGGTTCATTGAATGGCACCATCCAATCAGACATTAATATTATCAAATTATCATTATTGGAACAATAAAGACCAAGCCACAAACAACTGATATGTAGGATCAAACGTAGTAAGTAAATAAATTATATGCGCTATCAACAACAGGTTCTTCTGAATAACAGATGATGGATCTTTTACATGCTTGGTTACATGAGTTACACAATTTTTTCAATTCTTCTAATGAATAACAAAAATATTCAATATTCAATATTCGTCATATTATGAGCAATAAGCGGAGAAAAAAATATCTGAATAACAAATTGGCACCATCAGCTCAGCTAGTTACCTACCTAGCTGGGCTGGTGCCAATTAGGGTAGAGCTCGGGGTAGAAGTAGGTATATCATATTCGAGATGATGTTCCAAAGAGATGCCTCAATGTTATCGGGGTTATCCGCCAATCAATTCAAGTATCTACCTTACATTTTAAGAAGTTTGATTTTTCAACTTTAAGTTTAAGATGAATAGAATACCAAGCAGAATACTTACTCCGAGAATTACCAATACAGAATTGACATAAAAATCTATTGGCTTATTGAGCTCTAAGGTTGAACTGTTAAAAAAAAACAAATATGAGCATGAAAATTATTGTAAAAAAAATATATTCAAAATGTTTGATAGTTTGATACCTCTTACCTACGCTGAAAATATGTTCAGGTACTCACATCGGATTTAGGTGAGGATTTGAATCGTGATTTGAATAAACTTACAGGCCTTCTTTTGATTTTAAACATAAAAAATGGGATAAGATATACCTACCTAATCATGAAAAGAATTATGAGATTGGGAGAAGAACGGGAAACGGAAGAGAAAGTCGTTACAGTTTGGGTAAGTGCCTAAAATATTGGGACATACCTAATAACATACAAATATTATCTTACCTTGGATCTACTTTGATTTTTTCAACTAGATTATGAAACTTTTGCAAACACACTTTAGCATATTCAGTGGCTTTTGGATTGTCCGGATTCAGAACTTCAGCACGATCAACAAATTTCTCCACTGTCCTCTCCAATGTGGGTAGCCAATAATTCCTAGCACTTTCATTACTTAATAAATCCTGAATATCTGGATTGTAATGGTCTGGATCCTTCAATAAGGGGCATATTTGGCAGTTCATAATTATCGGCTTCTCAGGACTCAGGCAAAATCGGAACTGATGTTATCCACTTGATAAGATGCCAAGCAATGATTTCAAGTGCAGACGAGACGCATGATATTTATCTTATTTATTTCCTAGTTTACCTACTTTGGTTCCAAACTAAACAAAGATTTCAAGAAAGCCGAGCCACCAAGTGAGCGATAGAGGGGCATATTATTTCCCTCGTACTTAAGAAAAGGGCAAAAATCGGGGTAAAGGTCCTTGTTTTGGACAATACGTTTTTACTTACGTTCTTGGAAACGACTTGTATTTTTTTAGTTTTCGTTTTATGTGTTTTCGTTACTTTTCAAAGAACTAATGATAATGAAAATGAACTGACAGTATTATGGTTTATAGGTTTATTTACAATTATCAGGTAATGTAGAAAAAAACATTGCCCTCATATGAATATAATGAGTATAACAGAGAAAGACATAACGCGATCATCCAAACCCACTAGCACAGATTTAAAAGATCTTAATAAAAGATCATTTCATGACAGGTGATTTAAGGCGCTTGCGGAAACACTGATCCGATCATTCCGATCATCGGCTGTTGTGTTTTGTCTCTTTTTATCACACGTTAATAAAAAGAGACAAAACACAGAAGTGATTTCATGAATCATGAAATGGTCTTCCATCCCGGTTGCAAAGTAGGTTGCCCGGTAACTTCTGGCCCAACGTCACACGCGTGCCAGTCGAAAATAACAGTGGGTCCTCCACTACATAGTACACACAAACATAAATTCACAATTTTCTACACTGCTAGACTCAGTGTTGCTTTGATTGTGAAATGTTTGTCTGTTTTTTAGGTAAGAATATTTGCACCAAATGTACTAACGTGTTTGGTGAATTTCCTTTACACTGGTAGCCATAAGTTACACCAGAAATCCACATTACACTATCCTGCACCGAAATAATGTGTCTGTTCGTAGAACAATCACAAATCGATCAGCGCTTCATCGATTGGTCAAAATAATCAGAAATAGTTTGCAAACTGCAAATGCTGAATGCTGATCGGCTCTGACTGGTTTGTGATTGTTCTACGAACAGACCTACTAAACATACATAGTACGTATCCGCCAATGGTTGATCACTCTCTTTCTCTATCAGACAAATTTTCAATCCGTATAAGAACAGGCTGTCAAAAGAATTTGCTCAGGAGTGATCTTCGACCATACACGCTTAGGGAGTAATCTAAATTTTATTTTTGACAATATTGCAAATCGTTATGAAGGATGTTGAGTAGAGTTGGAATAATCTACAGGGTGACACAGATTCTAGTGCATGCATTTTGGGATCTCAGTAATTATGAGAGATACAGGGTCGGTTAAATGGATGCAAAGTTGCATCGACAATCTCCGAAGATATTCGAAAAAAAAACGAAATTTCTTAAAAGCGTTTGTTTGAAAAGACATTTTAAAATAAATTACACTTTGTCATTGCCTCTTTTTCTCCTCTACAAGATGGTGGTATCAAATTGAAAATCTGACTTTCGTCTTCGAGCTGCCATCATCAACTTCATTTTTTAAATACGGACTTGGATATTTTATTTTAATTTTAGTTATTTTTTGACGTTCTTTTGAAACATTGAGGTGATCAGATGAGAGTGTAGAGTGATGGGCCTTAGCAACCTCAATATAATATTTTCAATTATTATTCACCTTATTATTGTTTTTTTCAATATTTTGTTAAAATGGCAATATATTTGAACACTTTTGCAAAAATTGATTCAGTTTCTTGAATGTTATCTCAGATTTTTAATTTGATATCGACAATATTGTAGAGGAGAAAAAGTGTAGAAATATCTTCACAATAATGAAGTCAGGAAATAATATTAACGTGTTTGCGAAGTTCCGATTTTCTTCGAATATCTTCGGAAGTAGAATGGGAATTTCTCAAATCACAAAGATGACATTTTGTGGAGCATAAAAATGCGCAGCTCTGCATTCATTCAATTGACCCTCTGTATCTCTTATTATAACTGAGATCCACATGCTTACACTCGAATCCGTGGCACCCTACTGTATACGTTCTGCACTAATATGTCTTCGATGGGGTATCGCCCAGAGGACAAAAGACCAAGAATTTAATTTTTCGCGAAAAAGTCACACTTTATAATAATTTTTGCTTGCCAAAGAACTACGATTGTTCGTTGAAAAAAAAATAAATTTCAGACATGGTCTTCAAAAAGTTGAAAACACATTTTTTTTTCACAGATTAAACATTTTTGCCAACATTTATGTGAAGTGATAAAAAAAATGTAATATTTTGCTAAGAACTTTTGAATATGGTTAGGTACGTTACTCTCGAGAAAGAATAATTGATCTTTTAGTTTTTTGGAGACCCTGTATAAAGTTTCATTTTTTTTTCATCGATTTTAGTATTTTCTTAGCAGGCAACAATTTTTATAAAAAATATTTTTTTTTAAATTTAATTTTTGGTCCATTTGTCCTCTTGGATTCCCTATAGCCCGACATAAGTACTGTTTATTGGAAATTTCAAAAAATAAATGATATTTCAGCATGACATGTATAAAGGACATCTATAAATTATTATTCAAATAAAAATATGCATCAAAATACGCAACTTTGCCTCCATTTAACCGACCTTGTATCTCTCACGGTTTTCAAGATCCTCATGATTGACATCCTTATCTTGGACACACTGTATATCTCAAAACTGAGTAGAATAAATGAGTTCGACTGAATAACAAAAAAGTTTATAAATAACATGTACCTTAGCATGCGCGTAATTTCAAAGTCCCTGCAATCGATTAATATTTTCGATGCGTCGCGAAGCTTTACTCTTGGTAGGCGTCGAATTTTTTTAACTGTGAAAAATAACTACTCGACCCCATATATTGACTTCTTTTTACATAAATCAAATATTCCTATTCGTTTCCGAGATATATTGACGTGCGGAGTTTTAAGTGAAAAACCCTGTATTTTTTATTTATGAATATGTTTCTGTATATGTATCAAAATTTTCTCTGTTTAGCCCTTTCCGGCCCAATGATGCCATATGGCATTTTCTACTTCAACTAACTGACAAAATACAGAAATCTGTGAAAGACATTGACATCAGCTGTGGCCTAGATGTCAACTCGAATATTTAGATGGCATCACTTGTGCAAATCTTCGAAAATAATAATATTATTTTCGAAGATTTGTTTCAAGATTCATATTATGAATCTTGAAACATTTGAAAAATTTTGTGTTGTGTGACCGTGCTAGTGAATTTGTCGTCCTTTTTAGTGATTTTTTACGCTTTTTTACCTCAAAGTTGGAACGTTTTTGTGACAAAAAAATATGAAATGAGTTCTCAGTGTATCTTTTGGGGAAACTTGTCCAATAAATTGATTGTTCAATTGTTTTCCGTGACCTACACCGCGTTTTTTTCGCATGACTCCATTTGGCGTCAATGGGCTACAAAGGTATATCTTGATTCTTGAAATCCTGATACTTTCACAGATGTCTAGAAAGGGTTTGACTGAGGATGAGGAAAAGAGATTGCTACTCTTACTGGAGGGTGAAGAGTCGGACGCCGACTTCATAGATGAAGAGGACGACTTCGAAGACTCTGAAAATCATGAGATTCTTCAGCTACAACAAATTCTTCACCTCGATTTGGAAGAGAGTTACAAGTAATGCAGAGAACAGAAAATGTTGATCACTTTGAAGTAGAGATAAAAGACTAGGAGACTCTGGGCAAGAGTTATTCGAAGAAGATGAAGACGTGCCGCTGAGTACTTTATTTTTCATCAATAAGAAAAAAATTGGACCGAAACCAAAGTCTAAGCCAATGTGGGAAAAAAGTGCAAAAATTGTTACATCGACTTTCGCACAAAGTAAAATTCTGTTTTTGTATTTTTGTTTTAATTTTTATGATTTTTAAGGTTCAAATTGTTTTTTTTTCTCAAATAATCCAATTGGAGTCATCTTTTTTTTTCTTGGTTAATCTATCTCTAACGAAAAAAACATTTTTTTTTATATAAAGTGGAATAACAAAAAAATGTTTTCCTCGAAAAGAAATAATTTGGGTTCGAAAGGGTTAGCTAAACGTGTCCGTTTCATGAGAAACTATCTCACATATGTTTCCACAGAACATGAGAGATTACTGTGAGACACTCGAATCGAGGCAGGAGATTTTTCTCTCATGAGACACGGTGTCTGCTGCGCTGTTTCCACAATCAATTAATATCTCTAGTTAAAATCCAAATCAAATTAGCAGTACTTATATAATATTTCCCAAACAGAACAATTGATATAAAAAAGAAACAATTCAAGCGGTTCCGGTGCACGCATGAACTAGAGTCTGTATGTGCACCTAAGATACAAACATTTTTGATGTGGAGTGATGTCTCAAAAATATGTAAAAAGAAAAGTCCAGTTTTGTCCACAGCTGACGCCCGAACCCGAAGATATTTGTATTTATAGTCTTTCGGACGAGCAGTCCCACAAATTTGGATAAGATTAATAAACAGTCTAATAATTATTATCAACTTCAGTAGATCTTACCTTGCGTCCAAGTAAAAGTGAGCTTTGTTACTTTTTAAAGCATTTTTTAAGAAAATAACTTTATGTATGGCACAACTTATCTCACGTGCTGCAGGTGAGATAATGTCTCAAAGTCTCAAGCGAAATTCGCAACAGCACATATTTCCTCGATAAAACTTCTTCGTGAGATAAAACTCTCATGAAACATGCTTCATGAGAATATCTTGGGTCTCAGACCCGTTTCGACAATGAGATAAAATTTTTCTTGAGATTTTTATTTCATGAGTCAAAAATCTCATGAGATATTCTCGTTGTGGATTCGGACCTTTTACAATTCAAAAGAATGGTTGCATTTGTGCATTTTGGAACTGATAGAGTATTATAGAGTATCTCTATCGATTAGGATGATGCAGACTATTTACCAGCTAGACTTCTTGCTTTTCTCAAAAATGATACCTACCTCTCCTCAACTTTATGAGAAACGGCTTTATAGAGTAAATGTTGTGGGTAGTTGATAAAGTACCTACGTACAAGTTTTCCGATGCTGTATAAAGGTATTCGTTGATACTTGAATTCAGGAAAAAATCAGTTGCACCTTCCTTTTTTATTTAGTATAGAACAGTAGCCTATTTGATAGTATTAATTGATTCTCAGCCTTTGTATGATGAGGCTTGCGCTGCCATTTGAATACTTGAAACTAAGCTCAACATTTCATGAAAGAACCAAATCCAAACCCAACGTGGGTCCCAAAGCAGAATCTGAACACCGAAGTCGGGTTTCCATCATAGATTGAGATATTATTATGGAGCATGAAGGCATGAAGTATTTTTTCAAAATTACAAGCCTGTGTGAAACTATATTACGCAAGAAGCCTATAGAGATTGAAACAAGAGAATTTGGGAATGGATTTGCAGAAAATACAATGTTGAATGACTTAAAAGTATATATATAATCACTGGAATAAAGCTATTGAAAACCGCTACAAAATACTTCATCAGCGTGATATTATTACTGGGCTACAGTTCTAATAAAATAGAGAGAAGTTTGATAATAAAATTAGTGTTGTATATCGTACTGCATTCTAACTCATAAATGAGATCTCTGGCTACTATTTTTCGGGCAAACGAGAAACGGTATCGGATCAGCTGACAAGCGAAAGACCTTCGACTATCCGAGACAAGTGACAAGACTGACAAGGTGACAAGACAAGTGACAAACGACAAACCTAACCTCTTTCACTGCGCCTGTGTTTACCGCCGAGGTAAGTTCAAGTTTTGCTCAACAATATTTTAAAATATCTTAGAAATCACTTCTGATTTACTTATTCTGCCTTGTAATTCATAAATATTTATTGCTATTCTAATGAAAGATGTAGATATTATTTTGATTTACTGGCAGATTTGCCAAATAATATGATTGTTTTGTTTTTGTTCAACCTAATCCACATTGAATGAAATACATTTTATCCCATCAAGCATCAAGCTTTCACTTGGAAAGTAAAGATTCAAGATTCTGGATCTCAATTTTGATAACATGGCTTTTCAATTTTCATACATTTTTCAGTTCTTAAATTCTAATCGAGTCCCTAGCCACACAGCAAGATGGGTAGGGAGGACAAGGCATCTTGGAAATCCAACTATTTCACCAAACTTATCGTAAGTACATATTGTTTAATATTTATAAGCAGAAATTATGTTCAATTGTTATAGTTATATCAAAAGCTATGATAATTCGTTAACTAGAATGTCCAATTCGTTGCGTTACCAATCCAAGTTTCACCTTTGCAACAGAACATACCTCCAAATTCTCCAAAAAAACTCGCGTATACCTAGGTTATGCTACTTAATGAAGAAATGAAGATGCATTCATGAACCAAATTAAAGAGAAGAGGGCTAATAAACATAATAAGTCCTAAATAGTCTGGTTTTTGAGATACAGAGAAAAAGGTATCTCAAATATCCTTTTGCGTATCTTGTCTAATTTTGGTAGAGTTTTTCAATGTAACGAATCACTAACTAGATGGTAATTAATTGAAAGTTGCAGTGGCGTCCCAAGAGGCAGATTCACGAATAATACCTATGTATTGGAGAAAACGTGCACCACTGACTTCTGGAAATTTTATAGTTCTAGAGATCAAGCAGCTTAAAAAAAATTTTTTTTTGTCTTGATATTTTTTTCGTAACTTTCTTCCGAGCTTTCTTCGTTTTCGTGGAAAAAAATAAAAACTGCCTAATTTTAACAATTTTTCGACATGCAACATGCAATAGAGTGGTTTTAATTTTTTTACCTACCTACGAAAAAATATCAAGAAACAAAAAAGTTTTATGTGTAGCGCGTAGCCTTAAAAAAATTGATGTGTTCGAAATAGTCTGGTCTTCGACATACCGGGTGGTTCTCAAATCGGATCTACTCAGAAATCTCAAATGTTCTTTTACCGATTTTGTTGAGTTTTTGGTAGAATTCTTCATTGTTACAAGACGCTCGATTATTAGCGCTAACCAGGAGGTGATTATGAGTTCCAGTGGCGTCCAGAGAAACAGTTTCACGAACAAAATTGACAAAAAAATGTTCGTCACTGGTTTTTTCTAAAAATATTTTATCTTTTTCTGAAAATAAAAAATTCTTCATATTTTTCGTTTTCGAGAAAAAAAATCACTTTATTTTAACAATTTTTGACGTACAATAAAGTGTTTTTTTTATTTGTTTTCTCGAGAACGAAGAAAGATACGAAAAAATATCAAGAATCTAAAAAGTTCTATTTTTAGCTGCTCTATCTGAACAAAATTAAAACGTAAGTGGAGTAGGGTCCAAATCGTGTAAAGAAGGGGGTTCTCGTTCTGTCCGTATGACACGAAAGCCCCCTTCTTTAACATTGAATCAATTCAGATGGCTTTTTCTGAATTGTTTTTTGTTGCCTACATTTTTTTGTTAATTTTATTCCTGAAACTGTTCCTCTGGACGGCACTGGAACTCATAATTTCCATCTAGTTAGTGCTAATTATTGAGCGTCTTGTTTCAGTGAAAAACTGCAAAAATAAAACAAAATCGGCAAAAGGATCTTTGGGATATTAATAATGAATCCAATTTTTTTCAAAACTTTCAACTTGTATCTCGAAAACCAGACTTTTTAGGAATATTTCTATACGACCTTTTCTACTTGAATTTGTAATACCCTGTATTTCTGTATAAGGATAATTTTTCATTCTCTTAATGTTCGATTTCTGTCTACCAGGAATCTTTCGTACATTTCATGTGTTCCGCGTTATTGGTATTTTTGTTAACAAATATAAACTAACAAAAAAAAATCGGTTCTTCAAAATATTTCCGCACTTACAGTGTGGTTAATCTATCTTGTCCACATTTTAAACATGTGTAAGTTTGTAATTTATATGTTATCGAAGGGAACCAACGAATATGTTGTAGGGCGATCTGTCAAGTTTTTATTTTCATATCGAAACAAATCGGGCATCAAGGGCACATTATCAAAGGAAATACATAGAAAGATGTGCCCATATTAATGATATACGGAGATTTAAGAAAGTTATTCACCTAACCTATGGGATCGGGCGATACCTCATTTCAAAGGTCTTTTCATCCTTATTACACCCTGGTAGTTTGAGGTCGCTGTCTCGTTCCAATTTTGGGCCAGTATTCTTTTTTCAAAATGGCGCCCAATTGACGTTTTGACATTCTCAGTTGTCACTACTGTGTTGAGAAATGCAGAACGTGCTCATATACAGGCTGTCCCAAATCCCTTAACCAAAAATAAGGTGATCTATACAAACTTACCTTTATCCAAAATTGCTTCGTTAAGCCTACAGAGGGTTTCAAAGATTCAAGAAAATGTTGGTTTCCCTACATTTTTCGATAACGTGCAGATCGATTTTGATAATTTTTGGTATCTAGTCTTGGACCATAAAATTGCGTTTTTTGTTTCTATAGCGACCGGTTGTGATTAACCAGAAGTGTTATAAACGTGACGTCACATGCAGTGATTTGTTTTGATTTTTTTGGGATTCACTTTTTGATAATTCAGATGCTTTCATCTGATAGGTCATTAGTTCAATGTATTGTAGAGTTTTTCTCTCTCTTGAGAAATTTTTCTAGGATAAGTGGTTGTACCAGAAAAAAAAATCATTTAGGAACACAGATCTTTTATTATTGAATAATTTTTTTCAAGAGAGAAAAGGTACAATTGCCTGAATTATCATAAAGTCAAATCCATGAAAAATCAAAAGATATACTGCCCTACTGACATGAAGGGTCCTATCTGCATTTTGATAGTTTTGAGATATTTCAGTTTCTGACTAATTAGGTCAGATTTTTTTTATATCTTATTTGTTTTTTATGCATCCTTAGAAATACGCAGACAGTATATACAGGGTGTTTATTAATTGAATGTCGATACTTAAGGGTGATAATCCTCGGATGATTTTAAGACAAAAAGTTCATATGAACATAGGTCCGCAAGAGCATAGATTTTAAGATACAGGTTGTTGAAATTTAAAAAAAAATCTTTTTTTTATCATCACTTTGATACTAGGTATTCCAGATATCTTTTTGAAATTTGGTACACGTCTCCTATGCATCAGAATGCATGGGAATGTTAGAGAATGCGCCACTGATTTAAAAATATTGGATGACACAGCAGGGTGTCAATGCAATTAAGTAGATTTTATTTTTTTAAGCGAAAACCATGCGACGGACGGAAAAAAATCAAGAGAACAAATTGGCTCAGAAATAAAAAGAGATTTCGAAAATAGTTTTTATTTTGGAAGGAAGCAGTGGCGTACAAGTTTTTTCTCCAAAAATATTGAGTGCAAAGCCGGTACGGACGCCACTGGTAAAAATAATGAAATTGTTTGTACATCACAAAATGCATATTGAAGCCTAGAAGACGTGTACCAAATTTCATAAAGATATCTGGAATAGTATCGAAGTAATTATAAAAAAATCATTTATTTTTTAATATTTCAACACCCTGTATCTTGAAAATTAAGCTCTTGCGGACCTATGTTCATATGAACTTTTTGTCTTAAAATCATCCAAGGATTATCACCGAGGGGTCGTCCACTAACTGCAGTACGGGTACAAATTAGTCTGAATTACGCGGAATTACCCTGCATTACGCTGTATTACTTTGCATTACGCTGAATTACTCTGTATTACGTGAATTACTTTGAATTACACCGAATTACAATGCATTACTCTGAATTACTTGCATTACATGTCTTGTCGTCTCAAATTTACACGTTTCGCGCAGCAGATAAAAGAAAAGCGAAATTCTTTCTCTGCAATTTTAACCAATGCTAGAGTTGTAAGTTTTTGACATTTGATATTTATCGCTATTTTGCTGTGATTTTTGAGTGTTTATGATATTTTAGAGTTGATTTTGTTGGATTTTGAGCTAAGTATTTACTCCATCGTGACGTCATATATGCACATCCGCATACCGTACAATGTATATCGTGATTGCGCAGTACATTCGCGCTTTAAGCTGAAATGCAGCAGCCATTTTGTCCTACGAGTATACAGGGTGCCACAGATTCGAGTGCATGCATAGGGATCTCAGTTATTATAACAGATACAGGGTCTGTTAAATGGTTGCAAAGTTGCGCATTTTTATGCTTAACAAAATGCCGTTTTGAAATTTGAAAAATCCCGACAACTTCCGAAGATATTCGGAGAAAACCGGAATTTCGCAAAAACGTTATTATCATTTTCTGAGTTTATTTAAGAAGAGATTTTAAAATGAATCACACTTTCTCATTGCCACTTTTTCTCCTCTACAAGATGGCGGTATCGAATTGAAAATCTGACGTTTCGTCGTTGAGCGGCCATCATCAAGTTCATTTTTTTAAATACGGACCTGGATTTTTTATTTTATTTTTAGTTATCTTTTGACGTCTTTGAGCCATTGAGGTGATAAGATGAGGGTGTAGAGCAATGGTTTGCCTTAGCAACGTCAATATTTTCAATTATTCTTCACCTATTATTGTTATTTTCAATATTTTGTTAAAATGGCAATATTCTTGAACACTTGCAGAAATTAATTTAGTTTTTCATATGATTTTTTTTTTCATTTTCCACGTCATTTGTGGATTTTATTTCATTTCATTAAATGTATCGTTATTGGATGTTATTTCAATTTTGGTTCAGTCAATATGTTTTGTTAGTTGTGCAGGTTTTCTCATAAGAATATCATGTCGAATAAAGATGGATTCATGAACCAAACTATGAGTTAGGAAGATAAGGGTTGCCTAACTAATTTTCTCCGGTATTATTTTTTAAATGAGTATTTTTTTCGACGACTGCGATACCTCAGTACAATAAGGACGCCAAAAGATAATTAAAAATGAAATGAAAAATCCAGGTCCGTATTTAAAAAAATGAGCTTGATGATGGCCGCTCAAAGACGAAACGCCAGATTTTTAATTTGATACCGCCATCTTCAAGAGGAGAAAAAATGACAATGAGAAAGTTCCATTCATTTCACAATATCTTCTCAAATAACCTCAGGAAATAATAATAACGTTTTTGTGAAATTTCTTTTTTTTTTAGATATCTTCGGAAGTAATCGGAATTATTCAAATTTCAAAACGGCATTTTGTTGAGCATGAAAATGCTCAACTTTGCAACCATTTGACCGACCTTGTATCTCTTATAATAACTGAGATCCCCATGCATGCACTCGAATCTGTGGCAACCTGTATAACGAGGAATCGAGCAAGAAATTTAGTCAGAACTAGCGAACTAGCAGTACCCGTCACGGCTTCGCCCGCAATTGTTTTAATGTTATCGAATAACGTTGAAAGCTACACTAATAAACTTGGGAAACGACGAATCACGTGTTTTATCAATTTTATCCAAGATTATTTTATCCAGATCAGTTTCAAGTCGATGTGACCAAAAATACATTTTTTCCATTGATTTATGATCTTTCACACCCCCACCCCATCGACGGAACACTTGTTTCGTTGATTTCATGCAAGATTATTGATATGGAGTTTGAAGTCAATGTGACCAAAAATACAATTTTTTTATTGATTTATGATAGGATGTGACAAAAATACGTTACTTGTTCTGAAATACGAGGTCAACAAATCTCGGTGCAACAAGGGCACATCTTCCTATGCATTTCCTATGATAATGTGCCCTTGTTGTTGTTTTCCACCCCATCTCCCTTGAGCCCGACTTTGACCCCCTTACGGGATGAATTTCGCAAAATAACGAATGAAGTTTCAAGTTTCAAGTTGATGTGACCAAAATTACATAATTTTTCATCAAAATAAGATTAAGATAAGATTGTACGTTTGCGCAAAAAAAAAAAAAAAAAAAAAAAAAAAAAACGCCCCTGCCGAGGCTCCTGCCCATATGACTGACTGCTCCTGCCCAGCGTAGCCGGTGGATGTTCTCTTAAATATCGTTTAAAAAGTATTCGCATTGAAAAGTGGTCATATTTCTGGACTTTTGAAGTGTCGTATTTTTTTCAAAACCTCATAGGTACTCCATAAATTTTTTTGTTCAAATCTCCTTTATAACCTATTCTCTATCTATTGTATAAAAAATAAAGTGCAAATTCGTGGGGTCCTAATATGTACCAGACCCTTAAATATTATTTCATTAAAAAAAAATAGTACGTTCTCGGGTACGCCATTTTTTCGCAGGAAATAATTTTTTTCGAATTGCTCATTTTCAACGATAAAGATCTCTACAGTTTTTTTCTCTCCAACGCACAGTTTTCGAGTAAACAAATAAGAACCATAGTATCGAAATTCAGTTTTCGAGGAACCTTTTTCAATGGAAATTGGAAGATTTTTTTGAAAAAAAAAAATCAGTCCAGCTACGCCGCTGTTGACCATTTTTTTTTCTCGAGACTACACACCATTTTTTATTTAATCGGTGTCACATCTCAAACTACTTCACTAATTAAGCGGGGACATCCTGGATAAATCAAAAACGTTTTTTTTACATGGAAAATATCGAGGAAAATATACAATACCTACCTAAATTGAATAAAAAAATGTCAAACCTGCCCATCTCTAGAGATATAATAAGTCATGAATTAAAAGAGAAACGAAATAGACAAGTTTTTATATTTTTCGAAAATCTTAAACCATAAAAAATAACAAAAGCTGCAATTTTATGAACAAAAATAGACTTAGTATTATGACATGAGTTTTCCTCGTTCCTCGAGCCATATTGGCAAGATTAAACAATTAGATTCTTTCTGAACTTATCCTTCAATGCTCAAAAAAACTACACATGTTTTATAGATCCACTTTCAAAATAGATTTGCTCGTAAATTTTATACAGAATTCAAAAATCGAATAATATACAGGGTGTCGTAGGATTTGAAGTGAGATAGTTACTTGGAAAAACTAGTGTATCTGGCAACGCTGCAATCATCAAAATATTTTTGAAAGTTGCAGTACTCGTACTACTCATACCAAAATTCAAAAGATTTGGAAAAGCTGTTCTTGAAATACTTGGAACAGACCATCTACGTTAGTCACCCCTGTGTAGCTTTGGCAACACCTGGCAAAGGTTACTTGGCAAACTCATTTTCACACTCTCCAAATATCAAATTTTGATCCTATAAAAAATTCAAAGTGCCTCAAGGATCTTTTTTGAGAGCCAATTCTTTTTTTTTTTGAAAATCTCTATTTTCGTTTTGCCCCCGAACTCTCCAGCCATGTTTACGTTTTTAAATTCAGATATAAGTATCATAGAAGAAGTATTCCACAAGTTTTCATAGTGCCTAAAATACCAACTCAAAAATGTTTGCAAGCTCTTGGAATATCAGCTTCATCTTCCCCAACTAATAGCACTAATTGTATAATACAAACCTTTCAGTAACAAATAAACAATATTTGCGAATCTGACTTTGAGTTATTTCAATTAAGTTGATACTGTGGTAGCTGATAAACAGTTTGACCCATTTGTTTTCATGTATCCCGGAAAAAAAGTTTATTGATTGACCGATTTGTCCCGAGTTTTTTTTTGAAATTGTAGAGCTTGACAAACTTTATCTTCTCACGAAAAATGACCTCCCTCATACAAAATTCAAGGCCTACTTGGCCAGCTCGCAGGAGTAACATTTTGACAAACCCCACTACTTTGTCAAGCTCTAGAATTTACAAAAAAACTCGAGACCCATCGGTCAATTGATAACTTTTTTCAGGATGACCCGAAAACAAATGCGTCACACTGTATGTAGGTATACTTAATCGATTATAAGACTAGAATGTTCGGTGGTAAGACATGAGTACTTTCAATAAAATTTCAAATCAATACAATGATGGAATGCAATCCATACTCGCAAACTCATAGAGATAAAGACCAGTGGCGACGCGTGCCTTTTTTAAAAGTGTTACCAAAAAGTAATGATTTTTAAAAAATAAAGTTGATGCGGCGCAGCCGCAAATTTTCGACCGACGCATTCGCCATTTTATCGAAACTTTTTTAGTTTTATGGTCTTTTTCAAATTATTCAAATTAAAAATTGATGGACTGGTGCACTTAATAGGTTCACCTCATCGTCTTTCCTATGACATATCCAAGCCTGTGGAATAAAATAAAACAAATCACTATCCCCAAACAATAATATAATAATATATAAAACCAACATTGAAAAATTAAATACGCATACTCTTACAAAAAATAACATGAACGAACAAAGCAGAAGAAATATAACTTTGGGAATTATTGTTTATATTTCAAGTCAATTCGGCGATTTCCTTTATTTGCAAAGATTTTCAATGATCTTATTTTTTTCTTCAAAAGTATATAAGGAGAAGACTTTTCAAGTAGTTGATCGATTACG
This sequence comes from Orchestes rusci, assembly GCA_958502075.1. Taxonomy (NCBI): domain Eukaryota; kingdom Metazoa; phylum Arthropoda; class Insecta; order Coleoptera; family Curculionidae; genus Orchestes; species Orchestes rusci. Next base: position 18,950,956 of record OY293304.1, on the reverse strand, counting down.
CAGCGGCACTCATCCATGTTTAATAGCACGCACACTGCAGCAATGCAGCCGACGAACTAATTTGAATTATGAATTTACTTTACCACCCTACACCCTAGTAACCAAAACAAAAAATGACAACAAGCGTGCGTAAAGTCGCCGCTCGCCCACGTTCTCGCGCCTGGAGACGAGACACGATCTAGGAGTTGACGGCCTATCGCGCGTATCCACAAAAGAAAGTGGTGACATGCAATATCAATATGCAATCAGGTCGGGGCGAGATAGCTGATTATTGGCAGTATAGGTAGAGGGTATATCATTTTAGCGCGGCTAAATTCATATTGCTGTATTGCCAAAAAGAAATAAAATTATTTTGTAGTTGTCATAAAATATTTTATAATATTTCATTTCATTTTTACCTGTTACCAATGGTAACAGTGGTTACATGGACGCTTCGCCATTGATAAAGACACGTTATTGTAATGTATACCTAATAGAAGAAACTTTTATTCAAAACTAACACACGTTAGAGAATGTGAATTAAGAATCTTAAACAGTGACACAGTGAAGGAATCTTCAAATTTTAAATAATTAGAGGAAACTCGTGTCACCTAATCGTTTTAGACTACTTATAACCTTCAAATTCATCCATATTATTCCATTCATCACATCGAATTATGCGAAAATTCATAGAATTATTATGCTGCATTACGTTGAATTACTGTTGCAGTACTCTGAATTACAATGCATTACGCTGAATTACTTTGAATTACACTGCATTACGCTGAATTACACTGCATTACCCTGAATTACTTTGAATTACACTGAATTACGTTGAATTACAATGCATTACACGGAATTACGCTCTAATTACTGGGTTTTTTGCAGTACGGGTACAAATTTTGACCTAGTGGACGACCCCTCGATTATCACCCTTGCCCTTAAGTATCGGCATTCAATTAATAAACACCCTGTATAGTATAGTATAGACGTAGATAGGACATAGCATTATAGCATATGCACAATCGGACAGTTTAAGCTAGTGAGGAGGAATATTTAGTCACAGGTCACAGGACAGATCTTTCAGCCATAAAAGTACATGTTACCGTGTAGCTAGGACGTTCTAACTTTGTACACATATAAATAAAAAGTGGATGAATCCAAGGAGTCAAATAAGTGAAAATGTCAAATTTTGCAGTTAGGACCTTTCATGTTAGTAGGGCAGTATAGCTGAATATGAGTCATATGACGTTACTGATTTTTTTATGAAATCGACTTAATGATAATTCAGATGTTTTTATCTAATAATGCAGTGTGTAAGAAAGTTTTTTCCTCTCTTGAAAAGATTTGCTGGAAAGTGATTATGCTAGAAAAAAATAGATCAATAATAAAGTATATTTATGGTCGAAGAATAGGTACCAAAAAATCGACCTGCACGTTTTCGAAAAACGTAGGAAAAACTAATTTTTTTTTGAATCTTTGACGCTCTGTAGGCTTAACGCAGCATTTTTGAATATAGGTAAGCTTGCCTAGATCGCCTTATTTTTCATTAAGGAATTTGTGGTTAAACGTTGTACAGTCATTTCAGGGATTAAAATTTTGTTTAATTTTAATTGAAACAAAAATTATAAGTATTATTGAATATTCATGTGAATAGATTTAACTAACAAAACAAAGTATATGAGCACCTTCTGCATTTTTTAACGCAGTAGTGACAGCTGAGAATGTCAAAACGTCAATTGGGTGCCATTAAAATAATACTAGTCCAAATTTGAAAAATTGGAACGAGACAGCGTCCTCAAACTTTCAGGATGTGTTAAGGATGAAGAGACTTTTGAAATGAGGTATCACCCGATCCCCCTTTCCATTTAAAAGCAATAGGTAAGGTGAATAACTTTTAAATCCCCGTATATCATATGTTTCGATATCAGGGTTGCGTTGATCTAAATCAATTCATTTAAATCAGTAATTTAAATCGTGATTTTGATCACATGATTTTCTTTGAAAAATCGTTGTTTTGAATCAAGGTTAATTGATATGTAGATCAATTAACCTTGGTTTTGAATCACATGAAAAAAAAAAATCCCTTATCTTTTGAAGAGCAAAACTGAATTAAGTCATCAAAATAAAATGATTTAGTCTTACCGGTCTTAATTTTTTGGTTTTGTTTTTTAAAAATGAGTTGGTATTCAGTTATTTCTCATAAATTTTGTTAAATAATGACCCAAGTGTTATTTGTCAAAACTTGAAATGAAATAATATGTTCAAAATAAGTCTATCTGGAATATTACTATTTGAATAAAAAAAATCCGATTTAAATCAAATAAATAGTTTTTTTTTTTAAATCAGCAACACTATTCGATATCAAAATAAAAACTTAGCAGGTAGCCTTACAACATATTCTTTGCTTAACTTCGATAACATACAAAATCACGAACCTACACAGGTTTAAATTGTGGACAAGATAAATTGACCACACTGTACAGTTGATTTTTAGAGGAACAGTGACAAATCAAAATTGTAGGTTGAACGTTGGCAAACATTTTGTATCGATGAAAATGTTGCTTTGTTAAAAAAAAAACAAAAAGAAAACGTTCGAGAACAGACAGTTATGATAATTTTGGAATTGATGATCAAAATCCTTCTTTTGTCAAGAGAATAAAGTCAATCATTTTATTTTCTTTTGTCATTTCAATTAGCGAGCACGTTATGGCATTGATCTTTTTTGTCAACCTTTGACCTCCAATTTTGATTTGTCACTGTCACTCAGAATAAAAAATGAACTGTATCTGTTGTCTACAGGGTGTTTAAAAACATGTTGCCAAACTTTGAGGGGTTATACCTTACACAAAAATATTACGATAGAACCCAACTTGTCTAATCCGAAAGTTGATATTGACAGAGATACAGTGTATCAAAGTAAAATTTTAATTTTTGATTTTTTTAGATGAAATAATGAAGTTATTTTGATGAAATTTGATACATGAGGATTGTTTGACATGCGAAATTCAAATTTGACCTTGATATGGCTCTTACTTGCAGGGGGCGCCACTTACACACCTTTTAACTAATTCAAATAGCCATAACTTTTTTGTATGCACTCGTACTTTCTTTTTTTATTGAAAAATTGATTTTTCCGTCATATTTACATAAGAAAGGTATACTTTGTAAGAGTAGCCAGGAGTCACCCTTCTCAAGATATTTACACTTAAAGTAATACATGCAATGTGGTTTTTAATGGCAAATTTTCAAAAAAAAACGTGGGTGGCTTTGAAATTGGCGTTATCATGATAATTTTGACAGTTGTTTCAATGTCCAATGTTTCTTATGAAAAAAAATGAAAAAAAAAAAAAAATATGTTTGATTTTTTTTTAATTAAAAATATTGAAACAAATGTGAAAATACGCATGATAACACCCAGCGCCACCTATGTCTATTTTCAAAATCTTCCATTTAAAACCACACTGCATGGATTACTTCAAGTGCAAATATCTTGAAAAAGGTTACTCCTTGCCACTCTTACAAAGAATACCTTTCTTATGTAAATATGCCGGAAAAAACAAATTTTCGATACAAAAAATTGTAGGAGTGCATACAAGAAAGTTATGACTATTTGAAGAAGTGAAAAAGTGTGTAAGTGGCGCCCCCTACAAGTAAGATCCAAATCAAGGTCAGATTTGAATTTCGCATGTCAAACAATTCTCATGTACCAAATTTCATCAAAATAACTTGATTATTCCAAAAGTTATTTGAAAAAATCAAAAACTAAAATTTAACTTTGACACTCTGTATCTCTTTTAATATTAACTTTCGGACTGGACAATTTAGGGTCCATCGAAATGTATTTGTGCAAGGTATAACGCCTTGAAGTTTGGCAACATGTTTTTGAAACATCCTGTATATATAGTCAGTTTTCTTGTTGTCTATCATAGCGAGTTTTGAAGAAATTTTTATAGAAATAAAAATACGCAATTCTATTATGACTTCAAAATTATGACAATTCATGTGTTAGTGATTTTATCATCTTTCAACACAGTCTTTAATTCCTTCTGATGTCTTACGAATTCCCGAATGGTCACTGTTCTATTCTATTCACCCTAATTCGGATGTTTCTGTAATATGTATAGTGTTTCTGGTGAGTGATCAAATGATATAATTTTTTTTTCACAGCAACTTTTGGAAGACTACCCTAAGTGCTTCATTGTAGGCGCTGACAATGTCGGCTCCAAACAAATGCAACAGATCCGTATTTCCCTTCGTGGAACCGCGGTGGTGCTCATGGGCAAAAACACCATGATGCGCAAAGCCATCAAGGGCCACATTGAATCCAATCCAGCTTTGGAAAAGATTCTTCCCCACATCAAGGGAAATGTCGGTTTCGTCTTCACCCGTGACGATCTTGTCGAAGTTAGAGACAAGTTGTTGCAAAACAAAGTGAGAGCTCCTGCCCGTGCCGGTGCCATCGCTCCTTTGTCGGTCGTCATTCCCGCTCAGAACACTGGGTTGCCTCCAGAAAAGACCTCTTTCTTCCAGGCTTTGAGTATCCCAACCAAGATTTCTAAGGGTGAGTTGAAAATTAGATGTAAAGGAAATCATTATTGCTGCTACGTTCAATATTTGTATCGATTATTTTACATGATGACTTATTTTTCGTCTCTCAATGTGCATGTCATTCCGGAGCTAGAAATAGTAGAACCCCCGGATGACTGTGCTGTATGTGGAAAACTTAAACTGATTCTCTCTTATTTGCAAGCAATTTTCACCATAATTATTTCCGGTAGACAACACTTCAAATCTTTTCAGGAACAATTGAAATCGTCAACGACGTCAACATCTTGAAACCCGGAGACAAAGTCGGAGCTTCCGAAGCTACTCTCCTCAATATGTTGAACATCTCTCCATTCTCATATGGGTTGATTGTTGAACAAGTTTACGATTCCGGTACCATCTTTGCTCCAGCAATTCTGGACATTAAACCTGAAGATTTGAGGGAGAAATTCTTGGCCGGAGTAGCCAATTTGGCTTCCGTGTGTCTTTCCATTGGCTATCCAACTGTCGCATCGGCTCCCCATAGCATTGCCAACGGTTTCAAGAACCTGTTGGCCGTCGCTGCCGTTACTGACGTTGAGTTCAAGGAAGCCACCACTGTTAAGGAGTTCATCAAGGTGAGAACGTCGAATAGTTAATACAGGATTTTGTCAATTTTTAGAATAATTCCCGGGCCAACCACCTCTGGCATTCGGTGTACAAAATCACAGTATTACCAGCATTGCATGAGCATTATTAGCATTGTGGCAATATTGACATTAATTAGCATTATTGATCGCATTATTGGGATTAATCGGCAATACCTGACATTTTTTGGCATTAATCGCCAATAATTGGCATTATCGGCATAATTTGGCTGTTTAAAGGTTCAAATACATTGGGCGATTTTACTCGCTATTCGTTTAACCGCGACGAAAACTCGGACGATACTTGATCAATGTGATAACAAACTCGCTACTTGACTTCAAACCTGAGAAAAAGGCTCAAACGCGCTCGGTAGCGGGCGGTTCAGAACGTCGGCGACTAGCGAGTTAAGTCGCTCAATGTCGTTTACTGACTGCCAAGAAACAAGAAATACTGAATATGCGCCAGTATGCGCTACGCTGGAATAAGATTGATTTTAAGGGTCTTTTTCACTTGAAATTTTTCGATGTTGGGTGTGGTGTATGTATATCCAAGTTTTTTGAGGATAGTTTAGCGTATTGAAATCCGTTCAAATTCTTGAATTTAATTTCACTTTTCGCTTCAGATACGAACGGAGAGTTCACAAGAAAAAGGCCGATCATTAAAACCTCGATTAAAACTTTTCAATTTGACGTTTGGGAAAAAAGTGTTCGAAATCAAAGTTTCGGTAATGGTTCAAAATAAATTTTCTAAAAAAAATGTTTTCACATATGTACCTACATTCCTTGTTTCAGAACGTGGTCCTAATTTCTTATTAACAATCACAAGCAAATTTTGTGTTTTTTTTATTTCATTTTAGCCAAGATTTTAGAATTCTCCTGAAAATTCTCAACACGTTTTAGACAGACCGTGTTACCAAATTGAGTTAACAAATGGAAATCTTTTTAATTATTGATTTTACCGAAATAATATTCTTCATAAAAAGTTTTGCTTTAAAAAAAAACATGATTCATCCAGAAATTAAGTGATTTGTATACACGATTTCAAAGGAAAAATTTATTCTCTATACAAAGTTTTACTTGCAAAGAAAACCTGATTCATCCAGAGAATTTATGTTTTTTTGTTACCTATGGAGAAAGTAAAAAGTTTTCGGAATGTTGGAGAAAAATTGAAATTTTAACATGAAATTTTGTATATCATTTGAGTATGTGATTTTAAACAACTTTTCTTCACGTAAAATTTTCCTTGAAAATTGAGATTATATGTAGTCCTGGGTAAAATTAGCGTTTTTGCAATTTTTGGCTACCTCGTGTATAAAAATTACTTAATTTCTGGAAGAATCATGTTTTTTTCAAAGCAAAACTTCTTGTGAGGATTTTTTTTTCTCCAAAAGTGATTATGAAAAAGTGTTCCATTTGTTAACTAAATTTGGGCATACGCTAGAGAGTACCCTATATCCATTGAGCCTTAAAACTCAATGCCTATATCTGAACTTCACCAATAAACATCCGAAATTTGTCATTTCTTCTAGAAATTTCACGCGGAATCAAATTCAATACCCATGGTATTATTTTGAAACTGAAATATGGGTAGTTTCAAGTTGGATTTGATTTGGTTTAAATCACATGTAAAAGTAGAAAATTTTCACTGCAGGCCACTGAAATCAATAAGGTTTAGGCACACATGACTAAATCTGTTCTCTGGTCCAAAATCAATCCACTCTATGCATGAAAAATAAAATAAAAAATTGGTTTTGATAAAAAAAATACACCACTCCAACCATGTATCTACGTGTTCTCGAAACAATAATTGGTCAAGGACCTCCCGAAGACCGCAACTTCATAATATCCCTTTCCGTTTTGAAAATATCGAAATTTGAATTTTGGTAAAAATGTCCATGTTGCAAAGCAACTGTCCAGCACTTTAGTTCGGTTATTTAAAATCGAATTATGCCATTTCAAGGCCTGTTTGAAGTTTGGAAAACGTAAAAACTATAGGTACTCAAAAACTCTGAGAAACGATTTTTCAAATGTATGCATCAAAATTGTCCGAAAATGTAATTAGTGACATTAACTGGCATTTTGGCGTTATTGGCATTTTTCGGCAGTAAATGGCATTTTAATGCCGTTTTGGCATTCGGTGTGCACATTTCTGGTAGGTGATTGGCCCCTCGATAATTCCCAAATATTAACGGATATTGTTTTATGAAATGTGTTCTAGGACCCTAGCAAATTCGCATCCGTTGCTGCTCCAGCAGCTGCCGCTGCCGCTGCTCCCGCAGAGTCCAAAAAAGAAGAGAAGAAGGAAGAATCCGAAGAAGAAGACGACGACATGGGCTTCTCTCTTTTCGATTAGAAAGTCCTTTTTTTATATTTTGAAAACTGGACTGTTGCAGTTTGGTTTTGCCTGACTGTCAATAAACAATGAAAAACAGATTTTGGTTTTAATCTGGTTCATGGGCACCAGCAAGTCCCCTCAAAACACGTCACATTACTAATTGAGAATATTAATGGCGCTTTCTAATGAAATGTATTTGACTAAAAATATTATTTTTTCAACTGGACTAGTTATACAGGACAGGAAGTCCCTGAAACACTGTACAACGCTTAACCACGAATTCCTTAATCAAAAAATGAGAAGAAAATGTGCAAATCGATCTTGATAATTTTTTGGACCACGAAATTACGTTTTGGTTTCTATAGCGACCGGTTGTAATTATTAACCGGTAGGAGGTGATGTCAAATGTAGTTATTTCTTTTGATTTTTTTAGGAATTGACTTTTTGTTAATTCAGAAGCTTCTATCTAATGGTTCAATGTACTGGGAAGTTTTTCTCTTGAGAAATTTCGCTGAGATAAGTGGTTGTGCCAGAAAAAAAAAACAGTTGGATGCACAAATATTTTAATCTTGAATCATTTTTTTCTAGCATTAACACTTATCGCAACAGACTTTTTCAAGAGAGAAAAAAGCTTTTCTATACATTGCGTTATTAGATAAAAATGTGTGAATTATAAGAAAGTCAATCCAAAAAAAAAATAAAAAGATTTAGCTGTAATATCACCACTGATTTTTCATGGAATTGACTTTCTGATAATTCAGATGTTTTTATCTAATAGCACAGTGTTAGAAAGTTTTTTCCTGTGTTCAAAAAAATTGCTGGGATAAGTAGTTATGCTATAGAACAATAATAAAATATCTGTGCAGCTGACTGAAAAAAAAGAAAAAATCTGGAAAACCACTTATCTTATCAAAAGAAATAACTTTACATATGATATCACCTTTACAACACTCAATCACAACCGGTCGCTATAAAATCAAAAAACCATTTTTCTTTTAATCTTAAGACTTGACGAAAAAATTTTGTATAAAGGTAAGTTTGCCAAGATCGGCTTATTTTTGGTTAAGAAATTTGTGGTTAAGCGTACAATCATTCCAGGGACACCCTGTAGAAGTAGTTGAAAGGATATGATTACCGTAGAAAAATTATTATTAATAACGGACCAGAGTTCAGGTTTAATAAAAATGTTTAACTTCATTGAGTCACTAAAATGAATAATATGCATATTCTTGAAACTTTAATTTAAAACTGTTGCTTTTACAAGTATTTTTAGTTCACTATGTATGGATGTACTTATATGAATGTGGAAAACCCAGCTGATAATTCTTTGTATATTCATTTTCGAGAAAAAAAATTATATTTTATTGCATGTCGAAAAGAAAATGAAAATTTGTCAGGTCAAATAAGTGGCACACATTTTTTGTTATAATAAATCCGTTTTTTTCTAAACTCCAAACAACCTGTATCTCAATCAGACTCTATTTAAGGCAAAGTTTATGAGACCTTTTTCTCCTGTTATTTAGTTCAAGGTTGCGTCTTTGGGATAACGGGACGACTTATCATTAGTAAGACTCTGTATAGTACAGCAGTCTTCCAAAAGTAGGCAAAATTTCCTACAAATACGTATATTAGCTCCAAAGTCTGGGCAATCCATAACGTCCTTGAATATAGAGTTAAAATATCGCATTTTTTAACTTTCCTCGGAAGTGAGGGGTGGTGCCCTTCTAAACAATCAACCTGATATATCCCTCCAAAATCAATGGACAATTTGCATACATTTTCAAATGACTTGAAATTTTATATACGCATTCTAGACAGTATTAGAAAGTCATCAGCGATTTTTTTTCCAAAAATACCCAAAAATATACTTAATTAATAAAAAAGAAAACGCAGATTTCGCTGTATGGTCAAAAACGGGGAGGGGCTATATTACCTCTCCCCGAGAGAGAGAGAGAGAGTCATCTCAGTCAATACGTCAGACAGAGATAGATAATGTATTCTGTGACGTAGTGTATGTTGATTGGCGCTCTTTAATCGGTGATTACTACATCAATAGAGGTCGTAGGTTGATTTTTCAAACATCAATGCCATCAGTACTCACTTATCCCGATATTTTTCGTATTTCCAAGAAATGTTTAAATTGTCCATTATGTTATGATCAGAGTACAAACAGACTATTACCTATTACCCGATATGCTCTGGCTGGCTACATTCAAGGAATTGGCAAACGTGAGCGAGGTCCATATGTACCATATATTATGTGATCAACGCCAGACCTCCCAGTTCAAACGAGATCGTACAATTAAGTCTTAATTTAGGGAGATTATAGCTGATTATAGTTCTAATTTAAGGAAACATATTTGGAACAAATTTGTATTCACACAAAAAAAAGCGAAAAAATCTTGTGCAGCATCGTACAAGTGACAGAAGTGAAACTTCATTCAAACTAGAGAATGAGAGAAAGAGAAAGAGAGAGAGAAACAGATAATTTTAAAACATATTCAATATACAACAGTACAAAATCATTGTAGTAAATAGTCGGTCTCATTCTCACTACGTTATATCTATTTTTAGTTTGTTGGCTTAGAAATATTATTTTTGATGATATTGACTTTTTCTTCATCTTATTTTTGGTATTTTCTTCTTTAATCGAATAATGTCCAAGTGTATTGTGCAAATAATACATAAAACATTTTGCCCATAATAAAGATGAACGATAGTGATTCTATTATATAGGGTTTCCCAATAAGAACGCTCGATCTTTGAAGTGCAATCAAATAGAAAGTTTAAATCTTATTGGGAGGCCCTATACAGGGTGTCTCTAAAAGGTCTGTACAAAATCCTACCAAATGTTGCTGAGGTCAAAAGAAGCCGATTTAACGCAACTCACCTCAGACCGAAATGTCACCATTTCCGAGATACGGGCCCGGGTGATCAAGTTTAAAATTAACAATTGAATTTTGTCATTATTTTGGACACTTTTTCACATATTGCTTTGAAAATTGGCATACGGGAGTTTTGTGGTATGAGAAATTCGATTATGGAGTCCGTTTTAATGTGGCCGCTAAAGGGCGCCCTACACTTTACATTTTGCGGTTTGGAATGTCCATAACTATTTTCTCAGTTATTTTTTTCAATCTTTTATTGGCTAAAAAGATTCTACAGACGATTTCAAGTAAATAAGGTACTCTTGTCAAAGTTCGCTCAAGTTAGCCGTTTTCGAGATATTTCCATTTAAAGAGTTCCATGCCACACCGGAAAATTGCTTCTTTACACGAACTTTTTGAAAAGTTATTTTTACAAAATCAACTCATATTCCTGAGGTCAAAATAAGCCGATTTAAAGCAACTTGCCTTGTCCAAAATTTCTCCGTTTTCGAGATACAGGGTGGTAAAGTTTTAAGTCGAAAACGAGTCATTTTCAAAGAAAGTTAAGTTGCTTTGAATCGACTTATTTTGACTTCAGGAATATATGATGATTTTATAAAACACTTTTTGAGACGCTCGTGTAAAGAAGAAAAATATTAGGAATTTTCCGGTGTGGCATGGAACTCTTTAAATAGAAATATCTCGAAACGGCTAACTTGCGCGAACTTTGACAAGAGTACCTTATTTACTTGAAATCGTCTGGAGAATCTTTTTATTCAATAAAAGATTGAAAAAAATAACTGAGAAAATAGTTATGGACATTCCAAACCACAAAATGTAAAGTGTAGGGCGCCCTCTAGCGGCCACTGTAAAACGAACTCCATAATCGGATTTCTCATACCACAAAACCCCCGTATGCCAATTTTTAAAGCAATATGTGAAAAATTGTCCAAAATAACGACAAAATTCAATTGTTAATTTTAAACTTGATCACCCCGTATCTCGGAAATGGTGACATTTCGGTCTAAGGTGAGTTGCGTTAAATCGGCTTATTTTGACCTCAGCAACATGTGGTAGGATTTTGTACAGACCTTTTAGAGACACCCTGTATAGTTGTCTAAAGTCTCAATTTTCGTTGTTTCTGTTGACAATAATTATTCTGCAGGTGAGGACGACGAATGAATATGAAAAATATTAAATAATGGTGTCTTTGCTTTTTTTTTCGTAGAAATCCCATATTCTTCCAAATAAGTTGCCTTGTAGCAAAACTCTACTCCCTTTAAATAAGAACAAGCACAATATGTCATAACAATGTTATTAATTATGGACACACTCACGTTTGCCAATTCCTTGAATGTAACCAGGGCATATAGGGATGATGTCTATAATAACCGAGAATATCCATGTCTGATATCGGATTCAGAATGTCTATGAATTTCATTCTGGCGGTGCCGTTTTGGAAACTTGTTTTTTTTTCTGATATATCATCGTGTTATCCTTAACCTTCATCCACTTGAGAATCAGAAAAAGTCGACTTCTTTTGTAACTGTAACTCCGCACTGCATATCTGGAGATCCACAGGGTAACTGCCAAATATTATGTACAAACGGAAGGGTGCATGTCGAACTTTGAAAATTTTTGTACATAGTTTTTTCTTCATTCATATTATAGGTAATTATATTGTTTATTGTGACGTTTTTTGATTTTACTGTTTCCAGTTATTCCTGATGCTGCATAATCATCTCGTTCATCGAAAATATCAAGAAAGCGTATGCTCATTAATACTAGCATCTCCACGCCGCGTCGCTGCAACGCTCGCCTTCGGCAAACTCGACGCGAAATTTTAGTAGTCAAGTTTCAAGTTCACACAAGTTAGAATCATTGAAATGAATACGACCTGGAATGGCCCTGACACGATTCAAAAGTGAGGCAGTCCGGTTTTTACGTCTATAGTCTAGTTTGGTGGATTGTTGTGCTTCTACAGCGTTTTTTTTTACGAAATAACGCTAAGCTGTGGTTAATATTGAGTTCAAATTGTTTAATTCACTTGAAAATAGGAAGTAAATATCTCGTACATCATATCCTCCTATTATTTAAAGTTAGAGGTACCTACTCTCCCTATATTGTGTGATCTTTTGATTTATATTTATATTTAGTTGAATTGAGTGGATTTTTTCCTATGTTTTTTTGACCAAAAAAAATCACAAACAAAACATTCAGAACATATGTTCACAGAATCCGCCATTAAATTATATTCATTTGACACATAATCCAGTAATCATGTCTGAAAAGGGGGGTTCCTTGCGTTAGATCCGATCTGATTTTTTGCTGACTTGTTTATGATGTTGGCCCAATGAATAGTCCAAGTTTTCGACCTCGAGCGCCGAACGCAACATTGTCAAATTTCAAAAAAATCCCCAAATTTCTAACTTTTATTCAGTTTTTGGCAATTTAAACCCAAACGACTAAGTTTTCGACTATAACTCCAGAACACTTTTTAAAGTAGACTAGATTTGCTACAATTTGAGATCAGAACCTTAATTGTAGACCTAATAGTTTTTGAGCTACAGATTTCCAAAATCTAGCGCTATATTTTGAAACTTGAAAATGTTTGAATAACCGACTATCTAAACCTATTTTCTGTGGTTATAAATCATCATAATATCTACCTGGAAAGAATCTGCGGCCATTTTTACTCTATCGTTTTAAGCATCTAAGGGTTGAGTTAAGCCCTGCTACTGCAGATATGTCTTGAGTTGGGACTCAACGCATGTAAGGGAAGTTTCTTTGTCCAAATCATGTGAAGAAGGGGGTTTTCGTGGCGTAGGGACAGATAGGGAAATGAGCAAAGTTGACATCCGGCGGGATTTGAACCCACGACCTTCGTCATACCAGGACAACGCTCTACCCTACCAACTGAGCTACCAATGCCTATGAGCAAAGCCAGCCCAATGCCAAATATTTTCACTTCTAGGATGTAACATTTACATTATTGGCTTAATTTCGATGGTTAGGGTGTCAACTCCGATACCTGCTAAAGTCGCTATATGTCGACGATGCATCTTGGTTGATGGTGAAAAAGACTCCTAAATAACCTCGAATAACATGTGTGTGATTTTTCCTACCCACATATAACACCTCCAATGGTTTGTAACCGCCGAAGGTTGCTCACCATTACCTCAAAACTTACATCCTAGAAGTGAGAAAAGTTTGCATTGGGCTGGCTTTGCTCATAGGCTCATAGGCTCGATGCTGCGACGATTCAACCTCTTATAGAGAATGCATTGCATGTGGAAAGTGGAGTGGAAATTTGGAAAAAATGAATGAAAATGTGATAAAAGTATCTTGACAAATTATTCACGAGCAATAAACGTTACCATGACAATGAATAAATAAAAGCGCTACTAGCAACAGCGCCCTCAAATGAACTAACCAAAAAGAGGGACAGAATTTCAGGGATATTCGTATGTCGATTCGTCTCCTAGTTATAGTCCTCCATAGCATTGAACAAACAATACTACAAATAACTGAACAAAACTTAATATTATGAAGGATGTTTTCGTGGCGTAGGGACAGATAGGAAAATAGGAAAACTTGGCACCAGGCGGGATTTGAACCCACGAACTTCGTCATACGAGATACGAGGACAATGCTCTACCAACTGAGCGACGCTGATGATGCTGGAGGAGTTAAAGGCATAGTTCAATGAATAGTGAAGGTGAATGTGTTACAATAAATTCACTAAACCATTATCCTAATTTCTTTTTCAAGAAGATTCTGGTGATATTTCTTCACCAATAGACCTCGGTACAACACTTCGATTTCGACAACCCCTATGACAATTTGGGAATTCCCAAACAAAACATTAAAACATAGTTGATATTAACCATCTCAAAATGGATGTCAAATACAAAAGTAAATGTTATCTTTTTCATTTTACCACAGTGCACTCAATAACAGTTTAAAAAAAACTCACTGTTTTTCAGGCTGCCAATGTCGGGCTGTCTCAAGTTGAATGGACCACCCTGTATTTATCAACATAAAACCAAATTCCATGGGAACAGTACCAAGAAAAACAATAGACAATATTTATTTTTCTGCCAATGACGCTCTGCCGAATGCGCCAGAACATATCGTTTGAGTGATGATACTACGGATGTTTTGTGGATACTACAACAAACTCAGATTAATAAACAAGGACAGATGAAACTACTCATTCATAAAACCTATCTAATGCCGGTGCCAACATCTACGTCTAAAAAAGCGACAAGAGGGAGTGAATAAGCGATTTTTTTTTCCAAAATACCCAAGAATATACAAGATAAATAGAAAAGGAAACGCAAATTTTACTGTATGATCAATAACGTGGCGGAGCCAAATCACCCTCCCAAGAGAAATAGAGTCATCTCAGTCAATACGCCAGACGGAGATGGATAATGTCTTCTGTGACGTAGTGGATGTTTATTGGCGCTCTTTAATCGGTGATTACTACATCAATAGAGGTCGTAGGTTGATTTTTTTAACATCAATGGTATCAGTACTTACTTACCCTTTTATTTTCAATATTTCCAAAAAATTTTCAAATTGTCCGTTGTTGATATTTTGTTTATAACGTTTACTTTTGTTCAATTTATTCCATTAGTAGTAGAATGAAGATATTTGTTAATATTTTTGTACATTTGTCCCCTTAACCCTCCAAGGAGCTGTGAGACCTTGTCGCGGTAGAGGGGCTCAGTAGTCACTCCTTGCTTCTGTAAGGAAGGGGTGATGAAGCGAAGGACAGCTCAACTCATTTTTTTTTTCACTCCGTTGAGTGAGATCCATGAAGTTACCTTTTTTGTATATTGTGAAAGTGAAGTTGAGTGCAAAATTGTTTTTTAGTGTTTTCAAGTGAAATAGATTGCGATAAGTAAAGTAGTGTACTAAATCATTGAGGTGAGTGACATTCTCGTATCAAATTGATGGAGAAAGAACACCTCCTCACTCATCGCTTGCTCTCCATTCACCTCCATGACCTCCTTCTTCAATACCTCAAATTGGATGCGTCGTTGCGGTCGTTGATGGCAAAGTTCCGAACCGGGGCCGACATTATGTGGATCTCCGCTGGAGTATCTGGACGAGACCGCTACGCATTGAGTGTTGGCGAGGGATGGAGGGATGGTTGAACGGCTGGTGAGGGTGGCGTTGAGGGGGGGGGGAAAGCACATTGCGGTTCAGTAGAACATTTTCACTTTGACGCAATTTTTGTTTTTGATTTAATAAAAAAAAGTATTTAATTTCAGGTAAGGAACCTGGAGCTGAGCGGCCTTGGCGTGATGGAGGAGCTTTTTATCTTTATACTTATATGTAGCACTTTGCTAAATAAAGATTATTATCATGATTACTACATTCCTTCATTCATGTGAAGGTGAAGTTGAGTGCCAAATCGTTTTTAGTGAATTCAAGAGAACGTAAGTAAAGTAATGTCACAGTATTGAATTATTGAGGTAGGTGATATTTTCGTATTGAAGTGATATAGGAAGAACACCTTATCCCTCATCGCTCGCTCTCCATTCACCTCCACGACCTTCTTCTTCAATACCTCAAATGCGATGGATGCGTCTTTCCGGTCCTTGATGGCATAGTTCCGAACCGAGGCCGACATTATGTGGATTCTCCGCTGGAGAATCTGAACGAGACCGCTATGCATTGAGGGTTGGCGAGGGAAGTAGGGATGGTTGAACGACGGGAGAGGGTGGCGCTGGGGGAGGAATACTGGGGAAGGGACACACGATGGCTTAGAGAACTGGGAATTTTTGATTATGATGTTTTGAAAAATTATTAAATTTCAGGATAGGCACCCGGAGCTGAGAAAAATAACATCATCTCCAACGACAATACCCAGAGGTGACGTGAGGATAAATTTAAGGCAATAGACAAGGTTCTACAACGGGTAACTGGTATAAACAGAAGTAAATTATTAAGTTATAGTTCTGTGAAAAGGTAGGGACCGCCTCAAACTGTCGAATGTTCATCCTGTCGAATGTCCATTCTGTCGAATGTCCATCCTGTCGACTGTCGACGAACGGTCGTTCGTTCGGGTTCGGAAGTTTCGACAATATGCTCTGGGGTATATTGTCGAATGGGGATTTTGTCGAATGGAGAATGGAGGGGACAAGTCGAATGCCCGGTGATATGTAAATGGATGGATGGAGGGGATCACACGGATATTTTGTTTTGTGGCATTGGATTTGTGGATTATTTTCCATGTTGTGAGTTGTGATTCTTTTTAGACGTGCAAATAAAGCGACGTGCAATACTAAGTATATAATTTTGTATTGGTTCCATCACCTAGGAAAAAAATATATACCTGATGATCCCAAGTTACAGAAAACTTTGTAGGTATATACGTACTAGGCGATTTTGCTTTTTATGTAAATTAAATTGCAAATTTAGGTATATGCCCCACAGTTTTCTGCTTCGCATTGCTTTCACTGGAAGGCCAAATGGCCCATTGTGATCTCTTGTTTGAAAAGTCGTCCCCTCGGTCTTAACCTGCAGCATTTCTGTTCATCGTTCTAAACCATCCAATATGGTTTCAACGAAGTTCAGAATAAGCACGATGTCTATACATTTGCCGCTTCCTCCAAGTCAAGAAGGATGATAGGCTGATTGGTCTGTAGTCTTTTGGAGTTGAGATATTTGATTTTCCCGATTTAGGTATAAAAACAACTTTGACTTCCCTCCATCTACCTGGTGTGTATCCCTATTGGAGACAATCAGAGTATATTTCGATCAGGTCATCTGATATGCTGTCGAGGGATTTCTGTAATATGATTGGCATTATTCCGTCCGGTCCCGCCGCTTTATACGGCTCGAAACCTTTCACGGCCCACTTTACTTTTTCCCTCGATATCATCCTTGATACAACGGCCTCATGTGATTTCGTATTTGGCACCAGCTGTTGTTCGTCAGAACTGCTGATTTCTGCTACGGTACACCCTGGAAAGTGCGTCTCCATTGTAAGTTCCAGTGTCTTATCGCAGGATTCTGTCCATGAGTTATCTGTCCTTTTTATGCTTCTTGGGGTCACCATCTTCCTTGAAAGCATATCCCCTAGCCTTGCAGACTCATTTGTATCTATTATAGACTCTATTATAGACATGAGTTTCTCTTTGCCTTTCTGATTGCACTTTTGTATTTCATTCCAGTCCTATTCAGTTTCACTTCTCTTTGCTCGGTTGAAAAGCCTTCTTGTCTTGTTCCTAATCTGTCTCAGTTCCGCTGTCCAGGAAGACGTGGTGCTTTTGCGTAGGCGACTTAAGGGACATGATCTGTGAGGTTTCCTTTAGTTGTTTCTCTAGTTTCGTCGCATTATCCTCTATTTTCTCTTTGGTAGGT
The DNA here is from genome assembly GCA_958502075.1 of Orchestes rusci. Classification (NCBI taxonomy): domain Eukaryota; kingdom Metazoa; phylum Arthropoda; class Insecta; order Coleoptera; family Curculionidae; genus Orchestes; species Orchestes rusci. The sequence goes on along the minus strand of OY293304.1, from coordinate 18,933,221 downwards.
GATCGTGATACCTTGGCCGAAGCTAATAGTTTCCTGTCCCCTTCCATGAGGTCAGAGAATTTTTGCCAGTCTGTTCTACGATGATTCCGGAATGATTCTACCTTTTGTAGCTCACCGTTGATTTCGAAAAGGATTCTCCTATGATCCGAAAATAATTGTATAAGAGAGACTATCCAATTTTCGACCGTTAGCTCGCCGGAATTGGTAGCCAAAGTTAAATCTAACACCTCTTCCCTAACCCTGTTAACAAATGTTGGTTGCACATTACATGGTCGGTGGTAAGTATAAAGTCCAAAATTGACTCACCTCTGTTATTGATGTCACAGCTGCCCCACTGCGTGTGATGACCATTGGCATCACAGCCTATCACCAACAGCTTTTCTTTCTCCTTGGCGTGGTGGACTAGAGTTCGAATTGCTGTTGGTGGTGGTTCAGGTTCTTCATATGGCATGTATTCGGACGCTAGAATAAGCGGTTGCTTATTCTTTTGCTCGCATGTTACCACTGTCAAGTGACCTGAACAGTGCTGTGAGGATAGGCTAAGATTTAGTGTCCGCTTTGCAAGTATACAGGTTCTCATTTTACTTAGAGATGGAGAATGATATGGTAGTCTTTCGCTTTTAATCCTTGACTTTTGCTTATATTGAGTCATGGTTCTTGGATTAGCGCGATATCTACTTTATTCTCCGTCATAAAAAGCACCAAGTCCTCCGATGCCGCTTCGCAGTGATGCAAATTGATTCGCACTGCTTGCAGCTTCAGGTTTCTTGGCACCAGATTCCTAGTCCTTGGGGAGCCTTGCTTTCAGGGTGCCTAACCTGAGCTTGATGCACCCGTTGTTGCACCTCAGTATCTCGAAGGTATCGTCCTCCACCGTGCAGACCCTGGCCCAAACTTGCACTTTGTCAAAGAGATAACTCTCCAGCTTCGTGTGTCCAGACCCTTGTTCTGCTTGTCGATGATCTTTAGTATGGATTCATCACTTGCCGGAACCGGAAGCGGCATCCACACTGATATCGATCGACGCAGAGGCAGCTTCGAGACTGGTATTACCTTGAATTTGGCTCCCTGCCAGATTTAACCGCAGCCGCCGACTACACGCTTTAGAAAGTCAATTGACTTTCCGTTGTTGCAGCCGACAACTTTGACTTCTTTCTGCCAGCCGGCCCCATCAAAGGTGACCTCCTCATTGCCACTCTGCTCGTTTAGCTAGAGTATGGCGTCCAATATCCTCGCTTCCACTTCGAGCCGCCTTTCGACTGGAATTTTGCCATCGAGATCTGATCGATCCACGATGGCCACTTGCAGCTCTTCTCGCGGATCAAAGCTTCTGGAGTTCTTGGGCTTCTTCGCGGTGTTTTGTTCTTTCTTGCTAGAAGGCATCAGTTTTTGCATTTTCCTTGCAGGATCTGGATGATTCGCTGAGACTCGCAAGCCCCCCCGCCCGCCAGGGACGATGACCCCGACTACGTCAAGGCGGATACACCACGAGGGGGTCCCTTCTCTTACTAGAAATTCATTCAGTCTTTCAGGATAAACATTTGTGTGTTGGAGATGAAAGTGAATTGTTAAATGTCAACAAATATTGATGGTGATTATTAATTGCTGATATTTGGTTCATAGCATTTGCTTTTGTTTAGTTTAATACATTAGTAGAGGAAAAGAGATATTTGTTGAAATGTTTGTACATTTGCCCCCTTGCCCCTCCAAGAAGCTGTGATACCTTGTTGCGGTGGAGGGATTCAGTGGTCACTCCTTGCTTCTGTAAGGAAGAATTGACGAAGCGAAGGACAGCTCAACTCATTTTCTTTCCACTGAGAAGAATGGAGTAACTTTGTTTGTACATTGTGAAAGTGAAGCTGAGTGCAAAATGGTTTTTTAGTGTTCTCAAGTGAGATAGAGTGCAGTAAGTGAAGTGGTGTTACAGTACTAAATCATTGAGGTGAGTGACAATTTCGTATTGAATTGATGACCTTCTCATTTCTCCCTAATAGCCTCAAATGCGATGGGACGTCCCGGTTACATGATGGCATAGTTGGAAGATGGGCCGACATAATTTCATTATGTGGATCTCCTTCCTCTTGCGCTGGAGCAACTTAACGAGATCGCTACGCATTGAGGGTTGGCGAGGGATGGAGGGATGGTTGAACGGCTGTAGATAGTGGCGTTAAGAGGGGATTAGGCACATTGCGGTTCAGTAGAACATTTTTACTTTGACGCTATTTTTGTTTTTGATTAACTAAAACAAGTATCCAATTTCAGGTATTGAACCCAGAGCTGAGCGGCCTTGGCGTGGTGGCTTCCTCATCGCTCGCTCTTCATTCACCTTCATGACCTTCTCCTTCTTCGATACCTCAAATGCAATGCGTCATTCCGGTCCTTGATGGCTTAGTTCTGAAACGAGGCCGACATTATGTGGAAAAGACTTTTTGCCCATCTAGTATTAAAAAGATAATCCCTACACTACTATTAATTTTCGAATGTATAGTATCTCAACATTTATCAATAAAACATTATGATGATATGTGATCTAGTACTTTGAGGTTACTATACAGGGTTAGTCAGAAGCCTGGATGGTCGATTATTGGTTAAACTATACGAGCTACTGGAAAAAGTTCAATACGAAATTTGAAGGGTTTTTAATAATCTATTAGTTGATAATAACCATATTATTACAGAGTCAGGCATAAAGTCATGGAACAACAAAGTTGAATTTTTTTTAATGAAACCCCCTGTATATTATTCGATATTTTAGTTCTTCCTTGAATTTTGAGCAAAAATTGTCATACACAAGACCTAGTTTCTCTCGTATTGGCCCGCACACTCGCGTGCTGTATACTCCAAACACTTGTAGTAACAGGAGTACCATGCTTGCACTACGCTCCATATGTTATCAGTGCAGTGGTCACAATAAGGGTTGTAAGACAAAAACAGCTGTAGTCAAGTGTTGTCCCTTGACAGTTCTTGAGGACACGCCACTGGTTTTGTTGCGGAGGTGTCTGCAAACATAACCTCGTTATATTTCAATATACTGCCACGCGGCTTACAACGGGTCCCCCGTGGCGTCGTTGGACTCTTGCAAGCCTGAGCTCTATTAAATGACGCACCAGCATTGACGTTTCATGGAGCACTCAAACGAGTCAAGGATGAGGTCTTTGCACTTTTCGATTTCTTGGATGAGGTCGTGTTCAGTTGCTTCCTTTGAAGAGGTTATTTGGAAGTCGGAGTTGGAGAAAAGGGTGCGTATTTTGTTGAGGGCCAGTTGCAGCTCTTCGGAGGCTAGATTGGTGGCCTATGGTCATGTTGGTTGAAGATGACCCGGTACCAAATAGCTAGACTTAAGTGAGATATTTGGACAATGAAGGGCTTATTCCTGACGTCGTAATGCGGAGGAGGATACTCTATGGACTCGGACCATAGCGTGTCTGGTTGCAGATTTCTCTCTTTGCGGATGGCCGAAAAGGTGCGAATTCAATTATTGAAAGATGAACAGAGGATGCCATTTGGAAATAATATGTTGATGTCGGCTCTGTAAATATGTATATTAAATAACATTTTCGAAAACTGCACTGGGTCATCCTGTATTCAGATGCATTTTGCTCATTTCGATATCTTTAACGGTTAAGACGCAATTAAGCTTTCCCGTTGAAATGACCCACCCTGTATATATATGACCACGATGTCATAACAAGATCAGTCTCTCCTATTGGTTGATTCAAGAAGTCACATTAATTTTTCGAGATACTAAAAAAGACAGGGTGTAAATAAATAATTGCGAAAATTCAAGGCGTGATTCTTGGGTGAATTAAAAAAAATTAATGAATGATATGAACGTATATCCTATAAGTCCTAACTTTTGAGATACAGAGGTTGTTGAAGTTTTCAGAAAAAAACGGTTATTTATCAATTAATTACTCAAACATTTTTAGCAAATTTTGACAAAATTTGGAACGCTTGTTTGTTGACATAAGGGTCTTTCTTCTGTGTAATTAAAATAAAATTATTTAATCCAGTGGCGTAGATTTTATAATTTCTTTTGATGAATCAATAGAAAAATTTGATTTTTTGTCTTTTTCCTTTTTTACGTATTTAGCTCCGTTCTCAAGATAAAAATTAAAAAGCGTTTCCATTCAAGTACCTTGAACACGTTGCTTGTGGATCTTATTGAAGTAGAGAAACGGTTTTAAATTTTTAATTTGAAAACGAAGTTATATACAGAAAAAAGCTAAAAAGACAAAAAAAACAGCATTTTTGAATAACCACCTAAAAAAATTATAGATTCTTCAAAAAAGCAGTGGCTTACCATAATTTAACTCATAAATATCAATCAGATTACCCTCTGGGACGTCACTGGAATAAATGTTTTTAATCGCACAAAAAAAACCTTTATGACGATAAATAACCGTGCGAAATGTTGTTAGAATCAGCAGGGTTATTTTTAAAAAAACTTTTTTTTTTTAATAAAGCACCGTGTCCGGGTGCTTGCAGGAAACCGGTTTTGAATTTTTATCTCAAAAACAAAGCTGGATACAGAGAAAATTAAAGAGACAGAAAAGCAACTTCTTTGATTGCCTGATTAGAAAAAATTATAGAATCTCCAAAAAAGCAGTGGTATACTGTAGCAAATTTCGCTATAGAAAACACTTGTCCAGTTTTAATTAATTTATTTAAAGTCACTAGAAGCACAATCACAAAACCAAACAATATTTATGTTCACAATCAGAGCTTATTTATGTCTCACAATCAAAATCTGAACTCACAAACTAGACTTCCCCAATTGCTTACAATGTACCCGCTTATATAGCTAATCCGTCAATTCTAGAATACTAAAGAATATAGAAGTATAGACCGGAACAAACATTATGACTCATTGCGTCGGAATGCGGCTTGTTCGATATCATTCCCGAGAGACTGCAGTGGGCTGGAATCCCGAATGAATGGAATAATTGTCGTTTTCGCTACATTGCTCCCTCCTTAAAGCATCTCGTCCCGAAATCGCTCCATGACGGTATCGGCAACTATCCTTAAACCGGCAGCCTGATGTCCTATGGAAGTAGCAGTCCACTGTCCTCTGGTTCGTCCTCCGAGAAGGATAGCAGCATACCAGGATGTCGATGCCGCTTTCTTTGAAGATCACCTCCAGTCCAGTTGGTCGTCCGTCATCTTTGGAATTGCCAGATGAGTCAGGTCCTGTGACAGCATTAAGCTTCTCAGCTGATGAAGCGCCCTCCAAACATCACTATAGCTGGTCCGATGTCGTGGAAGCTTCTTTGTCAGCAGGTGAAACAGGTATCGTGTCCCTGTCGTGACTTTTGAAGCGTCTTCCCAACCTCTGGCCTTTGTCGTCGCAGATGGTCCATTTGCCCGAATATCCCCTTGAATGCAGCAGCAAGTCCAGTCCTTATGCTGTGACCGAGTGAGCTAACGCCTACTCCGCCGGTGCGTTGAACAGATCCAGCTGCTGTTCTCGGACGACGTCATTCAGGACTTTCTGGCCGTTGGAATATAAGGACATGAAGGTTTTCGGGGACATATCCACCTCGGGTGACTTGATTTGCCTCACGTCAGCTTTCTGATGGTCTCCAGCATACGGGGCAAAACGGTTGAAATGAACAACCCTCGGCTTTCCTCGTGGTGGCTTCTTTATCCGGTAGACGACGTCACTGATTCGCTCCAGAATCTCATACGGGCCCTAGCAAGAACTTTGCAGTTTTGGGGAAAAGCCAAGTCGCCTCTGTGTGTTGTGAAGCCAAACCAAATCCCCAACCTGGAACCCTCCTTCTTCGGCCTTCACGTCGTATGCCACCTTCATCCCGTCGCTGGCACTTTGGATATTTAGTCAGACTTGTTGATGGATATCGTCCATTTTTCTACGAAGATCACTTGCGTAGTCTTCCCCAGCGACATCCTCACCAGGTGGACAGCCAAACTTCAAGTCGCAGGGCAGCCGGAGTTCACGACCCATGATGATCTTGGCAGGTGTTTCGCCCGTCGATTCATGAACTGCTGACCTGTACGCCATGAGGAATAGGGGGATATGTTGATCCCAGTCTCTTTGATGGTCAGAGACAACTTTGGCCAAGTGTCGATTGATGGTTTGGTTCATTCGCTCCACCATGCCATCCGATAGTGGGTGAAACGCCGTTGCCCTTGTCTTCTTGATCTTCGAGACATCGCAGACGTTCTGGAATAGCACCGATTTGAAATTCCTGCACTGGTCCGAATGCAGCTGCAACGGGACACCGAAACGACAAAACCATTCCCTAATCAAGACAACGGTGGCCGCCTCCTGGTTTGGCAAGGCATACGCTTCAGCCCACTTGCTGAAGTAATCCATGGCGACCAAGATTTGTTTATTCCCTTTGTCCGATTCAGCCACGTCGATTGCGATCCTTTCAAAGGGGCTTCCCACGTTGTATTGACGCATAGGAGCTTTTGGGCGTTTCTGTGGTCCATTACTTGCAGCACAAACGGCACATTTCCTGCACCACACCCGCACGTCGGCCTGGCAATTGACCCAGTCAAACCGTTCTCGCAACTTTCCCAGCATCTTGGTTACACCCAGACGCCATCATGGACCTCTCTTATCACCTCTGCCAGTCTGTTTCCAGGAACGACCAACTGCCTCCGATCTTCCGTGCCATCTAGATTTTGCACCAGCCTCTTCAGGATGCCGTCATCAAGTACCATCGAGTCCCATTGAGCCCAGTAGGACTTCACGGTGGTCGAGAATCGCGCGACTTCCTGCCAGGTTGGTCGTTAGCCTGCCTGTTTCCATCTGATGACAAGCTCCAGATATGGATCTTTCTCCTGGTCCTCGCGAAGCGCCTTAGACTGCCAGGAATCATCCACCACAGTCGTCCTGCAAGTGCTCGCCTCCTTTTCCTCGGCTCTTTGACAGTGCTTACATTGTTCTGGACAAGGTCTCCTGGACAGGGCATCAGCGTTGTTGTGGCTGGATCCAGCTCGATGTCCCGTATCAAAGTTTAACTCTTGAAGTCTCTCCTTCTTGCATCTGGTACGAATGTGGCCAAGCTCCCCACAGTTCCAGCATCGCACCTCCCTGCGTTTGGAGGACTCCACTTTCCTGATAACTATCCACACAGTAGCTTCGACGTTCTCCTCCTGTGCACGATCCTGCTCTTCCAACCTTCGCACGCGCGCAGGTATCTTCACGGACTGCTTTGCCGCTTCAAATTCCAAGGCTTTGGCCAGAGCGTCGACTAGTCTGTCGGGTCGATGAAGTATCAGGGACTGCCTTATCTCCTGATCCCGAAGACCATCCAAAAAGGCCTGCACTGCCAGCCTCTCCATCACATTTTCTGGCGTGGTTGGATAAGCCAGTCTTGCCAAACGAGCACAATCCGGTTCAAACTCCTGCATGGTCACGTTGGACTTTTGGGTGCGGTTCTTCTACTGGGAATGGTAGACATGCTCCAAATGAGTTTGACCATACCGCAGCTCCAGATGCTCGACGAGCACATCGTAGTCCTTCTGTTCCTGGGTGTTCAGCGTCTGCAGGATCTCCGTTGCCTCCCCACGAAGCGCCAGAGTTAGTGCCAGAGCTTTCTCGGTTGCGGTCCATCCATTTGCCCTTGCTGCTGCCTCGAACTGGCGATGGTAATTGTTCCAGGACAGCTTGCCATCAAACTGAGAGGCTTTCATGTGGATTCTGATGGTATTAGCTTTTATTTCGGCTCTAGCACCTTGGTTTCCGAGTGATACCTGTGGTTGTTCGATGATAGTGTCTACTTTCTTTCTCATTTTTTCCATTTCGTCTTCCAGAGTTTTCACTGTATCTCCAAGTTTTGCTTCAAATCGTTGCTCAAGCTTCTCAATTTCTTCCGTTACCTGATCCTTCCAGAAGTTGTAGTTGTCCACCAGCTGTTCCTTGATTTTCTCCTCCATAATTCTAGAAGATCCTACACACTTCTCTTCTAACTTCCCAGAATTCTCTTTCATAGGTTCAAATTTGTTCTCCAATTTTCTAGAGTTTTCTTCCATCTTTCTCGAGTTTTCTTCCATCGCTCTAGAAGATTCTTCAAACTTATTTTCCAACTTTCTCGAGTTCTCTTCCAATAATCTTTTTACTGCGTTGGGATCGGGAATTTCAAATTGGAACGTATCAGGATCCATGCCTTCTTCTATTAAAGCCTCACGCAGCCTTGTTTGTAGATCATTTTTCTTACCGCCACTATCCAGGTCACGCTCCTCCAGCTCCCTCTTCCACTCAGCGACCTTCAATCCGGTTAAAAACACTAGTTTCGCAGCCATTACAGCGAATATTTATGTCCGTTTCTATAGCACACAATAAATCCCACTTTTTACACCAATGTAGAAAGTTTCGCTATAGAAAACACTTGTCCAGTTTTAATTATTTTATTTAAAGTCACTAAAAGCACAATCACAGAACCACAAAATATTTATGTTCACAATCAGAGCTTATTTATGTCTCACAATCAAAATCTGAACTCAGAAACTAGACTTTCCCAATTGCTTTCGATGTACCCGCTCATATAGCTAATCCGTCAATTCTAGAATATAAAAGAATATAGAAGTACAGTCCGGAACAAACATTATGACTCATCGCGTCGGAATGCGGCTTGTTCCCGAAAGACTGCAGTGGGCTGGAATCCCGAATGGATGGGACAATTATCGTTTTCGCTACAGTACTATAATTTTACTTATAAATATCAACTGGATAACCCTTTCGGACGCCACTGGAATTAATGATTTTATTTCAATCACACAAAAAAAGACCCTAATGTTGACAAATGAGCGTGCCAAAATTTGTCAAAATTAGCTAAAGGGTTTTTGTTCATATACATATATCATAGGTATCATACGTTCATCTAAAGTTTCTTTCTTGAAATTAACCCAACATCACTCCCTGAAAATTTATTTACACCCTGTATACCAAGAAAATGCGAATTTCACTGTATGATCAAAAAGGGGGCGGAGCTAAATTTCCCTTTTTTCGAGTTATCACAGTCAATACGCCAGACGAAGATAGATAATGTATTCTGTGACGTTGTGGATGTTGACTGGCGCTCTTTAATCGGTGATTACTACATCGATGGAGGTCGTAGGGTGATTTTTTGAACGTCAATGGCATCAGTACTTAGTTGTCCTTATATTTTTCATATTTCCAAAAAATGTCCAAATTGTCCATTGCACCACAGCTTTCGCTTAGGTTGGGATCTGATATTGTCACGTAAGGCGTTGGACTGGGTCTTCGGCTGGACCCACAACACCTGTCGTGCTCTAGGGAACGTAGCTAGGCTGAACAGTAGAGGTACTCCGTTTAGGTAACTTCCATTTATTATCGTCCATGGTACATCTCATCTATCCTCACCATAACACTAGGAGGAGCATGTTCTTTGGGGCTGAGAGGGGTTACACTACTCAGGGTGAGAGGGATTACACTACTCACAATGGAGAGTAGTTGGCTAAGCCAACCACTGACCATAATCTCGCTGAACGTGTCTATTTATAGCAACAAAACTGCTCGCTCAGCGATTTTACCAGTGGCAAATTGGGTAGATTTACACCAAGTATATTTGCCTCCAGTACTATTGTGACATATGCCCTCACCCCGTGAGCATTGGACCCCAATGCCAGAAGAGAACATGCTTCATCCCTTACAAAAAAAACTTAAAAACTATTAACAAATTTTGTGGCCAAAATCTCTTGCTCCGGTCCTGCCATCCATCCGTTTAGTTTTCCCAAACCCTGGCCTGTGGTACTGCACCGTCGTGCGTTCAACGCTTGTTCACTGCTAATAGTGCTGATGCTTGCGTTTGCAAAAAATTGTTGGCCAGCCGATCTTCCTTGACCTCGTTAATAGTTGCCTATCACAGGGTGTGTATATGGTCCCCTTACTCAGTTCAGAGGGCCGGTATCCCTGTAATATGGCTGAAGGTTGTGGATTCCTGGCCGGTTTCGTGTTTTGCAGTTGGATGGTTGTGGAGACCGGTAGCCGTTATATGAAAAACAGAAAGTCTATATAAGTACATCATCCTTTACAGGTCAAAACATAATATCAACAACATCTCAACATAAACAATAACATCTCATATTAAAATCGTAAACATATACCCCCTAAATTCTTATCTATATCAACTCATCATGAGGGACGGCAATAGGCGAAAGTATTATCCTGTCCACCATGTACATTCGGCAGTATGTAACGTATCCGATTGCGCTCTCTCTTAATCCCTGCTTGAATGGACCGTGTCCGTAGCAAGTTGAATGGGCCGACATCCTATCGGTCTCTTGCTCTCCTGCTCGGCTATCGTCAGCAAATAGGATCTCCTTTCCTTGGCTCTGTGCACCGTCTCGTGGGTCAGGCCACCATAACACTGGAGGAACGGACTGTCGATCCCTTTGTATGCATTCAATGCCTCGCCGACATATTCCAAACAGTAGACACACCAGGACTAGAGACAGTGCCACACACTTTGACACAAAACTACTATCGTGTCGACGCCGATCTGGGACGCCTTGTGCCAATGGAGGATGGACGGTGGCCAGAGGCATCCATTGGTTTCTGTGGAACAACATGTAAATGAGAGCGATCAAAAGTACCATGCTCCAAATCATCAGGACCCGACTCTCTTCAGGCCCACTACAACTATCGATGAGGGCTTCCATCTCCCATCCCTTGATGACTCCCTTGAACACTTCCGTTCAGATCGACGCTCGAAGCTTGGAGCGTCCAGCTCTGGTCCAGGCAGTCATCAAACCAAATTTCTTCTCGGGCCTTCCTGTACTCTACTTGGCAGCGGGGGTGATCGTTGGCGCCTCCACCAAATGTCACGTAAGGCGTTGGACTGGGTCTTCGGCTGGACCCACAACACCTGTCGTGCTCTAGGGAACGTAGCTAGGCTGAACAGTAGAGGTACTCCGTTTAGGTAACTTCCATTTATTATCGTCCATGGTACATCTCATCTATCCTCACCATAACACTAGGAGGAGCATGTTCTTTGGGGCTGAGAGGGGTTACACTACTCAGGGTGAGAGGGATTACACTACTCACAATGGAGAGTAGTTGGCTAAGCCAACCACTGACCATAATCTCGCTGAACGTGTCTATTTATAGCAACAAAACTGCTCGCTCAGCGATTTTACCAGTGGCAAATTGGGTAGATTTACACCAAGTATATTTGCCTCCAGTACTATTGTGACAATATGAGTAGCGCAGTTTTCTATTGAAAATGGTTAATAAAGGTGTAAGATAAACCAAGGGACGTAGCTTAGGGTTGGGGGCATTTGGGAGCTTTGCCCGACCTTAAAATCTCCATGCCTGACTTTAAAAATTACATTTTGTTCAAGTTTCAAAATGGGTGTGTTTAACAATTTTGATGTCCACCATAATCATCTTGAAAACGGTCTAGAAAGGAAAAGTTTGAATTGAGGCAAAGTTGCGCTTTTTGGTACTCAATAAAATGCCGTTGAACAGATTCAAAAAACGAACATTTCGAAAAAAGATTTTCATTTTTCTTAGGTTTTATCGAGAAACCATCATCAACTTTTGATGACTGAACAACTTCGTTCTACGGTTAATGGACTCTAATCATCAAGATCGAGCAAAGAATATTTGAGTCACATGGTCTCATGGACGAACTTCATGATTATCAGTTTTGGTTCCTGATGATGATGATGCCTTTGCACAGTGGATGTTTTTCTCTTCTTCACCTGGTTAAATCAATTTAACTATTGTCACGCTTTTGGTGAGACAGTTGTATGAATGTTCATAAAGTTCTATTTATTTTTAACGTTGAAATCATTAAATATATTTGTTTTCCAGGAAGTAAAGAGTTACGGTATTCAAAAATGAATTGATTTTTTTTTTCGTATTTGGTAAAAAGATGTTGATGGAGGCGAAAATTCGAAAAGTCTGTTATCAACTTTATCTGCAGTTTTTTGAAGAGGAGAAGAAGTGGCCATGAAAATGTGACATTCATTTTCAATGAATGCTCTTCAAAAAAATTATTCAAGAAGGACTGAAAAAATTGGTTATTTACGGATGTGTTCGAGATTTTCCAAGATTCGGGGCGGCATTTTGTCAAGAATCGAATTGCGAAACTTTGTCTTCATCAAACTGACGATGTTCCTCTTATGGTCAACGAGTCATCAATGATATACAGTGCAGCTCAAAAAGGTTTCCCCCTTCTAACTTTTGAACCGTTCGATATATGCAAACAAAATTTGAGCTCACCATATGTGAGGACGTTCTGCATTTTTTGAGATAGTAGTGACAGCTGAAAATGTCAAACGAAAGCTGGGCGTCATTTCGAATCAAGAATCACATGGAAAGGGGGTCTAGTGATACCTTATTTTGAAGGCCCTTTGACCCTGATTACAGATGCCGAGTTTCGAGCATCTGCTATCATTTCTGTTGATAAGACAGGGTGTTTTTTTTTGCTACTCAATCATCACTCACTCACAAGAGTTGACTTCTCCAAACCAAGATGATGGGGTACAAAAGATCTTGAAATGAGCTATTACTTAATCTTTTTGACGAAAATGAAATTCACAAAAAAAAATGGAGTGAAAAAAATCCTTACCAAATGACGCCCAGTTGTCATTTTGTCATTTTCAGCTGTCACTACTGTCCAAATTTCCTTTGCGTATATCATGATCGGTTCAAAAGTTAAAAAAGATCGGGATCCTTGTTAAGCCGCACTGAATACTCGAGTTCGATACACCCTGTATACCTACCTCAAATATGACACAGAAAATTACAGTACACAGAGGAACCGTACTGTCAAAGCAAAAAGAGAAATTTAATATTTATTTTATGTTTATTGGTCATTTGAAAGTCGAAGAACCCAAAGGGATTGCGAAAGAGTTATGCCCTACTTGAAATATTTGATGCTCGACCTCAAATTCCGTTCTAGCGACGTCCCTGCATAAACCCCTATAAAGTTGAAAATTGATGTACTCAAATATTTTCTGCGCTATTCGTTATACAGAATTGTTAAAACGCGAAGTGGCTAGGAAAAGTGGGTGACGTCACATGCGCGCTTTTTTACTGTAGTCATAGGTAGCGTTCTGTAGTCATAGATATAGACAAATAAAATATGACTAGTGTCATGCGAGGTTCGGCTTTATAAATGAATATTTATGGTGACAAGAAAGTGGTGTTTTGTGCCTTATTGCACAGACCTACAAGTATAGGACGCTTACGAAAATGTTTGTGAGAACCTGAAGCAAACAGCAAAAAGCAAATCATGGTTTGCGACAGTGAGACGGAGTTTTGAAAACGTTTGAAAGCTGATGAACACCTTGTCAACATCTAAATAATCACAAACTTAACGAATATAGTATTGATACCATTGAATTGAGGCTGATTATCAATGACTATATTTGTTGCGAGAGAACCATAATCACGTCTACCTGCGGCAAATGATCTGAATCTCCTTTCTGGAAACCGTCCTCCACATAACTTTCCTAATAATCAATGGCAATGCTCTTTACTTTGTTAAACTCAAAACACATGCAACTTTTTTCATGATTCCTGAAAAAAAAAATATTTTGTAACCACCCCTGTTGCTTGCGGAATTTTGGTGTTTTGATGCGCTATAGCTCATTAAGTGTTAGAGCTGTCAAAACATTTTATGAGTCAAAGATGTTCAATTCTTGATCCTCTTTAACTTCCCAAGAAACATTTTTAGAGCTTATTAGTTTCAAGGAAGCTTTATGTAGGTTTTAAGGTGGTTCTACTTAAGTGCCATGTTTTAAGGAAGCTTTAACTGAAACCAAATATGCTTTACGACAAAATGATCCTGAAATAAGGTTTTAACATTAGCTATAAAACTCACTGATAAAACCAATAAAAAATTGGTTTTAAGCAAGCCTTATGGAGGTCATTAAATATCTTCGTTACAGCTGTTTACTCCTAAAACTTCTTTAAGAACTTTAGGCTGTAACTTTGACTCAAAATATTCAAAATTGTTTCAAGCAATCGGATATATTCACTCCATAAAACCATGATAAAGCCTATTTCTTTGGAGGTATATTTGGTTATCGAGTCAACGAAAAAGCATGTTTGCTTCAAAATTACTTAGAATAAAACCTTGATAAGCCCTCTTCAATGTAACAATTTTGTTCATTTACTGTGTTTTACATGAGCTCAAATACAAAAGAATGGTTTAAAATCAAGAAATCTGGGTAATTCAAAAGACAAAGACGGAGGAATTATTCAAACTTTATAAATACAATTGAAAGGTTATCAGCAGGCTCTGGAAGCATTCAGGATCAAACGTTAATGTATAAACCCCTCAAAACTTTTTCAAAAATCCACGTGACGAAATTGTCAACACTCCAGACTCCAGATCAAACAAGAATCCAAGGAAAAACACTGAAACTAGTGAAATTGCTCTTCTTTTTGTTTTTACAGCCAATTAAATAAAATAGGTTTGAAAAGGGTTTATCATGAGACAATTCTAGGTGAACCTTGAAACCATATTGTTTTATGAATACTTATGAAAGGAGCTGTTGCACTAGAGACATATGGAATGTCTATCAAAATTGTTCTTAGAGCTTAAGTGTTTAAGCGAGATCTCATTAATGAACAATAGGCTTTAAAAGTATGACGGCCATATTTTTCAGGGTATAAGAAGACCGCCATTGATCAAATAATTAGAAAAAGATCAAGAACCCATTGAATTGACTTTCCAATACTTTAGACATTTTCAGAACATAGTTATCCTCCATTTTTATTCATTCTTGCACAAATTCGTCTGATTTTGATCATTTTTCAATTTTAACATATGGTCTTGAAAATATATGAATATATATTTAAACGCAATATTTGCGAGGTTCTAGTGTTTTGTGTGAGTATTTAATATACATTTATCAGAAAACTCACATTCGTTGGTACATATACTCGCATGATGTTGGCTCATTCTGAGATTGAGATGTTCAAATAATGATATGAATACCTGCTTGTCCATTTTCAGCAATTTCTAAGAGGAGATCTCATAATAAGTGTCAGAATACAACGATAGAGCTCACATGAAACAAATAACTCCTAACAACCTCAAGTACAAGAAAAACTGGTTCTATGACATAGCAAAAAGTGTTTTCTCAATGTCTTTGAAGAAGTTAGTGTTACGGCCAAAGGGTTGTAAGACTAGTCAACTAGTCTTAAACCGCATAGAGTATGTGAGGTTTTATGAGTGCTTTATCGTTTACTTATATGTTACACTAAGGTTTTATAACAAGCTTTAAAATAAGCCGTAACAGCCTCCTTAGGAGTGGGCCCTCAGGGTTGTAAGGAGGTTTTATCGTTGTTTTGATGATATCTTTATAACTGATTGGCTTCAAGGAGGTTTTATGAAATAGGCCGTAACAACCTCCTGTAGGCATTGATAAAACTAAAAATGTTTCTTGGGTTTTATTCAGGTCATTTATCTCTAAAAAAATGTTAAGGAAACTACTTCTTCAGCACAAAACGTATCAGGACTTCGAGTGAGATCTATTGGTTGGATGCTCAGGAAGCAGTCCACAAGCATCCCTTCAAATATTTTTTTGTACAACCCACACGTAAACTCCAATTTTTAATGCATGTGAAGCAGGCGGAAATTCTCTAATTTCGGCAGCCGAGCCTGATAGTACATTTTGTATTAAGGGCGGAAAGTATATAGATGATTTTGACGAGGGTATAAGTAGCAGCACGAGGGGCAGATATTAGCCAAGTCAAAATCAACTTTCGTCCGTGGTGCAAACAGTTTTTTTGTAAAACCAGTTTGTAATCATTTAAAATAGAATAATAATTATGAAAATTAAAAATAAATAATCGATACACTGCACTACACTGCTGACAAGTCAGACAACTGACAATCATGGTTACAATATAAGTGTGTTCCCGTATTCTTTTGTGGTGCGGATTCATTGCCACCGAGATTGTCACGTGATCAGTTCCTTCTAGTATGCTAGACTGTCACGTGGTTATTATTTTCAGAGGCGTTGGGATCCAAGGAACCGTTGCTAAGCGACCTACGCGCGAAAGTACTTTTAGGCCCGGCTGCCAAAATTAGCGACTTTCCGCCTGCTTTGCATGCATTAAAAAGTGAACTTTACGTGTAGGTTGTACAAAATAGTACATTTTGTATCAAGGGCGGAAAGTAGATGATTTTGACGAGGGTATAAGTAGCAGCACGAGCGAAGCGAGGGCAGATATTAGCCGAGTCAAAATCATCTTTCGTCCGTGGTACAAACAGTGCTTTTTGTACAACCAGTTTGTTATCATTTAAAAAAGAATAATTATAAAAATCAAAAATAAATAATGATACACTGCACTACACTGCTTACAAGTCAGACAACTGTACTAATTGTCAATCATGGTTACAATAGGAGTGTTCCCGTATTCTTTTGTGGTGCGGATTCATTGTCACCGAGATTGTCGCGTGATAAGTTCCTTTTAGTATGCTGGGCTGTCACGTGGTTATTATATTCAGAGGCGTTGGGATCCAAGGAACCGTTTCTAAGCGACCTACTTTTGCGCCCGCGGGCGCGAAAGTACTTTTAGGCCCGGCTGCCAAAATTAACGACTTGCCGCCTGCTTTGCATGCATTGAAAAGTGGACTTTACGTGTAGGTTGTACAAAAAAGTACTTTTTATCGCCTGGAGACCATCCTCAGGCGATAGAAAAGGATAGACTTATGCGAAAAATATACAGGACAGCGGAATCGTCTATCTTATCCTGGCATCAAACAGGTGAAATTGTTTCCCATATAGTTATTAATAGATATTTGTAATAACCACGTGAAAGTCTAGCAAACTAAAAAGAACTAATCACGTGACAATGAATCCACACCACAAAAGAATACGGGAACGCACTTATTGTTTTCATTTGACAATGATTGACAGTTGTCCCTTTTTATAATTCTTTTTTTAATGATTCCAAACTGGTTTCACAAAAAGCACTGTTTGCACCACGGACGAAGGATGATTTTGACGAGGGTCTCAGTATCAGCCCGAGCAAAGCGAGGTCAGATATAAGCCAAGATTCTCGCACACACACAATGCGCCCGCCGCACGTTCGTCACGACCTGCACATAACACCTACAATACAATGTGTCGACCAGTGTTTGCGTGTATCAACTGTATCAAAAAATATGTTACTCTTCATGAAACTCGATAAAAACTCACTCAAACTTGGCACTGACACTGACAGTATTTTGGAGGTTATAAAATATTGTCACATGTCATAACTCAAATTCAAAACTGTCAAGAATTTGACATTCCCACCGCGACCACTGCTGGGTCTATTGTGGCTCCAGACTATTCACTCACGAGGGCTAGTCGTTTGAACAGACTGATTGTCGCCCTGGGTGAGGCATTGTTCAGATCATTTGCAGTGATACGAGGGCTCCCAAAGAGATTTCATCGGAGGCGAGCAACCGCCATGCGGACAGCATAAAGGCAACATCCACAACGGATTAGCAATAGGCGCTTAAAGTCGGGCGCCCATTGGCTGTTGCTAATACGATGTAGGTTTTGCCTGCACGATTAAGGCAAAACGTACATCTGATTAGCAATAGGCATTCTGTACGGACGTTTCTAATCGAATCCATTAAACACATACGTTATTGAATCATTTTTAATAGTTAGAATATACAAAAAATGATTTTTTTATAGGTAGGTTTAATGTTTATTTTTTTACAAAGAGCGTAAAAATCGACTACACTAGAGATTCAATAAATATTTTTGCACCAAGGCTTATTGTGAGTGTTACTTTTTTTGTCAAGGATGCAGATGCCAAGCTGAGACAATAAGTATAGGGCTGTAGTTTGCAAGAATTCGAGGACAAAAAAGTATATGCTACACAAGTCAAGGTGTGTATGAGATTTTGTGTGCTACCGTACACAACTACCAATCAAAAAAACGTGTTCATCATTCGTATTTAGGCAACTATAAGCTCCAAACGCACGAAGCAGGTCTTTGATCGGTCCAAAATCGATGCCAAGTCTCAAGCAGGTACTGAAGACTGCAGGTACAAAAAAAAATTGATTTCACTTTGATTCAATAATGTGATTTTGCCAATTTTTTTTCCGTTTAGGTCTCCTATTGTGCAAATTGACAAGCGGGAAAGAATGAACAAAGAAGTTATACTAAAGAAGCATACAATCAAAATAATGTAATCTGTTATACAAATTTCAGTACAACTCAATCAACAAAAAATAACAACCACAGCTCAACGCGCCAATTTTAATCTCACTGATTAACGTTAAGTTGTGAACATTCCTCCTTGTATCTTATCAAAAACTGCCAACAGATCATCAATATTCTTGAAACCAATCACAGAAATTGAGTTTATAGACTATATAAACTCATTAAAGCAATGTTCTGCACCAGCAGCAGATGGCATAACGAGTGTACTTATGAAAAATATAACTCCCATCATAGCCAAACCTCTAACATTTATTTTCAACTTGATAATAACCACGGGTACATTTCCCAGTCAATTTAAAACAACTTTAATAACACCCATTTACAAAAAGGGGGACAGCAACCAGACAGAAAACTACAGACCCATCAGTTTGATATCTACGATCGCTAAAATTTTTGAAAAAGCCCTAAGATATCGAATCACTAACTTCATAGAAAAACATAACTTGGTGTCAAATTTTCAATTTGGATTCAAAAAAAACTCGTCCACTAACGATGCTATTAGCCTGACAATATCAGAAATAACAAAGCATCTAGACAATGGAAAACCCAGTGTCGCAGTTTTTATTGACTTGGCGAAAGCCTTTGACACTGTCTCACATCGAATATTATTGGCAAAGCTTGAAAAATGTGGTATAAGAGGCACGGCACTAACGCTGATGCAGAGCTACCTAGACGATAGGGAACAGAGAGTGAAAATAAAAGACTCTAGTAGCGAGAGTCGTACGGTTAAATATGGCATACCGCAAGGAACTGTACTAGGACCCATATTATTTATAATTTATATCAACGATATTTTAAATCTAGATCTTTTTGGCAAAGTAATTTCCTTCGCAGATGACACTGTACTGGTAGCTCATGGCGACACGTGGCAAGAAATCGAAACAAAAATATCTTCCGATCTATCTAAACTCATAAAATGGCTTGACGCTCATCTGTTAACAATAAATCTAAAGAAAACGAAGTACTTACCATTCGCTATTAAAAAACGCAATCTGCCAACAAGCCATACTATTTCTATTCATTTACCTTTCAGAAAAGATGAAACCTGGAGAATAGAATTGACAAATCGAGTGACTTATCTAGGGATAATAATCGACAGTCAACTGAAGTGGAACTTTCAAATTGAGTTACTGACAAAACGCCTCAGATCTTTAACATTTATGTTCAAACAACTAAGCAAAGTAATGGACTTGAATAGTCTAAAAAGTATTTACTTCTCATTGGTTCAATCCATTTTAACATATGGAATCATTGGATGAGGTGCGGCATGTAAAGCGAATATGAAGCCGTTGCAAATTGTACAAAAAAGGATTATTAAAATTATGTTCGGCTTAAATTATCGCTTTCCATCTGACCAATTATTCCAATTCACTTGTCTATTGAATATAAGAAACATATACTTCAGAGCATCGTTGATACGAACTGTCAAAATGTACCCCCCGAAACGCACGACAAACCCTTACGAAACCAGAAGCACCACCAACGACAACTTGACGTTACCATTTTTCAAAAAAACTTTTACGCAAAGAAATCATATCTACGTTGGAATGAAGCTTTTTAATTCACTTCCCCTGCAACTAAAAAATGAAAAACATCAAATAAACTTTAAAAGGAAACTCACTTCGTGGCTGATTTCAGAAAGCCCCAATCTGTGAAGTTTTGTCTGTAACATACATTCCTGAAGTCCCTGCGGTGGTGGGCTAGATTCCAGGTATCTACTCTAATCTGCATTCGATGATAAACTTGCTAGCTAGGTCACATTAATCTAGTATTGTGGATTATTTTTTATTTTTAATTTTAACCCAAACTAACTCAACTTCTAAGGCGAGCATATTATGTTATATTATTATTTTTGTAGTACAAGTAATTATTAATCTGAACCAACTGATAAACTGACAAGCAATCGTCCAGTCAAGCAACTGCTTTGGAAAATTGTAATGTCTATAAACGTTTTTATTTACAAAAATCAAAAATTAATAAAACACGCATTGAGTGAGAGTGGCTGTATATTTATTTCTATCTAGATATGTATCCCGATATTATATATTGTTTATTTGTTATGCTGAAATAAATGTACTTTTGATTGATTGATTGATTGATTGTTATTTGATGCATGTTATCAGGTGTACCTATCATAGAAACTCTGTGAAGTGATGAGGGGAGCTTGATGTTGATGCTGTGTGCTCTCTTATGAAATGTCTATTAAACCGGCTCCACACTATGTGGCCAACTAGACAAACGTTGGCGATGTGTGGAGTTTGAAACATGTCTGTAAGTCGCTGAATGAGATACAGGGTGGTGCAACCAAGATGGGGTGGACGATTGTGGAAAAATGTTGAGAGATTTGGATAATTTTTTTTTTGTTTATCATAGTCGAAAAGGCTATGATTTAATAATATAGCCATAGTACAGGGTGTCCCAAAAAGTCTATGGCAAACCAAACTTGTATTTTTTTAAATGGAACACCCTGTATATTGATTGATATTCCAATTCTTCCTTCAATTTTGAACACAAATTGTGATACAACTAATGTCATTGAATTCAACCGTTATCGAGATATCGCGTTTTGAAAATGGCATTTTTGCAACTTTGACATGCTATGAAACTGAAACTATACAAGTTAGAGGAAAATGGTTTGCACTTTCCTATCGTAACTTTTCAAGAGCTCTTCTGTCATTTGGATAGAAGGTAACGTCAAGTGTCAATTTTTTTCAGTACATTCTGACATTTTTTCACAAGAATGAATTTAATCTCCTTGAATAGCAGTTGAAAAGTTAAGATAGAAATGTGCAATCCATTTTTCTCTAAGTTGAATAGTTTGAGTTTTATAGCATGTCAAAGTTGCAAAAATACCATTTTTAAAACGCGAAATCTCGATAACGGTTGAATTTAGGAACATTAGTTGTGTTACAGTTTTTGTTCCAAACTGAAGAAAGAATTGAAATATCAATTGATATACAGGGGGTTCCATTTAAAAAAATACATGTTTGGTTTGCCATAAACTTTTTGGGACACCCTGTACTATGACTATATTTTTAAAACATAGCCTTTCTGACTAACTATAATATACAAAAAAAAAATATCCAAATTTCTCACCATTTTCCCACAATCGTCCACCCCATCTTGGTTGCACCAACCTGTATACATCAAATAAATATTGTCTATAAGACTACCCACCTCATATGGCATATATTCCATTGAGTTTTAACTCATTTGCAGACTCACAAACATGTTCCAAATAACACGCATAGCCAACATTTGCCCAGTTGGCCACATAGTGTGGAGCCGGTTTTAGAAGAGGTTGAATCAAACCAAAATAAAACAAAAATTGTACATTATTATACAAGGTATCCACGAACAATCGTAAAACAATGACAGTGGTGATTCTTCATTAAAAAATATTTTTTTTTTCGTATGAACATAGGTCCGAAAAGGCTTTTTTCATTTTTTATTATTTAAGTACAGCTGCAGAAATGTGTAGATTTCTCGGAAACTGTTGTCTCTAGCGTTGTGGAACAAATAAACTTTTCTTTACAAAAAAGATGCAGAAATAAGATTTATTCATAAAAAATCTCAGAGGTTTGCAGTCAAAAAAGTTAAGGCAAATTATTTTGTAACTACGTAAAAGTTAGCATCAAATCATAACTCTTCACCCCAATAAAACACCCCTCCCACCGTACCAGATTGTGTGCAAACTTATTGAAAAAAATCAAAACTAAAATTATCAAACCTATGTTCACATGAAAAAAAAAATGTTTTATCTGATTATGTAGAGAAAAAAATAGAGCGCCCAGTGCCCCTGTGTAGCTCTCAGTAACAAAATACACGCGATTAACAAGGTCAGTACAATCAGTACAAAACCTACCTAGAAATCAGCGCTCTACTTTAAACGCCCTCCAAAGTCTAATTTTTTCTTTTTAAAATCTAAACTTCTGTCGGCTTAAATATTTTAGTCTATTTAGAGGTTTTGGACCGATCAAAACCTGTTGTGCTTTAACACATCAGTTGCTACATACGTGTTGAAGTTGTTTGTTTTTTTCTGGTAGTTAGACCTACTTATAAACACAAACACGTTTATCACGTTTTATTGATAACAATGACATAAATCTCGCTTTTTAAGAGGTGTTTAATTTTGCTCAAAATAAATAATGAAACTATATCGATGGGTAGGAGAATTCAAAATAACATATCATAATGTGCATTTGCATAATGGAGTCGATTGAAAACTGTACGCCAATTGCTAATCAGTTGTACGATTTGCCTTGACCGTGCGGGCAAAAGCCACATCGTATTAGCAACAGCCAATGGGCGCCCGACTTTAAGCGCCTATTGCTAATCCGTTGTAGATTTTGCCTATATGCCGCCGGGCACTCACAGACTTTCTGCCCTAGATACAAAATGTACTATTCTGTTTGGATTTTTTTTTGTGACCCCTTATAAGCCGATGACAACTTTACCGGGCTAGATCTCGTTTTAAAGATTAAAAGCAAGCTGTTTGTTTGAAATCCTGAAAAAATTGCATGGCTCAACTACTTCAATTACATAATTTTTACCTATCAGATAACAAATGTGGAAAATTTGGATATGAGATCCTGCGGAACAGAATTCAGTATTTTGACTCCGGAATATCTGTTCCGAACCTGATGTCTTTTCTCGAAAGTCGAAGGAAAACACATAGGTACTTTACACGAAACACTTCTCGGATGGGTTTGTTTATGTTGCAACTGAACTTTTCTATCGCCTGTCACTAGAAAATTGGTTTTAATAATTCATGTCCTCATTGGTCTAACACCGGTTAACCCATAAAAGTACTTTTCTGAAGCAATAAGGCTTTTCTATTGTGCTTCATTACTAACTAAAGCTTCATCCACTACAGTGAAAAATTAAATTTTGAATACAACATCCTGGTAATCCCGGATATGGACCGTCTGTTCTATCACGAACGAGATAAAAGCAATTACTTGATTTTCACCATTGCACTGTACATAAATTCGTTTCGTGTTTTTGTTTTGTTCGAATTCATAACACCCGTTGATTTTATGCCAACGCGGGCTGCATTAAAAAAAATGGTTAATTCATCATTCATAATATGTGAATCAATTTGTCTCTGCATTTGGAAGGTAGATAGGTTTTGTTATCAAGTGTTTCAACAACTTTTTTGCGGAAAAGTCTTTTTTTTCATGTTATACAGGTCAAGTAATTGTAGTAGAGTGCTTCTAATCTGCAACCATTTATAATGGCTAATGGATGTTCACAAAAACGCGATGACGTTAATAAGTTTTGTTTATCCGTACAGACTAGACGCGCTTGCGACACGCAAGAGGCGAACGCCGATTCTCGCACGCACACAATGCACGTTCGTCACGACCAGTGTTTGCGCTGGTAGATCAACGTGGCTGGTTTTATCAATTGTTCACTTTATATTTTATACACTCTGAAGTTTTGGATGCTTTGATTGTGATTTTTTCGTGTTTTCTATTGTGAGTGGGCCACTATTCCACCGCGACCACTGGTGGGTCTATTGTGGCTCACAAGATTGCCAGACTATTGACCCATGAGGGCTAGTTATTTGAACAGACTGATTGTTGCCCTGGTTAAGGCATTGTTCAGATCATTTCAAATACGAGGGGCTTCCAAAGACATTTTATCGAAGGCGAACAATCGCCGGGCACTCACAGAGAAAATGTCTGGCTTCTCCAGGCACAGTCTGCTTTCGGTGTCCTCGGTGAGCCCCATTCTGTGCATAGGCACACTAACAGTCAGTGGCCGGTGTATAAACCCACCGCTACTCAGATTTCCTGTCTTTGACGCGTTTCTTTTGTGGTTCAACGATAAATTCTTTTGAGTGTCGTATACCTAGCAGGTTACTCCAGTATTGTGGAAACTGGTTATCCATGAATGTGGATATCTCTGGTCCAATGAAGTACCTGGTCGCTGCTTCGCGTGCAAGTCGATCTGCAACTTAATTTGCTTCATGTCCTGAGTGACCAGGTTTACATACCAGTTTTACATAATTAGCTATGCTGAGCTTGTTCAGTGCATTCTGGCAGCTCTTCACAGTCATCAAAGAATTCTTGTAGGAATCAAGGGCTTCCAGTGCCGCTTCTCTGAGAATAAATTTATTGTGGTAGTCGTTCAATTGTGATCAAGCATCCATAGGGCGCTAAGTTCAATTGCTGATAGTTCAGCGTGGAATATGGTAACTGATTTGCCAAGGTTGTGTGATATCTCAACATTCTATTGACTATCCCAGAATCTGCGCCAGAGGTCATTTTAGATCCGTTTCTGGTGGGCATGACATTAGAGAAAGCATCTAGAGTGCGATGGTCCTCCAATTTTCAAATGCGTCTGTTGGATGTTTCTGTGCCTGCCCTGCTACACAGAAGTTCTGGTTCTAGAAGTTCTGCACCGTAAGTTATCATCGACCAGTCAACTGTGCCATTAGCCATTAGCCAGTAAATATGTTTGAGGTCGATTCCCCAGTGTTTGTGAATGCGTTTGCATGTCCACAGATACATTTTTGCTTTGCGGATGTCATCTTCCAGATGAGCATTCCAAGTAAGGGTTTTGTCTGGAGTGACACCTATATATTTGACTTCCGTCTCAAATGGAAAATCTACCCCAGTAGGAGAAAGTAGGCTTTCTTTTTTTAGTAAAGGGTATTATGATTGTTTTGGCAGGATTCACAGACATTCGCTCTCACCTGCACCAATCATTCACCTTGTGAATGATTGGTGCAGAATGCTTTTAGTAATTTCTTTATCCGGATGATTCATGATCAGGGCGACTACGTCGTCTGAGAAGCAGAGTACGTTCACCTCCTACAGCCATGGCTAGCAGGTCATCAATGAGAAGGGAACCTATCATGGCCTTGAATGGTATCTCTACGCAATTGAGTGGGGTTTTAATCACCCAACTTTCTAGTGTGCACCTGATAAATTTTGACACTGCAGGTTCGACCCCTCTTGAGCGTACCATCTCGTAGAGTGAGTCGGGTAGTGCATTATTGAATGCCCCTGTATGTCTAGGAAAATACCAACAGCGATACTTTTGGCCTCGAAAGACCCGTTTATTCTCCTTACTGCCTGATAGGCTTTTTGATATATGTTTGAGGGCTTTGCCATTAGGGCTCTTCCCCTGACATGCACATCCAGGATCTTTTCCAAACTTTTCCGTAGGAAAGATGTAAAGCTTACTGGAAGGAGCGATTTTGGACTATGGTCTGATCGTCCTGCTTTCGGTATATAGGCCACTTTTACTCTGGTCCATCCCTTCAGGGACTCGCTTTAAGCCCCAAGCGAGAAAGTCTTGAATAGTTTCATCAAGAGGGGAAGGAGATAATTGGTAGTTCAGGGTTTTATTACACCAGGACATACTCTACTCTCTACACTCTTGTGTTTAAGTGGACAGTTTTTGTGATAGGCTTGCACAATGTAGATTTTCAGATGCCAGTTTAGTGCCATCAGGATCTCACACACCCGTCGTGGCAGCAATAAGCTTATTGTGGAGGGATGTTTTGAACCCACTTTTAATAGGAAAATGTGGATTTGAAAAAAAACTACCAGAGATAGATACTAACAACATTCTATTGCCAGAAAGCTAATAAAATTCTACATTCGATCGCATAAAAAAAATAGTTGGTATCATTTAAAAAATCAAGTTATCCTTGATTGAAATTTTCTGAATTGGCGTTACGATTTCTCATAATTCAAAAATAATTGTAGCTGTACGGCCTACGTAAGAACATTTTAGGGTTAGAATCACCAAAAAATTCCAGTTCTTCAACTCTTTGGGATCAATGCGACTTTCAATTCATTTGAACATCAACGTTTTGAAAAAATAGCAATTTGCGAGTGAACGGTACGTTTAAGATAGCATATTATGTAGTACATGAAGTCAATCTGAAATTGACCGAAGAGTCCAAATATTTAATAATATACAAGGGGTTTCATTTAAAAAATACAACTTTGATATGAATCATCCTGCATACGCGGTGCGAATGAAGTGAGCTTATTTTAGGTTTGTAGCCAAAAGGTCTGTCTATCATGCCTCAGCAACGCGTTTCGAAAATGTGCTTCTATAAACCGACAATACTCCATCCACACACTATTGGCCCACCATGTATATCACCGTTTCATTGAACTTTCTTCCACAAATCGCAAACATGTATATCCGCTATAAATATATCGCCGTCTAATTTGGTTGTTTTCAACTAAACCAATGATTTTTTTCCAGGATACCATTATTGCTCTATCTTATAAGACCAATGTTCAAATTGGTTCAAATCATGGAGCAGAAGCCGACTTATAATGAGACTATGGTTTGTGAAGAAAACGGCCACTGCGTCATCTGACCTCATGCAACTACCCGAAACACTATTATACAGAGAGTAAAAATTAGTGCGCATTTTGTCATGGTGGATAAAGTTTGGCGATCTTTTTTGAAAAAAAAAATTGATTCAAAAGTTGTTTCCAAATTTCTTCTACATGTTGAGAATTGCTGACGGTAAGAAGCATGGCAGATTTAATCATGAGGATTTTTTTTTCAATTAGCTGAATCGTCGTTTATCTAAAATGGCCAAACATTTTTAATATTGAATAAGAAAATTTCCATCAAAAGATTCGCACTGCATATTGTTATCGTTATACCTGTAAGTCGGGAACCGCGAAACCGTAGCCGTTGATAGAAACATTTTTTGTCGAATAATCGCTTTGAAGTTGAGTCCTTTCAGTAACATCCTAAATTGAAATCGGTGATAATGTTTTCTTGAGTTTCGATTGCGAGAGAGATCGTCTTCGTTTATGTTCAATTTAGACATGATGGCCTCCAGTCAATTAAAACGAGTGATTATAAAGAGAATATTTTGCATTGTTCCATTCCGGAACTTCGGGAGTCATTCTAATCGATTGAATTCGATTTTATATTTGACTAGATTTGTGATTATCATCATTGTGATGAATATTCGATCATCATTCAAGAAATATGAAAAAATATATACCTGGCCTGTTCAAAAAAATAATGTAACTCTCTTTTTGTCTCGAAAGATATTCATTTATTCATCAATATCTATTTTGTCCCCTTCAAAAGAAATCCCCTTCAGATATAAAACACTTGTGTCAGAGCTTTTTCCAATCTTGGAAGCATTTATGGAATTTACTTTACGGTATCTCCTCAATCGTGACAAACCTCCGTTTTTTTAAGGATATAAATCATGAAAACGGTTTGTTTTTGGCAAAAAATTATCAAAAAAGCAACGACGCAACGTGTGAGCATTATCGTGATGTAAAATTCACACTTTAGTTACAGAATTTTGGATTTTGTTTTTCCGGTATAATTCAAGACCAATTCCCGTTTTTTCCGAAACTTGATTTAGTCTAGTCAAACGGTATTCAAAAACGTCCAATAGGGCAAAGTCTTAATAGTTTTGATTTTTGTTGTATATATCTTATGAGTTGCTTCGAACAAAAAATATCATGTTTGCCAACACGAATTTTGACCGGAAATAATTAAAAAAAACCCCATTGAAAAATATCCTTTTTAAGTTCTTATGAAATAACTGAAAATCTTTTCATTTTTGGTAAATGTTGGTTATATACCAAAATGAAGAAGTCTCGGAAAAAGTATGAAATTTCCTACATTTTACTATATTCAAATTCTTCTCTACGATTACCGGCTCAGCCGCAAAGGGGCTAAGAACTGTAGTACATCTTCATCGACGCATCCTCCTCGACCCTGGATTTTCATCTTCCAAATTGAGAAGAGATTTTCTAGTAGTCTAGACACAAGTTACGGCAGTTGAGCAAAGCAGTGCTCAACTCACATCCGCAAATTCTTTGGCATCTTTTGTCGGGAGTAGGTGGTGACAGGTCAACAGGTGCAAGAGCAAGTCGTCAATCTATTCCATTCTCCTGGATTTTTTCCGACACTTAACTAATGCTGGATTCTACACATCAAGTATATCCTTGGAATAAGCAATACTTCGTGAGCCAATGTTTATCATATAAGGTTATACTCCTAAAACTGTCGCAGGTTGTGAAAGAACTCCAGTTTCGCTTTGCACATACCATATTTATGTTGTATCAGATCCTTTCAGCGTAAGAGTTTAGAGGGTTATAGATAAACCGGTCGGATTAGGTTTTTAATCTAATCTGACCGATAGCTTTAATAGTGAGGTAAGCACTTACTGTACCAAGAAGAATACATTTTCGTGTTTGCAGAGACCTAACAAAATTAAAAAGATGTGTATCCTCACCAACTAAATCTCTGCCTCATTGGTTAAAGCCAAATGCTGGTGAACGTTCACTGGATTGCATTGCGGCTACACTGGTTAATCTATTTCTTCGCTTAATCTCTTGGGATATTTTTGCTACATTGAATGTGATGATTTCAAGCAGAAGGCATCATCACAAACCACAGCTGCAGCACACCAAGAGTTCTATCAGGTCCAGCAACACTTGAGTGTCGAAAAAAATCCAGAAGAGTGGGAATGGAATAAATGGAAAACTGTTCTTGCACCTGTTGACTTGCTACCACCTTCTCCCGACACAAGATGCCAAAGAACTTGCGGATGAAAGAAAGCAAGGCTTAACTGCAATAACTTGTGTCTAGACTACTAGAGCAGATAATACGGCATGCTTTCTTGAAGACCAGGATGATGAGGTGCGAATCTATACAAGCTATCAGTTCAAAATAACAACACAATTCTTTTTGTCGATATTCAATGTCTAGGGGCAAATGAAAATGCATGGTCTATGAGGAAAAGAATGTATCGTTGAACATTTACTAAAGTCTCTAGCCTATTCGCGGCTAAACCGTTGATCGCGGAGAAAAACTGTAACAAAGTAAAATATAGAAAATTGCATACTATTTCATTTGGTTAATAATAAACTGAACCTGTCTAGACGCAGATCATTGTTGTTGAAACATTTTTAAGTTCTTATTTGCGAAATTAAAAATGGATCCGTGCAGCCATCGCACACATCGTCTGATTTATATGATATGGTAGGATTTTTCAAGATTCACCTTTATAATAGATAACTTTTATATATGTTACAGTGAATGTTAGGAATTCAGTGAAAGCTAGCTTTTACTAGTTGATGCTAGCAATCACTTGATCCGTTAGGAAATGTTGAATTTTAAAGAATATTGTACACTTTCACTAGTGAATGTTGGAGAAACTTTATCAAATCAACTTTTACTGAAAGCAGTTAGGAAAAGTTCTTGTTAAAACTCATTTCCGCCATTTAACTAACCCAAGGTGCACGGGGCACTAAATGATGTCGCTCACGCGACATCAAAATTTTTGCCAAACCCAAACTAACCCAAACTAAGCCAGACTAACCCCTACTGAGAATACTTGAGTATTTTCTATAATACGGTATCTGAACAATGTTCACATTGTACACCTGCGAATCATAAGTCTCGTATTTTCCAGAGCGTCTAATCTGTCGGCGAATTCCAACTCGGACCAATAAGGATATTTATAATTACGATAATAATTTTCAGTGTAGCAGCTTTCACTAGAAAAGTTACGTGAATGCTAACAATTACTAGTAAAAGTATGATGAAGTCGATCGAATTCAACTTTCACTAGCTAAATGTTTCCAAATCAGGAAAAGCTTACTTTTCCTAGTAAAAGTTAGCTTTCACTGATTACCAGGTTTCACTGTGACATATACATATGTATGTAATCAATTTTCTTTATATATCGTACCTAGTAAACGATAATGATTAATGAATTGAGTGAACAAATCCATTCCCACCATAGATGTACCTTTTCATTACATGTAGCGCATTTGGTCTGTACCGTAGTAGACAATGGCCGAACAAGTTGTGCGCCCAGTCCAGCCATAATTTACTGCGATACAGCTCATGTATGCTCTGTAGCGTAGTAAGGAATGCCAATACGCGTCCGAGCACGTCTTTTGTTTGACTTGAGACTGGAAAGAAATAAACTCATCACAAATTTCCAACTGCTAAAACTCTGGACGCAAACAAGGAAGAGTACCAGAGAGAAGTCGAAAAATGCCTGAAACCTATCGACATCTTAAACCTGGATGTAAATCAAATGAATGAGAGAATCAGAGCAGGAATCCAAACAGCAGCAAAAAAGATATGTTCAAAAGCAAGACTCCCGGAAGGCCCTAAGATCAGTGCAAACACCAATGAAATGATAGAACAAAGATGGCAAATGGAAAACGGGACGGACCAATACAGATCATTGAACAAAGAAGTGAGAAGAAATATTCGAAGACACGTAAGAAAATACAAAATCAACGCGATTCTGAATACCATAGACAATAATTCAAACATCAAAATACTAAGGTCAAAACTTTCACGAGGAAAAACAAGAATAACCAAACTTAAGAACCGTCAAGGAGCTATAATCCTAAACCTAGAAGAAATACCCTGCCTAGTTGAAGATTTCTACAATGACTTGTATTCGTCACGGACACCCGGTAGGGAAATGCAATCGCTATGTAAAGTTTTGAACGTCGGATCAGAAGATATCCCGGATATATTGTGGAGGAAATTGGATACGCCTTGGGGAGGATGAAAAACGACAAATGTCCCGGAGAGGACCACATTACGGCGGTGATGTTGAAGCTGGGTGGAAGTATGGTGGACAAAAATATTCGAATCTCACTGGTGGGAATTACACCATCTTGTGGACATTTACCACAAGATGGTGTGATTCCAACAGAACGGTGTAACGCAGACGTTATAGTCCTGTTTAGAGAAGGAGACACTACAGAGATAAAAAACTACCGTCCTATCAGTCTGCTTTCACAACTATACAAGCTATTCACCAAAATCAGATGCAACCGCCTAACAGGAAAACTTGAACTTCACCAGCCAGCAGAACATTCCGGATTCCGAAGCAAATACAGTACCATCGATCACCTACAAACACTGCGAACCTTAATTGAAAAGACAACCGAGTATAATGTCCCCATCCATCTGGCGTTCATCAACTTCCACAAAGCCTTCGACACGATTGAATCGTGGTCAAGCTCTAGGAAATGCAAGAATAGACTCAAGATACTCCACCTTACTATAAAATATCTACAAGAATGGACAGGGGAGTACGCCAGGGTGACACTATCTTTCCAAAAACTATTTACTGTATTTTTGGAAGACGTCTTCAAAAAACTTGAATGGGAATCGAAAGGTTTAAAGATCGACGGGGTGTATCTCAATCACCTGCGGTTCGCCGACGATATCGTCTTAATTTCGAGCGACCCAATGGAGCTGATGAAAATGATGCAACAACTCAACCGAGCAGCCAAAGAAGTCGAACTAAGAATGAATATTGGAAAAACAAAGATAATGAGTCAAACAAACCCTTATATAGCTCTGGACAACATTGCTATCGAATGCGTAAACCAATATACATACCTTGGCCATACGATCATGCTAGCAAAACCAAATCAAACATCAGAAATTACTGGACGTATAGGACTCACATGGGCAGCATTTGGTAAGCTGCGATACATCTTTGGAAACAATAGCATACCTATAAACCTGAAGAAAAAAGTTTACGACTCATTCATCTTACCAGTGGCTACATAAAGACCACATAGGATCCATGAGCCTAACAAAAAAGAGTGTAGAAAGATTAAGGATAACACAAAGAGGCATGGAACGCACAATGCTCGATATTTCGTTAGGAGACATAATAAGGAACGAGGATATTCGAGAAAGAACCAAGATGATACAGACGTGGCAGAACGAGTGGCACGACTTAAACGGAGCTGGGTGGGACATGTCGCAAGAGGGCAGTGCACCAACCTATTTTGAGGATACTTAACGCTAAGGGACCCTTAACTTGACAGTTTTGCATGTAAAATGGTCAAGTTAAGGGTCCCTTAGCGTTAAGTATCCTCAAAATAGGTTGGTGCAATCGGCCAAGAATCTCTTAGTCAAAACATTCTGACCAATAGTAGTCTCATCGGATCATCATTTCGTTGGAAATCGGATGCATGGGACTCCGACTTCACACAGGTTATGCTGTTGTGCATAGCATGTGTCTCTTGTCACCGGAAGTGACGTCACGCTCGCGAAATCCGGGTTCAGGGAACTGCAGCACTACAGCTCTTTATTCAATCCATCCTTCTGAATGGCATGACTATGATTCAGCTCTTCTGCAGCGCTGTCCTCCAGCTGTAAGGCATACATTTCTTACGCTTTTTCGCTGGAGGCTGAAAGTGTGATGAAGCGGCAGAAAACATCATTCGTTCTATCTTAGTGAGACCGTTTGAAAAAAGTGCTTCAGCACAGACAGCAGTTCCCTGAGGGCGCCCAATAACACTAACCTTCATAATCTATTTTCGAAGGTGAGTTTGGTATATGCACATGTGGGACAAAATTTGGTAGACATACCGTGCTTAGGTGTAACGTGCTCTTTATATGAAGTTATTCAAAACACTTTTTCATCGTGAACCTGTGATTAAATGAAGCAAAATGTATGATATTCAACTGACTGATGTATGACGACCTACTATACAAAAAATAAACTGTTGAGCTATAAAAGATATTTGAAAATGTTGATTAACGCCTGAGGTGACATATTTTAATCATAGAGATTTGTTTACCTTCAGCGCTTTTCGATTAATAACCAATTTGTCAACTGGTCAGAGTGTTATTTTGATGCATAATTTAATGCTTCATTGAAGTTTCCCAATACATATTAGTTGTGTTTTAATCATGTTCATGACTTGTATTTATTTTCCGTGAGATAAAAAGTCCTTATGAATTGATATAACATCTCACAATGAAAATTTGACGTTGACCAGTTTAGTTCCAGATAACTTACTTGATTTTCTCATGGAAGTTTCAATATGAACAAGAGATCACGACTATCACGAGCAACTTGACCAGCGTAACAAACTTAAATTTCAAATTCAACACTTTTCCTTATTAACATTTCAAAGAATATTATTTCAAATGATTTCGTTCATTTTTTTCCCCATAAAAATGCATCCAGAATAATGTTTCCAGAATAATTCAAATAACACGGAACTTGGCATTGATTGGACATTATCAGTCTCCATCTCACAAACTTGCAATTATTTATACAGGGTGGCCCAACGAAAAGGTCGCACCCCTCCTTGTGACTGTGACTGGACCCGCAACACCTGTCGTGCTCTAGGGAACGTAGCTGGGCTGATCAGTAGAGAAACTCAGTTTGTGATAGTAGCTTCAATATATTGTTTCCAACCATACATCAATATAATCACTTACCACCTTAAGATTAGGATCAGCATGTTCTCTGTTGCGTTGATCGTGAGGGGAGTTATATAACGCTGAAGTTCGACGAAGGGTGAGAGGGGTTACACTACTCACAAGGATAGAAGCGAGTGAGAGGGGTTGCTCTACTCACGGGGAGGGAACGAGTAATTAGCGTATGCCAACTACTAACCGTCATCTCGCTGAACGTGTCTATTTATAGCAACAAAACTGCTCGCTCAGCGATTCTACCAGTGGCAAATTGAGTGGATTTACAACAAGTATATTTGCCTCCAGTACTAGCGTGACATATGCCCTCACCCCGTGAGCATTGGATCCCAATGCCAGAAGAGAACATGCTTCATCCCTTACAAAAAACTTAAAAACTATTTACAAATTTTGTGGCTAAAATTTCTTGCTCCGGTCCTGCCATCCATCCGTTTAGTTTTCTCAAGCCCTGGCCTGTGGTACTGCACCGCCGTGCATTCAACGCTTGTTCACTGCTAATAGTGATAATGCTTGCGTTTGCAAAAAATTGTTGGCAGGCCGATCTTTCTTGACCTCGGTAATAGTTGCCTATTACAGGGTGTGTATATGGTCCCCTTACTCAGTTCAGAGGGCCGGTGCCTTTGATATGGCTGAAGGTTGTGAATTCCTGGCCGGTTTCGTATTTTCCAGTTGGATGGTTGTGTAGACCGGTAGCCGTTATACAGTGCGGCTCTACCAAAAATTTTAAAACTAGGCATACTTCAATTGCTGTCGGAATACTACTTTTTGATGTTACTGACGTACTTTTAGTATTCAAGATGGCGGCTGGACGCCATTTCGAAACATTTTTTTTAATGGAAAGGGGAGTCATGTGACATGTGACACATCATTCGAAAGGTCTTATCGAGTAGATTATTTTGTGGAAATTTCATGGGATTGAACGCATCCGTGCGGATATGACAGCCTGCCAAACTTTTAGTTTTTAAAAATGTCGTTTACATTGAGTTTCAATTTTTTAACGAGCTGACACATCAGATTCCGGAAAAATGATGGTGAACCTGAGAAAAACAGTACAGGTTAACAAATAGGAATGCTGATACAAAGCGGATAAAGAATTTCAAGATGATAAAAAAAAAATGGAAAGCATTTATTAGCATTATAATACTAAAATCTAAATTAAGATGGAGATACAGTTTCCACACTACCTCACCACAGCACTAAAGTTTAACCAAATGTGAAAATCTTGAAACGATATTAGCCAGTTGTTTGATTATTGTGTTATTGTGTTGATTAGGAAGTGTTACAAAAATGCCTAATTCGCGTCCCCTCGCAGACAAAATTGAAGCAATTTTTATTTATGGCGAAAATAGTAATTTCCATGAAACGGAAAGAATCTAGAATGAGCGCTTCCCGGACCGTCCGATATGCCAGAAATATCTTTGCGAATTAGTGGGAAATTTATCGAGACTGGTAGTGTTCAGAGCTTGAAAAATCAAGGGCGACCTTCGGAAGATAAACAAATTGCAATCATTGGTGAGATGGTGGTAAAACCTGAACAGTCGACTTCTCAGGTTGCAGACATCTGTGATACATCGTCTGCTTCTGTGAAACGATTGCTGAAAAAACAGAAATTTTATCCTTATAAATTTCAAATGGTGCAACAGTTGACTGAAGATGATCCTGACGGACGTGTGGAATTTTGCGAAATTATGACCGATAACCCAGATACGTTCAAAATATTTGTTTTAGTGACGAGTGTACTTTCTTTTTAAATGTGCGTGTACACAGGCCAAATGTTCGTTAGTGGAGTGACGTAAATCCGCATGTTTTTAGGGAAACCCACACGCAATATCTCGAAAAGGTTAATGGATGGGCTGGCATTTTGGGGAACCATATTGTTGGTCCTGTTTTCATTCATGAAAATTTGACAGGGACATGTATTTGAACTTTTTAGAAACTACAATAGAGCATTTGATTGTACAAATAGGTCAGAATAATCCCAACGGATTTGGCATGGCACCAATTTTTCAACAGGATGGTGCGCCTCCTCATTTCAGCAAAAATGTAAGGCAGTATTTGGACATAACATACCCCAATCGTTGGATTGGTTGTCGGGGTCCTACCGAATGGCCGGCCAGGTCGTCCGATTTAACACCACTGGACTTTTTTTATGGGGATATTTAAAACAGAAAGTATATGCAACACAGCCAGACTTTCTTTAAGATTTACAGCAAAGAATTACTGCTTTTTGTCAAAATAATAATGTCGATACTTTCGAAAAAGTCCGTCAGGAGTCCTCAGACAGATTATTTCATTGTTTGGGAGTCAACGGAGGACATTCTCAACATTTTTTGACATTTGCTATATATAAGTACATCATCCTATACAGGTCAAAACATAATATTAACAACATCTCAAAATAAACAATAACATCCCATGTTAAAATCATAAACATATACCCACTAAATCCTTATCTATATCAACTCATCATGAGGGATGGCAATAGGCGAAAGTATTATTCTGTCCACCATGTAAATTTGGCAGTATGTGACGTATCCGATTGCGCTCTCTCTGAATCCCTGCTTAAATGGACCGCGTCCGTAGCGAGTTGAATGGGCTGACATCCATACTGTCTCTTGCTCTCCTGCTCGGCTATCGTCAGCAAATAGGATCTCCTTTCCTTGGCTCTATTCACCGTCTTGTCGGTCAGGCCACCATAACACTGGAGAAACGGACTGTCGATCCCTTTGTATGCATTCAATGCCTCGCCGACATATTCCAATTAGTAGACACACCAGGACTAGGGACAGTGCCACACACTTTGACACAAAAGTACTATCGTTTCGACGCCGATCTGGGACGTCTTGTGCCAAAGAAGGATGGACGGTGGCAAGAGGCATCCATTGGTTTCTGTGGAACAACATGTTGATGAGAGCGATCAAAAGTACCATGCTCCAAATCATCATCAGGACCCGACTCTCTTCAGGCCCACCCCAACTATCGATGAAAGCTTCCATCTTCCATCCCTTGACGGACACTTCCGTTCAGATCGACGCTCGAAGCTTGGAACGTCCAGCTCTGGTCCAGGCAGTCATCAAACCAAATTTCTTCTCGGGCCTTCCTGTACTCTACTTGGCAGCGGGGGTGATAGTTGGCGCCTCCACCAAATGTCACGTATCGTGCTCTAGGGAACGTAGCTGGGCTGAGCAGTAGAGATACCCCGTATAGGCAACTTCCATCAATTATCGTCCATGGTACATCCTATCTTTCCCCACCATAACACTAGGACGAGCATGTTCTTTGAGGCTGAGAGAGGCTACACTACTCAGGGTGAGAGGGATCACACTACTCAGAATGGAGAGTAGTTGGCTAAAACAACCACTGACTATTATCTCGCTGAACGTGTCTATTTATAGCAACAAAACTGCTCGCTCAGCGATTCTACCAGTGGCAAATTGGGTGGATTTACATCAAGTATATTTGCCTCCAGTACTAGTGTGACAGTATTCTAGAATAAGTTGTATAATAGAGTTATTACCTATCTCCAATCGTTGAGAACCTATTTGAGTTTATAATGGACAATTTGACATTGTTTGAAAATGTGCAAATCATAAGGATAAGTGAGTACTGATGTCATTGATGTTTGGAAAATCAATCTACGACCTCTATTTATGTAGCAATCACCGATTAATCAACATCCACGACGTCACAAAATACATGATCTATTTCCGTCTGGCGTATTGACTGTAATAGCTCTCTCTCTTTCTCTCTCTCTCTCACTCTCTCTCTCTCTCTCTCTCTCTCTTTCTCTCTCTCTCTCTCTCTCTCTCTCTCGAGAGAGAGGATAATTTAGCCCCGCCTCGTCTTCGATCATACAGTGAAATGTGCATTTTATTTTTCATTTATTTATTAAATCTTTGGGTATTTCGGAAAAAATTTTTCGCTGATGACTTTCAAATATTGTCCAGAATACGTCTAGAAAATTTCATTTGAAAATGTATGCAAATTATCCATTGAATTCTCGAAAAAGTCATAACAAGAGACTATTGAATAATTATCAATATATAGTTCTCATAGTAACAGGACTTAATTTTAAAATTGAAAACAATTGTCAGAGTATTGAAAAAAACAACTCACAGTTACAATGAAAATTGGTTTGCCGTAAAGAGGATGGTCAATGTGGAACTAAGTGCTGGAAGTGTTGTCCATTTAACTCCATACAATAATAAAGATTTGGTTCGAATCTACTCCTCATATTTTCAGCATATCTGGAGTTATTTTTCACATTCAGCCGTAATCTGCTTCCGGCTCCAATACGCGAGTTTTTAGATATTCATTTTCGAACAAAATCTCCATTGCATGGACACACTTTCAGCACTTCCACACCCAACTCTTTTTAGCAAATCAATTTTTACTTTTCAACTTTGATGTGTAGATAACTGTGGAGTGATTTTTCAATACTCGGAGAGTTGTTTTAATTTTAAAGTAGTCTTGTTACTATAGGAACTATATTGATTGTAATTATTTCTACGATATTATCTCTTATTATCACTTTTCTAGAATTTTTGCTTACAAATAGCATCACAACGATTGAAGATGGTTATAGACTTTATGATACAAAAGTTACTAAAAACTTCATGAAGAATCAAAACATTAAAAAAATGGGAAGAAAAGAGTAAAGCAATATCTCATTTGTTGATGACCCTGTATTCTACAGCTGTAAATGAAAAGATGTCCCCCTAGAGATAAAAGTTGATGTGTCCAAGCATTTTTTTCAAAATATACCAGGAGAGTGACAAATAAGGGTGCGACCTTTTCATTGGGCCTCCCTGTATGTGTCTATACTTTCGACCCAGGTTTTCTCAGGTGAATATTGATACTGTTCGGATACGTCAATTTTTGGTTTTTCTAGAGATACATTCCTCAGTTGTGAGGAAATTAAGTATTAGCTTTTCTTGGACAATATATTAAAGATCAATATGAAACAGCCAACGTTTTGCAGCTGGGCCGTTGCATCATCAGGGCCAAAAAACATGAAACATGGAAGAACATTACATAACATACAGTCTCTTTCTCAAAAACTAGATATTTTACATATTAAAACTTCTTCAAAATCTAACAACTAAATACACAGGAATGTTGTTTGGATTTTGAAGAAGTTCAAATATGTACAGTATGATGATGCAACGGACCAGTTGTCACATTGTTAAGTCCAAAATCTGCACTAGGTCCTTTTCCATTTCTTGTTGACTGTCATACCATCTGGTATCTTGATGTAGACGTCTATATTCAGGTTTCCGTTTAAAAAGGCTGTTGGAATATCAAGTTGCATTATATCCCATTTGTTTTTAAGAGCATTTGCCATAAACATTCTGATAGTTTGGTATCTGGAAACAGGTGCATACACATTCTAATGATATTCTTTTGGTAACCTTTGGCTACTAAACGTGCCTTTTTAAACCATTCTGTCTTTCTCTAAATACCCGTGTCAATAGCTTGTTTTCTTTCGGGCAGAACTGCTGGCTCCGATGTAGAATGTTTTTCATGTGCTTCTAGCTCCTTTTGTATAGTTTGATTCCAACCTGTTTTCACTGCTCCCTCAAAGTCACTTTGTTCTTCTGATAGAAAGCAATATGCTGAATATAACTCGTAGTCAGTAATTCTGGCAGGTGGTTCCGATGCCCTCCTATTGCTGATAATCGGTTCAGATTCACGCTCGGGTTCTAGCCCAGTAATATAAGGAGTTCACTGCGGGATGAGAGATAATAAGCTGTGAACTTGTATAACCATTATTTTGACATTCTCAAGGTCGCTTCGAAAGTCTCATAAAATGTCAACTATCATAAAAGTCACAAAAATCAGATTCTCGTCAATATCCCGCCTGCTATGGTTTTGATTCTGTTTGTATCTATTATAAAAATTGTAGAGCACAAAATTCTCTGAAAATGTTGTTCGTTGTTTCCTCTATACGGCCAACCGTTTTTGAGTTTCACAAAAAAATAAGAAAAATGGGTGAAATGAGCCCTTGTCGAAAGGATTGACTAATAGCTCATTTTGAAGATCTTCTGTCTCTCACCACATCCCCTTAGTTCTGGAAAGTTATCTCTTGTGGGTAATTATTTATTGAATTAAAAATAATTTAATTTGATTTTTTATTTTTTTTTGATATGTTGTCATATCAACACTAATGACAGCAGACGCTTGAAACTCGGTAGTTGTAATCAGGATCGAAGGGCTTCCAAAATAATGTATCTCTCGACTTCCCTTTCCATTTGAAATTCTGGGGTAAGCTATCACCCCCACTCAGGGGTTGACAGGGGGGTTGGAAATACCAAAAAATGTGTGCCAAAAAACAAAAATTGACGTGTCCAAGCTATTTTTGCTTAATCGCCTAACACCTAAGAAAACCTGGGTGGGAAGTTTTTCGTGTCTCAGCCTGTATGTATGGATGAGCGCTGCGCTCTCTACGCGGTCTGTCCCAAAAAAAAATTCTGGAGAATTTTATGCGTCACAATCTTTAAAATAGATGCAAAAATGATTAAAATCATACCAAGCGAGATATTAATGAAAAACTGATTTCTGTGACCCTTGACCTTGAATATCTATAGACGCCGACACGAGATTTCATGAGACTTTCGAGACAACCTTTGGAATTCCAAAATAATGGTTCATGCAAGTTTTCAGCTTATTATCTCTCATTCCGCAGTTGACCCCCTTATTTGGCTAAGATGACTAGAGTATTCAGGGTTGTCCGTCATTTGTTCAATATTTCCATATTCGGGTTCAGGGTTGTCCGTCATTTGTTCAATATTTTTATATCTATTTTCACTGACATTATCCTCTTCGTTTTCATGATTGATGCATTTTTCTTCTCCAGTCTCATCCTGTGTTGTTCCGTCATGGTATACTGTATCATTCTCATCAAATCTAACATATCCCTTGATATAATGATTTCGTTTGTTTGAGGATTCCATAGTCGATATCTGTTTGTGCTATATCTCACCATTCGGCCGGTACTGCTCTAGATTCCAATTTGTCACCTGATTTTGGCATTTTCACTGCCCATGCCTTACTTCCAAAGATCTTCAATTTGCTCAAATCGGTTTTCCCATAGTAGACACTAACTGGTCTTCTACCATCTAAGGTAACTGTTGTACATCTATTCAGTTGATAGGCTGCACTTCTAATAGCTTCTTTCCATAGATCTTTTGGTAAATTGATCTAACATTATCAAGAAGTGTTCTATTGGCTCTTTCACTACCACCGTTTTGCTGAGGTGGTTTGATAATACTTTCCACCATCACTTGTAGGTGTTCGAATAGGTCCACCAATGTCCGAATAAAGAAATTCTCCTACTGCTTTTGAACGATTGCCTCGTTCTAGCTTCTCAAAAGGTTTTCACGTAGCTCTTCCCTCCATACATGGACTGCATACTTTTGTTGATACTGGTAAGTGCATTTTTCTCAAGTATGCTTCAGACAAATGGGCTAAACGTCTATGCCAAATATCGCCTGTCACTGTCATGTTACACATTTTTTCAGGTAAATTGGAGGTTGGTACATACAAGTTTCGCATCACCATAAATAAAACATTAACACTGTTTTTATACCTGATTACCCTTTCCACTGATTTTCTTCACACTGAGTAAACTACATGTTAAATCTAGCACAATTAAAGCGTGGGAGTTATTTTATCATAATATTCAAGAAAAAGCTTACCCCTTTTCTGCGCAACTATTGAATTTCCATTTGCTACTCTTATTCTTATCTCCTTGTCCATTCTTATAATGTCTGTCATAAACTTTTCCATATCCTGCATCACTAAAAGATCTGTTGCACCACAGTCTAAAAAAAGTCCACTTTTGAATCATTAAACTTGATGTTCGACTCAACTACACTCAAAACTTCTGATATAAAAGTTATGTCCCTCTCATGAACATCCTCACTATTGTTTTCACTACTTCAATATGCTTGCTTTGGTCCACTTCTCAAATGTTGTCCTCCACCTTTTCTCGGGTAACCTCTGTGATGACCTCTGGATGGTTGCCGAAATGGTGGCACACTTTTGTTTTCATTTTTCGGGCAATCTTTCAAAAAATGTCCTTCTCCGCTTTCATAACATTTGATAGATGTGTATTTCTTAACATGAAAAGCTGCCTCAGAGTTTTTGTTTTGTTCTTCAGACTTTTCAGAATCTTTAAATTTAAGTTCAGCATCTAAAAGTCTACTTTTCACGAATTCCAAAGAAATATTTGTTGTCACAGTTTCTATCGCAGTTATTACTGTATCATATTTTTCAGACATAGTTAGTAATAAATAGCAGACCTTGTCACTTTCATCAAGCTTTGCACCAGCTCCCTCCAATTCTCTTAGCAAACTTTCTACTTTCATGAAATGCACCTGTAACTCGTCCGTTGTACATTAAAGCTTCAAAAACTTTTTCAAAATATACAATTTAGAAAAAGTACTCCTCCTTTCAAATACATTTTGCAAACTTTTAAGCATTTCTCGAACTGTTTTAGCATCCTATAATATATTCCAGATGCTTATCCGTCATGCACTGTACTATGATACATTTAGCTCCAGTGTCTATAGAATCATGCTTGTCCTTGTTTGTTGCATCAAGCGCATCATACTCCTCCTGGCTTGTTTATAGAATTTCCTTGACACCATTTCTTTCTAACAACATTTTAACCCGAAATCTCCAGTTGTTATGATTATCGCTCGTTTGCTGGGGAAATGGTAGTGTTCCTGACTAAGCCATCTCCAATTCCACGATTCTCCACAGATTTTTCTCAAACTCAATTCAGCTGTTGACCTCACCTATTTTCAGTTTTTACCGACAATTTTCAACACACATAGAATTGTCCCACACTTTCTTCACCCAATTTCGCAGACTACGTTGTCTGGGCCCATAACCTTTTAACTTTTGGGTGATTTTGGTGAAAATAATATGCTTTACTGAGCAAGAAAAGAAAAATATAAAAACCTGTATTGCTCTGACTATTACAATTTTTCCAAAATATATGACAATTGATTACCTGAAGTCAAACTGATATAAATAATAAGAATATGATCAATATCAATAGATACAGAATAAGTAACAAAAGCGTCATCTGAATTCTTTCTTCGATACATAAATACAATGATTGACGAATGATGTGCAATTGGGCTTACATGTCATGGATCATTATTCCTGAAATCCATTCAATTGAAAGCATATACTTGTCAATGCCTCTCCATTCTTGTTTGTCAACTAGCAAACCAAATTGATTGAAATTCTGTGTGTTGTATTCAGGTAACCTCTAAGCTAATAAACAATCGTTGATTGTTGATGGTAATGCTAGACCGAACAATATTCTCAATTTACATGGCACGTAATTTGGAACAGCATCAACTAAGCATTTTCGATAAAAACCAAGCAACACTCTATTCACAAGCAAGATTCACCAATTGTAAAATCGAAGAATCACATGGAGTGATGGGATTTTTCGGCTATAAGTTTTGATTTTAATCTTATGTCTAATATCTCTTTTACACTTTCAAATCATGTTTTTTTTTTTTTTTAAAAGACTTTGATAATTAACCCTTGATAAAGGCACCAATTAAATGGCGAAACGTTGAGACATTAGAACAAAGAGAGTTTTTCCTCTGTCCTCTGCCCCACTAACGTACGTTTGGTATTATTGACCCAACTATTACAACCTTTATAACTATTCCGTATTTGTTACTCAAGAACTCTGATGAATCTTCTCTCGTAGATTATGTTAGGCTGCTGTCTTCAATCTGACCTGAATAAACTCCCGTTTCATTACCCCAAGAGAAAAACCCTTAAACAATCACCATTAAGCTGAGCTACATCCGTAAAAACAATAAAACTCGTTACCTACGCAAAGTTGTGGTTTTCAGTCAACGCTCCTGAAATCATTAAAAGTTTAGAAATCTTGCAAAACAGAGTCGCAAGAGAGTATCTTTTATGATGCTCTCGGAAAGGATTAGGTGAGTTGTGAAAACAACGGATGACATTACCATATTTTGTCAGTTCACCAAACTCTACTTGTAATTTTATCTGGAGTCTCTTGAAAAGCATTTCAAACTTTAGCCTTCGTTACTCGTTACGACTTGATACAGATTTTCTTGTTTGTCAACTAGAACTATTTTGGACCTCAATGTAAAAGGACTGATAGGAAATTCCAATCTGATTAATAGAATATTCTTGAATGATTTTTTTTTCAAATATATTTTCTTTGTCTACTAATTATTTGGATTTGATTAGCTAGCGACATTATTTCATGGAATAATAGTAATTTTTCTACATAGTTTTCCGGAAGTAGAATACTTTCCATACAGGTTTTCTCAGGTGTTGATCAATCAAAAATCGCTTGAACATGTCAATTTTTGTTTTTTGGGGGGAACAAGAGCGAGAGTGAGAGGTACCCCCCGTATTTTTTTAT
The DNA here is from genome assembly GCA_958502075.1 of Orchestes rusci. Lineage (NCBI taxonomy): Eukaryota > Metazoa > Arthropoda > Insecta > Coleoptera > Curculionidae > Orchestes > Orchestes rusci. Next base: position 18,889,369 of record OY293304.1, on the reverse strand, counting down.
GGAAAGGGGGGTCGAGTGTAGTATGTCATTGGATTCATTTTATTGAGATTAGTTGCATCTATCTTTTATCATGTATTTATTTTTTGATGGTGAAGTACAAAAAAAATGTTTCCCCAAAAAACAAAAAATGACGTGTCTGAGAGATTTTTACCTTGGTGGTGAGTTTTTCGTGCCCCACCCTATGTCTTCCTCATAACCCTCAAATAAAAACTGAAAAAAAACATCTACATCAATCAACTGAAGTACATCTAAAATAACGAAAATTGTTAGTGAGCTTCTCGAGATAACTCCAAAGAGGCCCAACACTTTCTATTCCTGGATATTCTCTCTATAGCTTCACAACTGACTAGGAAGCCGATCACATTATTCGAGTCAAGTTATAGTTTTATTATTAATTTATCAGTTTCGGAAAGTAGATTGAATTCGCAACAATACTTTCAAACCGCTTGTCGATAATATCCCCATTCGTTAAAAAGTTATCGGTTAATCAATAATAAATAATAAAAATGATAAATAATCAATTCATTAAAAGAATGAAAAAAGAAGTTTTCAACTCTTCTTTTGAAATTTCGTAGTCAAGCATACATGCACAAGTAAGAGTCAGTGAAATTTCATTCTCATTCTTGGTTAAAATAACAATCATAACATAATAATATAACAGACGCGAAAACAATGATAAAAAGAATTTTCCGAGTTGATACTCTCTTGAAAATATGGCATTCAGGATATTGTAACTTTTTACATACAGTCTAAACACTAAATTATCTTCACACTTATTCACGTACCTGTTCCTTCACAATCTATTCACGACCAGTCAATAATTCTTAAGCTGGAGGAGCCTTATAAGTACTTCACGCAAATCACGATATATGGCGAACAAGGCGGAATTCTCTAGATGGAGAAAGATCCCGAAAAATTGATAGACAGTGGCACGACTTTGCGCTGAAGAAGACAAACGCCGACATGTACGGGTCAGATGCAATGATTGATATGTCACCTCAGCTCCTTGCTTGAATGGTCGTACCGCTGAAAAAACACATGTTTTGTCATATTGCATGTCTTTTTAATGGTCAGAACCTAAGACACACACACACTACAGAGTTTCTAGACATTGTTCACACATGAAATAATACACTTAATATAGGGAAATTAAGAATAGAAAATAATTTACAGAGCCAGGTTTTCTCCTGAGAAATTGAGGAATAGACTCCGTAGTAACGTCCTAACCTACAAAACGGTACTTGTAAACAAAAGCGTCAGAGAAACTGGCCTTGACTTTACGGCCAGATGTTGACAAGTTTCAACACAAAACGTAAACTTGATTTCCAAGACGTCACGTCGCTAACATTCTGGAATAATAAAGATTCAAAGTTCCTGTCCCGGTCCAAATGTAGCCCCAACGGAACACCAAAATGGCAAATCGATTCTTTCACCAGTACGTCAGCTACAGTAGCCGCTTTGTCGTTTGGCAATGCATACGCTTCGGTCCACTTGTTGAAGTAATCCATTAGGACAAGAAATGGTACAGCCACGTCTATGGCGATCCTCTCGAACGGATTCTCGACATTGTATTGGCGTATAGGAGCTTTTGTGCGATTTGGTGGTTCGTGACTTGCAGCGCATACGGCACATTTTCTGAGCCAATCCCAGCCGTCGACCAGGCAATTGACCCAGTAAAACCTTTCTCACCGCTGTCCCAATGTCTTGGTTACATACAGATATCCACCCGTGACGCCATCATTGATCTCCCTCATATTTCTGCCTGTCTGTTTCGAAGAACCACTATCTGTCTCTGATCTTCCGTGCCATCCAGATTCTTCACCAGTCTCTTCAGGATTCCGTCGCTGAAAACCAATGAGCTCCATAGAACCCAGTTGGATCTCACTGTGGTCGAAAATCTTGCGATCTCTTGCCATGTGGTTCGTTGTCCAGCTTGTAGACGTCCTCTATAGACTCAATTAGTTTGACGTCAACACAAAGGTTGATTTCCCTGGAAGGCAGTGGCTGTTTCCAAACAAACTATTTCCAATGCGTTTCTCAATGGAGGTTTTGAGTTATTGTCGATAACTTGCTTATTTAATACTTGTTTATTCAAAAAAGTACACTGTAAACGCCTGTAGGTATTTTTTATTTGATTACAAACTAAATAATCACCTCCAACCATCTGTCTTGTCAAAAATAGTGGATTTGAGCATTTTGAGTCTTTGTCTTTTCTATTGATAAATATTCTTTAAACAATATAATAGTTTATTAAGATAAAACATGTCAATTTCATCCAGAATCTAGATTGGATTACGATTGAAGGTGATCATTTTCAGGTTCAGGTATGTGTTTTGCTGCTTCTAAATAATACAGTGCAATGAAAAAATGCTCCGTCTTCAGATTCCGAAAAGACCCAGTCTTATACAAGGAATGAATCGCCACTTTTGTTTAAGGTTTCAGTCTATCCATTTGTCCTTGCTGCTGCGTCGAACTGTCGATGATAATTGTTCCAGGACAGATTGATATCAAACTGTGGGGCTTTCATATCAATTCTAACAGTATCTGGCTCTATCTTAGCACTTGCACAGTGGCTGATAATCGTTACATCTAGTTATTTGATGGTAGCTGCGATTTGCCTTCTTAAATTCAAGGGTCTCTACTGTGTACTTTAAATTGTTTCTCAATGTTCTCAATTTCTTCCGCTAGATGATCCTTCAAATGGTTGTAGCTGTTCTTTGATTTCCTCCATATCTCTAGAGAATTCTTCAAACTTCTCTTACAATTTCTTTTTCATAGCTCCTTGAGTTTCTTTGAACTTTTCTTGAAGGTTGGGGATTCTCTTCCATAGTCTGTAAAGATTCTTCGAAAGTCTCTTCCTTCTTCTCCGAGTTTTCTTTCATGGCTCTTGAAGGTTCTTCCAATTTCTCTTTTATATCTCTAGAAAATTTCTCAACTATACTGCCTATGAAGCTGCGTAGGGACCAGGAAACCCGAATTGGAACCATAAAATTATGATTAGGATTCGAACATATCGGAATCAATGCCGTCTTCCATCAAAGCCTCACGAAATCTTTGTTGTAGATCAGCCTTCTTTTCAGTTGCATACAAGTGGCGCTCTTCCAACACCCTCTTCAACTCGGAGATCTCCAACCCGGTTGCGAACACTCGTTCCGTAGCCATTAAAATGACTATTTATTCCGATTCTATAGCACAAGATACAATGTGTGTTTTAAGTTGAGGTTTTTCTTTTAATATAGGGTTTGACAAAAAGCAGATTTCTCAAACAACATTTTCTTGAAAACTCAAAAATAAAGGAGATTTGGCTTGATAAAGTCCCTGTGCGAAAATAGTATTTTATACAAATAAAGCTGACATTCTGAGAAAAAGTGTGATAAATCTTAAAGATAATGAAAATGCAAAGTCATCAGTCGAATCAAAACCTCATAAAGAAAAAAACAGACAAAAAAAAGACAAATTTGTCTGAGATTTTGCTTCTTTCACCAAGTCCTGTCTCCTGTTACAAGGAAAACCCCATAAAAACCCATAAAAAACCCATAGTCAAGTCAATATTTTGAATTGTTGGTGAAACCAGGGACGGAATGGCCACTTATGTTGAACTCAATTTTTGACAGATATCATTTTACGGAGCTGAAAACTACTTTTTTGAATACTCTGACTTTTTCTTAATAAAAAAGATACTCTACATTTGTTTCGATAAAACTAACCGTTCTCGATAAAAGTGGGGTTTTGTTCAACACGTAATTGAAATACTACGACAAGACACCAGTTGTTGTTATTCTTAGTTGGTACTGGAAACCTATTTTACACTTGATGGACATAACTAGAATTGGTTAAAAAATGGGAGAAAAAAATAAAAAAAGTCGGTCAAACATATTTTTTTCAATTTTTGACACATTCAATAATTCTGGGAGTTTCAACAAGCTTTTTAATACCAACAGTAGCGACAACTGTTGTCTCGTGATATATAGTATTTTGTATTAGTTTAATAGGGTTGTTTTTCTCGCGCCGCGCATGCGCACTAGTCAGGGCAACTGGTAGCTGGAAATGTCAAACTCTTGACAGTTTCGATTTTGAGTTATGACATGTGACAATATTTTATAACCTCCAAAATACTGTCAGTTTCAGTGCCAAGCTTGGGTGAGTTTTTATCAAGTTTCATGAAGAGTAACATATTTTTTGATACAGTTGATACACAGATAAAACGTGAGTACCTGAACTTAAACTATAGGTCAAGTACCGCCATTTCAGTATAAGCAAAATTCCTATTTTTGACATCTCTTCCGCGTTCACATTGCACGAAAGATGTTATGCTCTATCCTTGTTCTACTTTCAACTAGACAAGGATAGAAGCACTCTCGTGAACGCGGTACTGCTTGTCAGTTGCCCTGGTTAGAACGCATGCGCCTTACGCTATCGTGTAAAACAAAAACCTATTTTTCTTGAAAACGATTAGTTAGGCATGAGATTAATGTAGAGTACATTTTTTTATGGAAAAGTCAGAGTATTCGAAATGTTTTTTCAGCTCTGTAAAAGGACACCTGTCAAGAATTATTGGTTCCAACAGGTGTGGTGGCCAGTCCGTTCCTGGTTTTCCCTACAATTTAAAATGTTGACTTCACTATGGTTTTGTGGGTCTTCATGGCCTACACAACAAGTCAACATTTTACCATATCATACAAGATGGTTCAAAAGAGCTAAGAAATTGAAACGACGGATACCTCCTAGGTTATTTTGACTCATGATACTATAAAAAACAAGATATGCCAATGCGCAGGTCTCGCTGACGTCATTGTGAGCCCAAACCTTGAAATTCATAGGTGACCATGAGTTTTTTATATTTTTTCTAACGCAGTTGTATTTCTGCGGCAATTTCAAATGCTTATAATTTTTTGAGCTTTTGTTTCTGGTTTCAAAGTATGCACATTTAACCCAATTTACGAAATAGATACGTTTTCGATCAAAACTTTATAAACACTATGTTAATGATGAATGGTTTGGAGAAAGTTGTTTTTATGGCGTTTTTACTTTTTTTGACTATTACATGGTGATAATACCCACAAGAGTGGAAGTATCTGGAATATTCATTTTGAAATGTATCCACTATCGTTATTCTTATTCACCCAATATTAGAATAGTACCTATCAGCGCCGACTGTTTCATTCGTTTCCAAATACTTAATAAAACAAACATTTTGAGATCAATTGGAATGTCCAACTAAATTTCCGCTATCTATTTCCTGTCCCAAGTATTCCATTTAAAATATACGTGATTTTTATCTTCTTGAGTTTGAGTTATTACTTTATGAAGCAACTAGGTTTCACAGAGATCAATTATATTTTTTTTTTCATTCACCTTCAAACGAATTAGCGGGCGGAGCGACAAAGATAAAATTCCAACATCGGTTAAATAGGAATCACTATAGTTATCATCACAAAACAACTTTCCCACAACTAAAAATATTCTAGAATTATGGTAGAGTTGAAAAAAATATCGATTAAAGTATTTTTTTTCATAATAATTGGGTTAAAAATTGCTATATTTCAGAGCCAGGTGGATCCTGGATATCACACACCAAATAAGATCTATAGATTTCTTCATGAGTCTTATTCTGCAGTGATGGATTCCGCACTTCACAAATCCACTTTGCGAAAAGTTCCGCATTATCCTTAGGGAATCTTTGTCTCTTACTTGCTAAATCATGAAAATCAGGAATCACACAAAAGCTGTTATAACGACGCTTCTGATCACACTCCATTTTCAAAAAGTTCACTTCAACAAAAATGAGATTAAATAAGCTTATAATAAAAACTTTTGACAATGACAACGAACTTTGCTTATTAACCGATCAACCAATCAGGGACAAGACAGCAAACAAATTCTAGCGCCGCGGTGGATGTTTGGCGTAATACATTTGTATGTATTACTGGTTACCGGCTAAAAACATGTCATAAGTTGACTCTCCTTTATATTGTAGGTGTTATGTGAAGTCATCACGAAGGGACGTCATGATTGCGTGGGCTAGTTTGGGTAAAACATTTTGACCAGCAAATGGTTACTAGGTTACGTTATTGATGTTTTACATCTAACCCCACTTCTGGTTCGCGGTGAGGACATGCGCGGGTTGGTTCTAATTTCGTCCAGCTTCCACTTTTCCTTTACACTGCCGAAATTATGTTATATACTCACCGGACACCCTGTATATTTCACTTTTGAAACCAATTTTAACATTTTTCGCTATAGAAATTACTGTTCGGTCCTAACTTATTTATTAAGTCACTATTTATGTACTCACACAACACTAGTTTATTATTACACTTATTCATGGAACTTTCCGTTTACGATTTATCCACGACTTAATACACGGATAACTCACTGTTCTGGTAGATAAGCTCTGTAGTTTTGTAGTGCAGCAATGATAAACCAGATTTTGTTTGGGTATTTCGCCACACCCTATCAAAAAACAATCAAACCAGTGTTTATACAGGGTGCCACAGATTTGAGTGGGGATCTCAGTTATTAGTAGAGATACAGTGTCGGTTTTATGGTTGCAAAGTTGCACATTTTTATGCTCAAGAAAATGTCATTTTGAAATTTGAAAAATTCCGACTACTTCCGAAGATATTCGAAAAAAAAACGAAATTTCGCAAAAATGTTTTCATCATTTCCTGCGTTTGTTTAAAGAGACATTTTGAAATAAATTACACTTTGTCATTGCCACTTTTTCTCGTCTACAAGATGGTGGTGTCAAATTGAAAATCTCACGTTTCTTCTTCGAGCTGCCATCATCAACTTTTTTTTTTTTTAAATACGGACATGTATTTTTCATTTTATCTTTTGACGTCCTTAATTGAGGTATCGCAACCATCGAAAAAAATACTCATCCAAAAAATAGTACCAGATAAAATCAGTTAGGCCACCCTTGTCTCCTTAACACACAGTTTGGTTCATAAATCCTTCTTTATTAGACACGTTATTTTTATGAGAAAACCTACACCACTAAACAAAACTTATTGACTGAACCAAAATCGAAATAACATCCAATAATGATACATTTAATGAAATTGAATTAAATCCACAAATGACATGGAAAATAAAAAAAATTACGTACAGTGTGACCCATTTGTTTTGGGAACACCCTGATAAAAAGTTTATTTCTTAACCGATTTGGTTCGTTTTTTTTTTTGGATTGTAGAGCTCGAAAAATTGTATATTCTTGGCAAAAAGTGACCTTCGCCATTTTGACTTCAAGGCCTACTATGTTAGTTTTTAAGAGCAAAATTTCAGGAAACCATATTAGCGATTTCTTTAGAAAAAATCTGTGTGCGCCACTGGATTCAGCATCCTTTAAAACGGGTCTATACAAATTTTCAACAGAAAATATCAAGTTGAAAAAAATTAAAAATTCGCACTTTAACAATCTTTGATTCTATCAAAAGAAATGATAAATGCATTGAAGTTGATGGTGGTTTGGTAGAAGTTACAAATTTTTAGTTTTATGTCATTTTTATTTGTTTTGATAGAATCAAAGATTGTTAAAGTGCGAATTTTTAATTTTTTTCAACTTGATATTTTCGGTTGAAAATTTGTATAGACCCGTTTTAAAGGATGCTGAATCCAGTGGCGCACACAGATTTTTTCTAAAATAATCGCTAATATGGTTTCCTGAAATTTTGCTCTTAAAAACTAACATAGTAGGCCTTGAAGTCAAAATGGCGAAGGTCACTTTTTGCCAAGAATATACAATTTTTCGAGCTCTACAATCCAAAAAAAAAACGATGGGTCACACTGTATAAAAAACTGAATCAATTTCTGCAAAAGTGTTCAAAAATATTGCCATTTTAACAAAATATTGAAAATAACAATGATAGGTGAATAATAATTGGAAATATTGAGCTTGCTAAGGCAACCCATCACTATAATACGTCCTCATCTAATCACCTCAGTGCCTCAAGGACATCAAAAGATAACTAAAAATAAAATAAAAAAATCCAGGTCTGTTTTAAAAAAAATAAAGTTGATGATGGCAGCTCGAAGAAGAAACGTCAAATATTCAATTTTTACCACCATGTTGTAGAGTAGTAAGAGTGACAATGACAAAGTGTAATTTATTTTAAAATGTCTTTTCAAACAAACGCAGGGAATGATAAAAACGTTTTTGCGAAATTTCGTTTTTTTTCGAATATCTCCGGAAGTAGTCGGAATTTTTCAAATTTCAAAATGGCATTTTCTTAAGCATAAAAATACGCAACTTTGCAAACATTTAACCGACCTTGTAAATCTTATAATAAGTGGGATCCCCATGCATGCACTTGAATCTGTGGCACCCTGTATACCGGATCTTCTATATTACCTGAAAAAAAGTCTATTAGCAAACAATAAAACCAATCAATACCAAAGGTTTCGGAAGCGAATCTGCCTCCGTCGTCAGTGGAACCTGGAAAAGGAATAATTAATTCAGATTCAAAAGATATTGTTCGTTTTTGTGTGATTTAGCAGTGAAATTGTTTTATTTGTGTTTATGGCACTTTTACTGACATTGAAGTGTATGGTGTTGATTGTTCAACTTCACATATGTTAAGAATTCATAATTCACTTTCCTGGACTATGTTCAATTTCTTAATAAAGGTAACAATGTATTACTAAGATTTACAGAACAAGTTGCTACACATTCATTAGAATTAAACATAATATATATGAACTTTTCTTCGTTTTTTAGAACATGGCTCCTTTGCAAAGATTTTTGAATTATCCCAATTTATCTGATGATCATTATCAAATTCATGTTTACAAATTCCCGATCTATTAAATTTCCTTTTTTTATGTATGATTTTTCATGTTCTTCCATTCTCTTTTTTTTTAATTTTGATGTAATGTGATTTATAAAATTCCTTATGAATGTAATAAATTCTATATTGAAGAGACCTCACGACCTTTGAAAAAGAACATTGAAGAACATAAATCAGGCATTGAAAAAAGGGAATTTCATGGATCGGGAATTTGTCAACATGCATTTGATAATAGTCATGAAATAAATTGGAATAATTCAAAAATCTTAACAAAGGAGCCCTGTTCCATAGGGCTGTCAGATTTATGAGAATGAAAAGCGGGAGGCGGGAGGTTTTGGGTTCGGACAGATAAAGCGCCGCAGGCAAAGCGCGCCGCAGACGGAAAATTGTGAGGAATTTCCCCTCCTTTCTTATCAATTTCTCCTCAAATTCATGACTCATAACATTTATGGGTACTTCCAGCGTCTGCTAAAGTAAGAACTAGTGCTCCAATAGCGCGCCGCAGACGGAAAACGATGAGAAATTTTCCCTCCTTTTTAATCAATTTTCCCTCAAATCCAGGACTCATAACATTTATGGGTACTTCCAGCGTCTGCTAAAGTACGACTTAGCGTTTGTGCTAACTACTGATCATGGTATTCGTTTGAATCGTTTGTCACAAACATCTTTTGAGGCTGCTGTTATCTCAGAGGAATTTGAAAAACAAAATGGAAATCCCATTCAGATTAATGGAAAAAAATACGCTCGTTATACTGGACATTGCTTGTTCCTTGTTAAATTGGTGAGCATAGCAATACACGAAATGTGCATTCTCATATTGTACCTACCTCCTTAGTACCTAGTCCTTAGTTTTGAAATTTACGCCTCCCAAATGACCTCTCTTTGCTGGAATGCATGAATTTTTCAAGAGATTGCAAGACCGCTACTATTTCATAATTTAAATTTGAATGTGTTTCAATTATACTTTCTGATCAAGGGGGGGTTCTGACCCCCAAACCCCCTCCCCCCGTGGCTACGCACCTGGGTTTGATTGCTGAGGAGAAGTTCGTCACAAAAAAAATCTTGGCTTTATTGTTATAAGAAGATAGATCTGGAAATATCATGATCTTTTATGGTCACTTGATGGACACTTTACGAAAAGATAATAAGAATAAAATGTGAAAATAAAATACAAAAATCACTATTCTTGAACAAATCAGGTAGGTATCCTACAAGGTACAGTTAAGGTGTTTGTAAAAGTTTTTTACAAAATCTCACCACATATTTCCAAAGTCCAAAATAAGCCGATTTTAGGAAAAAAACTATAGATTCGGGATTATTCGGGAGTTCTTGATCAAAATCGGGAGTATTATGACTTTGTTTAAGAAGCGGGAGGGACAGTAAGAAATCGGGAGACTCCCGCCTGAATCGGGAGGTCTGGCAGCCCTACTGTTCCATGAAACGTAAACTTGAAGAAAGTGCATATATCATGTTAAATTCTAATGAATGTGTAGCAACTTGTTCTTTAAATCTTAGTAATACATGGTTACCTTTATTAAGAAATTGAACATAGCCCAAAAGAGTGAATTATAAATACTTAACATATTATGTAAAGTTGAACAACCAACACCATACACTTCAATGTCACTAAAGTGACATTTTGTGCCATAAACACAAAAATACACAGAAGCGAACAATATTTTTTGAATTTGAATCAATTGGGCCTATGCAGGAACACTCTTGACAATAGTCAACATTGAAAACTTGACGTAAAATTGAAATTTGACAGACGTATCAATATTTTCAGCGTTCTGGAGTATGGTATCATTAGACCATTCCAGTTTGGTCTGTCATTAACGTCACTTGCAGCTCGCCGATTGGCTGAATGGGACGTTAATGACAGACCAAACTGGAATGGTCTCATGATACCATACTACAGAACGCTGAAAATATTGATACGTCTGTCAAATTTCAATTTTACGTCAAGTTTTCAATGTTGACTATTGTCAAGATTGTTCCTGCATAGGCCCAAATCATTCCTTTTTCATGTTCCACTGACGACGGAAGTAGATTCGCTTCCAAAACGTTTGATATTGATAAGTTTTATTGTTTACCAATAGACTTTTTTTCAGGTAATATAGAAGATCCGGTAAATATACACTAGTTTGATTGAAGATGGAAGATCAAAAGATCCAACACTCCAAAAAAGTTTCAGTTCTCTTTATTGCCTGACGCGTTTTGGGCTTATACCCATTATCAAAGGCAAGGTTAGGTTAAATGTTGTCTAATGTTTTGAATTAATTTTAATACTCTTTTTGTGAATTTTGAAAAGTGCTCCTGTTTTCTATTTTTTGATTTTTCTATTATGTTATACAGTTTTAAAAATGTTATTGACCACCCCCATGACCATTTCTGTAGAAGTTGACACATAAATTCCCTTGCCATTGATAATGGGTATAAGCTCGAAACGCGTCAGGCAATTAAGTGGACTGAAACTTTTTTGGAGTGTTGGATCTTTTTATTTCCCATCTTCTATTATGGAACTCCATCCAGAAGCTTGATTCAACAAACTAGTTTGATTGTTTTTTGATAAGGTGTGGTGAAATACCCAAAAAATTCTGGTAAAGAACTGTTCTTGAACTGGCCAAGCCTTATAAGTACTCCAAGCAAATCATGATATATGGCGAAAAAGGAGGCACTTTCTAGATGGAGAAAGATCCCGAACAATCGTTATTATACAGTGGCAAGACTTCATGCCGAGATGTTCGAGTCAGATGCAATGGCTAGTACTTCGTCTCCACTACCAGCTGCCTTGAAAGGTCGGACCGCTGAACGTCTCGTCACAACAACTTGTCAACGAACGTACTATCGATATTTGGAAATGTGGGTACGATTATATCGATCATGCATTGCTCAATAATCTCATCACATGATCAACAGAATACAGCAACATAACTCATTTTTTAAATCCACTCCACAAACTAACTTTCGAAAATGTCCATTTGAGACTTCGTATTATAGTAAGGTGAATTCTTGACTTGATGCACCGAGCTGCTTTGTCTTTGATGTGTTTATGGAGTAGGATTTAGGAATTTGCAAGTAGTTTGTTTTGTGTAAAGGAATTTGAGGAAACATAAGAAGATATTATTTTTTGTATTGTTATGTTGAATATCAGGTTCAAAAAGAAGGTCATTGAAATAGCGCTGGATAAATTTTCAGTCGTAGTTTTGATGTATTTCAAAGACTATTTCTCTTCTACAGGGTTGGCCAAGGTAAATAAATCCCCCATACTGATTGTGATTTAGTTGTTTGGTCAAGAATTTGAACTGGACTTCTCAGAATCTATGAAAAGGTTTATGGTTCTAATGGTAATGGTAACACTTCCAAAACATGCCATATTTTGCATCAACATCCATGATATCGGTGTTTTAGGTAGCAGACCGTTGTTAGGGTGATGAACACGAACGGAATAAATTTCTGACCTTACTAACCTAAACTAACCAACCAATTTCATACTATCTTTGTTATTTTCGGAATACTACTGCTGCTCGATCTATACATAAGCATTGGCAATGTTCCAGGCTCCAATTGGATCTTGGCTTATAATGTTGGAAAAGCTCCATAGTTCTTGATTCACGTCCCATTAATCCGTATAGAAAAGTGTGTCAAGTGTATTTGATCATGGAATGATTATCCATGAGATCAATACTTATAATAATAGGACACGGTTGGTAATAAAACAAACTATCTCTTGAAAAAAAAATATGGTTAACGAATTTCCATAGTAAGAACTACATAGATCTGAAGGGAATAACGCAACCCATAGCTTGAAAGTTTGAGACCACCGCGCCGATTTCAAATTAGAACCAAACGGTTGAGGTCGAACACAGATCGTGAAAACGCAGAGAATAGAAAAAAGTATTGCACAATTGAAAATAATGATCGGTTTGAACTGACGAAAGACTATTTCAGGGGTGAGCGGAAAACTCAAAATCTCTTTGGACGCATGCATAGCATTGGTGAAGATACTTCGCACAGACAACTTGCAAATGGGACGATTGAAGCCTGCAACCTATCAACATGCCACACCACGCCGCTAACGTTGAAGATATCTTTTTCCATTCAAATAACGGTATCACGTACTCTCTAGACTCATGCCACGCCACGTTGACTCAAAAATGGTCCGTTTTCCAAGTTTCGTGGCATTTTTAGTGTCCCAAGGCTTTAAACACACAAAAAATGAGATCCTTGATATGCACGGAGTATGCAAGAGTTGTCTTGATGTGAGTTATGATGATGTTTGCGAAACGATGTACGATTCTTCCCTCATAACAACAACGCGCCCTGCCACATTTTGTTCCGATTTGCATGTGTCGAGGAAAAATGTTCCTGACTTTCCACATCCTCCCTAGTCTCCGAACTTAGCATCATACGAGTTTTGTCTGTATACAAAAATCAAAGCAAAGCCATACTGGAAGGAGGAGGAAGTCACGTCAAAGCACGAAGCTTAAATAAGTGCCCGTACAGCGAAAGCTAAAAGAGAATAATAATTAGAATAGACAGATTCGAAAATGAGAACTAAATTCTTTTCGACTCTTGGATGATCACAACAACAATGGCTCTTATGCACAAACTTCTTTGAATGATTTTCTTTTCGCTCAACACCTACAGAATAAACTCACTGATTGGATATGTGACAGTCAATAATAATTATTACTTTACAGTTATTGATGAAATCGGGACACTGACTGCTAACTATCCACATTTATCACAAACGTGCAGATCACGATAGTCATATTATGATTTGGATCGTACTTTTGTAAAGAAATGGCTTTCTCCATCAAGATTGAGATGATTTGGTAAACTCTGCGGTACGTTGAAATAATTTTTGGGGATTTTCTAATTGATATTGATTTATACAAAAGTTCCACTGAGTTAACTCGAATTATATTTTTTCCAACACAATCTAGCAGTGATGGTCTAGCAGATACTCATGTCAACTAGAAAATATAAGAAGATCCCCAGGTATTCCAAGGAACGTCAAATAAATCCACTTTTGACTTATTCAATAAAGTATGAAGCAATAATTACCACCTTTGATTATGAGAACTCAACGAGACCTGATCATGTAATCAACAATACGTCTCATCAAATTTAACTCATGTAAATGATTTTCCAGTGCGACACAGTAATGAGATGCGCGTTCAATTTTATAACTGTCATATAGAAAAATTAGATTTTCTGATGAATATTCCAATTTCAGGTGGGTACCTAACAAGGTATTAAAAATTAGTCTACCGGTCAGTGGTATGGCGTCATAGCAGTTCTTCGGCCTGCGCTGGGGCGTCTCTTCTGCTCTTATAAAATCGGACCATCAGCGTCGAGACGCCACACACACCGCGTATCCACTGAATCACCTAAAACAGACGCGTTTCGTCGGTTTCGTGCGAATCTCTCGCTTTTAACCTGTTGAGTTCTTGATAGGCGCCTCAGCAAGACGTCGCCAGGGATCGGCAAACAGATTTAAGTTTGAAAGGTGAGTTTTTTTTTGATGACTCAATTCGCTCAATTGCGGAAGCACCAATTTAATGGAATGGTTTAGAAAGTTATGATAAGTTTTTACACAGTTAATTAGAATATCGAGCTATATCTGAATTATTTAGTTCAATTAAAAAATGTATTTAATTGGTCATCGAAATGGTCCTACTGGCCTGTGGAACTTTTTTTAAATTTACATTTTCAATTTTTTCTTGAATGAACATTTTGATTCAACCTCATAACAATGCAATGAATTTGACTAACCAAAATCACGATAAAAAACAGCATACTATTATTCTACGATCATAAATGAATAATGACAAAATTTTGCATTAGCATGGGTCGAAAAGTGGCTTTAGAGGGGCTGCAGTCTTTTTTGGCGATTAAAAGATGAACAGACATTGAAATTCAAATGAAAAGTTGAATTATATCATGAAAGTTCGTATATCATTAACGTACTCATCTAAAATTAAAATTAGAGGTTTAGTCTACTCCTAGGTTAAATTGCAATTTTGGCTACCCCGTGTAAACAAATTACTTAATTTCTGGGTGGATAAAAAGTTTTCCAGTTATTGAACAAATCTGTGCACACGCACGGGAGTTATATTAAAGATTTTGAAAATTGATCTATCTCAACAACGTTGAAGATTATCGTAGTAAATCAGAAATCCTATTCAAGTAGATCTTAAAAAATTGCACATAAAACTGGAGCTAAGAAATAACCCCCGCCCTCCCTACATTTTTTACATTCCTGGTCAAAATTTTCAACACATTTTCAAATTTTTGAGACGTAAATAATAAGTGTGATAAATGTTGGAAAAATCACCATTTTATCACAAACAGCTTTCGGAAAAATTAAAAAAAAAAACATCATCTCAGGGTATCAAAAATGTAAGTGATGGAAGGTACAACCTAGTCCGCCCCTGGTAAACTATAGAGGTGAATGAGTTTTAAGGACACTTTTTAAGAGGTCCTTAGTAGTCTCCATCATATAAGATTTGTATTGAATAATATTGAGTAGTTTGAAACTTATTTGAGAAAACCGGTTTCCAGCGCCGTGTTTTAGTCCTTCTCCGCAGGGAGGGCTTCTAGGGAAAAAAATACAGAAACTTGTTACCTTATCACTTTACAAGAATTGCGAATACCGTCTTCTTCAAACAATGTTGTATTCTAAGAAAGTAGATGAATATCCGTGTGATTTGTTTGTTTAACATATTCGAACAAAACTTTCAATTTTTTGTGAGTCTCGTCACGGTACATTTCGCAGAGGTCTGCGGTATTTGATTTATACAGCCAGACCACATACCTATCATAACTTCACATTCAAAAAATACGTTTGCATAACTTTCCCGATGGATTCCATAAAATCGATCTTGTTCTTGGGGAAGCAATCTAACTTATGCTGGTTCTCGGTCTTTCTTCCAAAAATAACCCTCACCGATGTTAAACTTTTTTTTCTGTCATCCTAATAATGCAACGTTTTTGGTTGAAGGATTAATTAGGGCGATGTAGTTGTGTGTGCGGAAAACATAACTTTCAAAACTCCACACCAAAAATAATCCTAAGAAAAATATCTTCATTGTTGAGTTTTTGTACCACAAGAGTTGACATATTATCAATAGAATGTTTTCGTTGATAAACTTTGTTCTCTAATAATTGCTGATAAATCGTCAGGCTTATCAAGCTTGTGAGAACAATAATTGTCAGGCTTGAATGAAATCGAACATGTCAGATATATGTTTTGTTTGTACGAACTTGTCTAGCGGAAAATGATTATTATCAAGAGTGGCGGTTCTTGCAAACACCAATTTTGTCATCTTGATCCTGCTTATTTTTTCATCCGCAAATAAATGAGCCAATGCTCTGGTTCCAATTGAAACTTTTTTAGAAAAATAATGCGTCATAATTACTGTTGTCGCTTCAGTAACTTTCGAACTTTCCAAGTGTTTTACCTCTTTTACTTGTTTTTTTTTCACTTCAACAGCAATAGTGGTTGCACATATTGAAATATCGTCAGTCATATACCATAGTATCATATACATTAATTTATTCCATCACACAATGAGATATACAATTATTCTGGACCTAACAGTAGAGCGAGTGAGATACCAACCCTATTTTTCCCACCGAATTTTTCAATTGCAAACATTTTTTAATGGGTTCTTGATGTTTTGTTGTCATTTTGTCATTGTGTTTTCTGAAAGTGAATTTTACATGTGAAAGTCATTTTCAAATCTTTGAATGACAAATAACTTTTATCTACAACTGTCAAAAAATAGTTGTTTTATGCAACCATCCATAGATATAAAATGTTCCACATATTACACGGCCTGAGAAAAATCCGTGGATCATAGTTCTTTATCCACGGGCAGGTTCTTTATTTACGGGCAGTGGGCCAATCATAAGCGAGTATTACCAGTAACGCAGCGATCATAGTTCTTTATCCACGGGCAGTTTCTTTATTCACGGGCAGTGGGCCTAAACACAACTATTTTTGGCTTTCTTTAGTGACTTTTTTTCCAAATTTTTTGACAGTTGTAGATGAAGCATTGTATTTGACTCGCATATAATGAACATATTACACTCGAATAAAATTATTAACACTCGCTTTCGGCTCGTGATATAAATTTTAATCTCGTGTAATATTTGGATCCTTATATGCTCGTTAAATAAAATACTATTACGCTTGACCTGTATAGGTTAGCAGGATTTTCGCATAAGCCGTATCACATTGTCCTCTTCATAATTCATTCCAGCAGACTCATCTACTGATCATTATCTTTTACATGTATCTATCATTTTCTTCCTGAACCAAATTCATGAAAATGGATTCTGAAAAATAGATCAAAAAATAAACTAACTTCAAACCCATAAAGCAACAAGTGCATGCAAGCTGTATATCGTCGCCTTCAGTAGAAAACTGCGTAGATCCAAGTAACGAAATTTTACATGATAGAGAACAAACAATTTTAAGATATATATTGGGTTCCAAATATTTTCAGTGAATTTGTTTTATTCTTTTTAAAACAATCTAGTTTCAATGGTCAAAAAGGTAAATTGAAAAATGCAAACTACGGAGATACGCAATTTGCCCAAGGCGGTTTATCGGAGATGAAAATATAAATTTCTTTTTCAAAAATTTAAACCACAACGCTTCAATTTAGGGGTTCTGTGATTCACAAATATATCAGTAATTCAGTAACCTACTCTAAGACCCAAAAGATGTCAACAAAATACCATTTTCTAAAATATGTAGAGTTACGCGGTTTTCTTCGGATAACGACGATATTGAATTCTACCATGATTCCCATTTTTTTTTTTCGAAGTTAAAAAGCACCCTTGTCGTTGGCGATTTCCCCAATCCATACATTGTTCTACCCTCGCCAGAAAGATTAGGTGATAGCTCATTTTGAACATCTTGTGTCTTTTATCATATCAACGGAATTCAAATTTGGATGCTTTGAATTCTCCTGTGGTCAATTTATTTAAAACAAAAAATTTAAAGTGACAGCAGACTTTAAACGCATAATCAGGGTCGAAGTACCTTCAAAATAAGGTATCACTCGATTACTTTCCTTTTACATTTTGGTGGTGGATCTCACCACTGCCAAGGAGCTGAAGACTCAAAGTTGAAAATATCCGCAAAATGTTTTGAAAATGTTTCAAAATGCTCCGAAAAACAATATTGCTTATCAAGACAAATCAATTTTTGTTAAAAAAATTCAATGAGAATAAGTGGACAAGGTGGCAGTTTCCTTAGTGTTGACAAGATGACTCACGTGAAAAACTAGAATTAATCAAAAATAAAAAAACAAAATAAGTCGTTTCGATAAATCTAGGTCTTCCAGGTGATACGTATCTTGTAATCCATAGTGATAAATATTCTGCAGAACAGGATGTTTGATTATTGCCTTGACTCCTAATGCCTGCATCATTATTTCAGAAACGTTATGTGAACCTTGCAATACATAATTGTACATATTATCGTGATTTATTTGAACGTGGACAAAATTCGGAGGAGCTGATCGTTTTCATTGTATGTTATCTGGAACTGTTGAAAGTTTTAAGAGCTGCAAATTCTGCAATTTCAGTCAATAGTCACGATTTCGTTAGAATCAAGGAAGTGTGAATCTGTTTTCTCTTATATTCTTGTGATCTTCTAACAAAACGACTCCATTCTGACCAGACAATATTATTTAGATATTCTGAATCAGCAAAAATCAAACTCAAACAGAAACATACATGAATAGCGTATAACGTCAGACAAATCTATTTTGAAATATTGTTCTCGAATGGAAAACCATACATTATCTTAACATATTTCCATGTAAATTTTTCGAAACCAATGAGAAGCACGAAAAGTATGTTTATTCATTATAGTTTGTGAAGTTTATCGCTATCAAACTAAATCCAAATTTGTTTCAATAAAACGATTTAACAATGCCCTTCTGTCGCATAAGATTTGCGAAAAACAGAGTTTTTTTGTTTAACAATATGTTATCCAGACATTTGAGTTCATTAAAATTGAGAACCCAAAAGTTGTACTCACAGACAGTATTGCTGTCCAATTTTTAATTTGAGTTTAGGATTGATGTGGTCACGAGTTCAAAGATATCGATTTTTGAAAAAGATGATTTATTTTAAATATTTGCCATAATTTGGCACAAGAATAAAAGTTCTGTCAGGTACATACAGTAGTGGTAGAAAGTATGGAAACTTCCAATTTTGTTCTTATCATTTATGCTGAAGGAAACAAAAGCGTAATTGTGGTTACTGGATATACCACTAGATGCACTAGTGGGATATACCCAAATGTATCTTGATATGCTACAGATATCAATTCTGTTCTGTTGATCAATGTGGAAAGAAATTGGATTGTGGATTTATTTGAAATTTTGATTTTGAACGGCTTGACCGATTGAGGTGTGGTGTATTGTTTGCAAATTTGCCTTCTGATTTAGTGAAAAGTGATTTGGTCAAGTAGATTTTGAAAAAACATCTTAAAAAGAATTGTTAAAATTATGTGTAATAGCTTACGCTCAATTTGAGCTTGAAAATTAAACTTCATATAGCATCTTCATAGTTGTTATTTGACTCAATATAATATGTATTTTTCAAATTTATTCCGAATTATATCGATTTTTTCGTTATTTCGATTCTATTTTTTCAATGTTGGAATCGATTATCAAGACATCTATTCGTATCGATAGCTTCGATTCGACTTTTTGATTCGATGATTTGATTCGATTTTTGTTTCGAATTGGATCGATTAAACGTTTTTATGCCAAAGTGTAGCTATGACTATGATTGCCCAAGAAAACACTAGTGGGTATATGGATTTTGATAAAAATTGCAATATAAGCGTTCTGGTCCATTTTTTTTTGTAGTTTTAGAATTCATGCCAAGTCAAATGAAATACATTTTTAACATTTATCGAATACCTTTACCTTTGGATATTATTCTAGTTCTTGGACGGTTTTTGTTCAATGCCAAAATAACCAAGTTTATCGTTCGAAAACCCGCTAAATTTTAAACCGCTTACCAAATTAATTTTTGTGATATGAGGAATCTGTTAAATATAATAATTCATCAATAGATTCGTGGAGACCAAGATAAGGCGGGGGCTTATTGAATGATGAAGTATCAGAAAAAGAACACAAGAAATTCGGCAAGATCATATCTCAGGTAATTATCCATTTCAGTCCCACCAGCTTTCATACGTCGGGTATGAGATTAGAGGTTTGAGAGAAAGTGTAAATCCTACAATCTTCGGAGAATGACGAAAATGAAACGGATGAAAACGGTGCGGTGTTGTCAATTGAAAACCAGCGTGACTCCAGAGGACTCTTTTGAATATTTTTCCGGAACTATCTCCTGTACGGCAAATAAAACAGTTTTTATTTGAAAAATATAAAAGACGCGGTTTTGGATATTCAACTGAAATTAATCCCTGCAAACGATGTGTTCGGTTCTCCTCATTTTTACGATGATAAAGTTAACCCCGGAAATTAAGGGATCAGAGTAGGTTTTAACGTGACAAGCCACCTCATTTCTGACACACACGCCAGTGGTGGAGCAAACAGGTTTCCAAAAAAGCCACGGAAATTCGGTTAGGGCGGAACGAATCTTCCTAAAGTAGCGCTGCTATGCTCAATGACAGAAAAAACCGGCACACCGTCAAGAAATTCACTGGGATATAGGAAAACAGTATGGCGCACTCCCCTGTTGGTGTGGTATTCAGTTAGAATCAGAAGATGAAACAGTCGGAACCGGTGGTACGGATGCGGACGGTCGCTAGAAGCAAAGTGCTCCCGGTTGGGAAATTAATCGTTCCAAAATAGACCTCTTTTCCAGTTTGAGTGAGGAGCCTGGTCAGATGGCATACTTGCTGAAATTTAATTTTGGTGAGCGGTTAAAAGAATAGGCTCAGCTACTCTGGATCGTCTGCTTCTATTTCTCAGATCATTGTTTAATAAGGTATGTTTGGAATATGTGCTAGTGTTAGGCAGGAGTTTTCAACAAAAACTCTTCCATACTCTGTGAAAAAAAATGAAAATTACCTATATTCAGATGTTATAAGAAACAAGCACACAATAAGTTGGTACATACAGTGCGACCGTAAAAGTTGGAATAAATTCAATTGAAATTGAGGGGGTTTGTTTTGTGAAAAAAACGCACAGTTTTGTATTTTTGACTTTGGTACTTTTGATAATAATTTTATGTGTACAAGGTGGACCAAAAATAGGTTACGACCATCAACTTTATTTTTTCAAATAGAAACCCCGTTTTTTAATTAATTTTCAAATTCTACATGAAATTCTAAGTTACTTATCGAGAAATAGATTTTTGAATGAATTTATTCCAACCTTCACGGTCGTACTGTATCAAACTGCATACCTATTATCAATACAGAGATGTTTCTAACATCTTCTCGGTTTTCTATAAAAATAAAATTGGTGACTTAGTCCACTTTCACTAAACTAGGCGGAAATAATGATATTTGTTAAAATTATAAATCAAAAATAATTATGGAAGGAGTTATATATTTGAAACTGGTATTTTCGATATCATTTTCCATCCTTTATCCTAAAAATTTCACAATTTTGAAAAAATTAATTAAATATTTTGGATGGTGATCAGAATCACAATAGTTCTTGGTATATTATTCAGAATAGTGATACCCACAGAACACATATACAAAGTTTAGAAGACAAACTGGCGTATAAAATTTTACGGA
Organism: Orchestes rusci; assembly: GCA_958502075.1. Taxonomy (NCBI): domain Eukaryota; kingdom Metazoa; phylum Arthropoda; class Insecta; order Coleoptera; family Curculionidae; genus Orchestes; species Orchestes rusci. The sequence goes on along the minus strand of OY293304.1, from coordinate 18,867,826 downwards.
ACAATGCGTCACGGAATGAAGTGGATGCGAATCGAACTTGGATAATGTACTATCGAAGATTTCTGTAATATACTATACAGTTCCCTTTACATAAAAGCACTGACATTGACTTTCACGTTGAAAATGTCTATTTATCAAATAAAGACGAAAACTTTGAATAAATGTAGTTTTTTCGGTTTCCTCTTGAATGTCCAGAACCAACTGGGGATGGGGTCAGTGTGGGCTTCCTTAGTTGATGTGTTCTGCGCTGCGGGACACTGACCCTGTGTGATGGTGACTATGAGAAAATGCCACTCACTCCGCAGGTCTCAGGAAGCGGTGCATGGCTCCATGTGGCGTAGGACGGCTGTGCTGTACGAAACTCCTCGAGGAACACTTCTTCTGTTTCTCCCCCTTTTTTCGACCTTTTCAGGATCGTGTCACTCAGCCTCACTGTTTGATTTGTTGTAGCAGACACTGGGCGGAATCCCATTTGTTCTTCTGGCAGAAAATTTTTTGCCATCGTGACTCTCCTTATTTTGTGGAGGATGCATTTCTCCGGAACTTTTCCGATGGCGGCTGGAACATTGATGAGCCTCTAGTTGTAATCTGCGTTCTTATAGGTTTTCTGATGACGATTACCATTTTTTCACTCAGAGTGGAATCAAAGCATGAATGACAACGTGAAGGTAAAGGGTGACGTTCAAATGACTTCATCTATCATCATGAAAAGCTAATAGGCTGTCATGTGGCATTCCACATACCGCCATCTTGTCGAGATCTAACGAACTTCAGGCACATCAGCGCCTCTCCGTGGATGCGAATCAAAGCTTTCACTAAGGCTCCGCCCTCCATTTGCGTTTTTGTTCTTAACTTTGTATATGTGTTCTGTGGTAATACCGTTATCAATAATTATTTTATAGCCAAGAAAAGTTGTGTACACAGCAGTTGAATTCTTGAAACAATTCAAAAATGGGAAGTGAGTCGGGGGTTATCAATTACATCAAGTTTGTCTATCTTATCTTCCAAGCAAACATCCAGAGACTCTTGCACAATCGCTCAACGTGATAATGGACAAACAAATCCAGGGAATATGCGGCATTTGTTCACTTTTCCATATTGGCGATCGAAGACGCATCAAAAACTACGGCTCGATTTCTATTGGAAATAGTTTTTGTGAAAATAAGAAATAAATATTCATAAGCTTCAAACATAGGACACTATTGCCATCACCACTTGATCCTTCATAAGCTCCTTCAGCATATTTTTTCATCCAATATTCTGAAAAAGCGTATTGTATTTGGTACTTGTGCAAAATTTCATGATTTTCTGAGCCCGTTTTCATATGCTCGACCGATGACGTCACTGCACTCGTCGCGTTCAACCGGTGTTGAGTGAACACTAAACAGTGTCGCCGGTTGATACAAGCAATGTTTTCAACTGTCAGTTGCGAATATTTTTCTGTCCTCAACCAGTAGCCGGTATTGAGGTGAGAGATGCAGTGACTTCACAGCAATGGTAAAGATATTATGATTTTTGAAGGCCCGTAAGTTTTCTAATTTTCATGCAATCGAGCTAAAATTTTGTAAATGTGTTATCGGTGTGTCATTTCAGATAATAATGCCAGAAAACATCGAAATTTCACCGAACGAGCTTATTTCTACTATACTTCTAAAGGAAGGTATACCAAAATCAACTCTTGATCCGGCATCACATCAAAAAGGATTTCAAAAGATAACCATCCAGTCGTAAAATATACGAAAAATCATGAAAGTCACGCAAGCCTCAAGAAATCGGAACATTTTTTCCTGTGATATATTGTATCAAATGATGCAAGATACATGCTGTGGCTTCATTTCACAAAACACAACGTGATTTTTTTTTTCTGAAGCTAGATCTTTAGAACGGTGTTCATTTATTGACCGGTTTATTTGGTTGATTCTTTATTTTGGATTTATAAAACACAAATAATGAGGCAACTGAAGATAACACTTTCTCAATTGAACTTATTTCAACTTTTTTTTTCTAATTATGATAACCCGATAATCATTATCATTATACTCAAAGAATCAAGATGAGTGGATCTTGGAACTCATTAGCAAAGTCTGTAGCTCCGGTAATTGATAATTTGTTGATAGAGGTGTCATTTCAACGTGGAAATGACTTGAAACTGATTATCAAACAGTTTTGTAAAATCTCGATGATCACCATGCGCTCGACTTCACACGACTTTTGGTTATCCGTTGTACGTTTTGTTCAAATGCGACTGAGAAAGAGTTGCGTATTTTATCAAACGTTGCGACAAAATCCTAAATGTGATACCTTCAACTGAGAACAAATAGATTAATTCTTGGTCCATGGACCTGGAATAACAATGGAATCCACAACTATTTGAAATGAGACTGTACTACTAGTAATACTGTCTAATACTACTCTTATTGACACCAGCTAGAAACCCGATCAAAATCAGACTTCTGATTGATTTATCACTATTCATTTGTAGTCTCAAGTGGAAATCACCAAACAGAATAATGTAGGTCCAAAAATGCTTTTCTCTTCTAACCTGCAACGTATAGGTACTGCTCTGTACGAATATCACACAATTATTGGTTCCAGTCTTAGATATGGTCTCATGTGCTGGAGATATTTCTCTGATATGCATAGAATCTTTCTTCCTCAAAAAAGTGCCTTAGAACTATGTTTGATATGCGGCAGCAGGACTCATGTGAATACCTATTTCATCAGCATACATTTATTTGCCATCCCTGCCAAGTGTCTAGCCCAGTTCCACTTGGGACTGACCGTTGTTTGAGAAATACTCAAGCAACGGACTGACGAATAGAGACTTGGATTTTCATCAATATCCCTGAAAATTTTGGTGGAATTCTATAATTGTTTCTTGGTTCGAACTCTTGATTGATCATCCAGCGTTCATCAACAACCATCTATTCTCTTGTTTGACACTAAAAAAACAGTTATTCGCTCAACGAAACACACATTTGAGAATATTTTTGTCTGAAGTCTCATTTCGTTTGTTTTATTTGATTTCAAAGGTTTTTGTCTGCGACATACTGTCTTGAGAGAGATGGATAGAAAACCTCTCATCGTAGTTCCGAGGACCGTTTTTTTTTATTATCAAACAACCAAGCCAATGTGGTGCGACACTACGGCAAAATTAATTATGGTCATTAGCCTTAGTGGGGTGATGATGAAGGGATTTGTTGATGATAAAGGTGACAATTCATGTCGGGATCAAGAAAATGTTTTAAAATAGTGTTTTTTGATGATATATTGACTCACATGATAAATTAAGGATGTCTGGTTATGTGAAAGTTTTTTTTCCATCGTATAACGTTTGTATCCACCTAAATTTCACTTGTTGAATTTAACTTACCAATCTTGAACTTTTTGATAAAGCCTACGGTAAAAATGTACCCCAAGAATTTTGAATGTGAAGAGGTCGAGTGATACTCCAATTTTGATAGGTATTCTTGACAAATGTTTCAAGTCGCTACTATTTATTATAATTTATTTTCATTTGTCATTTTCTGTAATTTTTTTTGGGGGCAGGGAACCTGTCACCCCCTGTTACGGTTGAATACACGAGCAAAATGTGTCCTCAAAAAAACAAAAATTGTCAAATCCGAGCGATTTTTACCTCAAAGAAAACCTGGATACAGAATTTTTCGTGCCTCACCGTGTTTACTGGATGCTTACAAGAATGGTTCACCTGGATCATCACATAATAGAACAAGATCATGTTATTATGAAAGAAGCTCCAGAAAGCTTAGTTCTCAAAAGGAGATATTTGAAATTCAAAAAAAGGCATTTGTATATCTCAAATCTTTTGCCTGGTTCTTATCAATATTTCCATAATCAATCTCTCCATCATCAAACTATTCTTGACGAAGCTTGTTGAATTGCATTGAATTTTAGCCAACCAGACCAAATCATTTGACCCATAATTTAATCTTCAATCCAATTCAGTCCGAATTTAATTTATTATGGATCTGGATAAACGATTATGAAAATATTCACTTTTTATGAAGATCAGTTCGCTTCGCTAAAGAATCCTGATTTGAAATGAGAAGTAGAATTTGAAATTTTAATGATATTGGAATTCAATGCCTTCCTAGTATTTTATCAAAAATACAGGAGAAGAATGGAACCGTTCTGACTTGTATATGTATGTTTACGTCTCAAAAGACACATCCAACCATCTCATATGAGTTAAAAAAAAACGGAATCATCTGGCCAAATTTACTCGGGCAAAATCATTATCATAAAAGCAGTTTTGATAAACGACTATCGTACACTGATAGGTTGTGAGAAATGCGCCAAAATTTGTATAAGTTCATATTAAAAATAATTGTATGTTATAAATTCTGAATTAGAACACGGAAATCGAGGTTTTGAGCTTGGTTTCAGCCAAAGTAATAATCACAAAATATTCCTAATTTAAGTAGCATTGGAGATCGGTTTGTTCATATGTATGTTAACCAACACCTCATAATAATAATAATAATAATAATAATAATATGACCATAGAGATATCCAACGGAAGCTCTATAGCTATTTTTATGATTTGATTCATCATAGCAACTAGCAGCCATATTATTATGAATGGTCGCCTGGAAAAAACATATTATATTTTAATATTTTGCTAATGTAGGGCTATATTCTGGATTCAAATATAATGTCCAACAGACAAGCACATTTATGACACATCACGAAAGCTTTGTTGATTCAATGGATGTATACGCGACGTTTTTGAAAACGTCACAGGCACCATATGATTGGTCGTGGCCGAATTTGGTATCCAAACAAGCTTTTGTGACTTGTGGTTTTGTATTGTGTGAGTTTGAAATCAGTGTTTGTGTTCACTTTGGACTTCTTTGGACTATATTTTTGGGTGTAATACATATATCGTGTGTCCCGTTAGTGCGTATATGATTAGCCGAGTGAAAAGTCAGCTTTTGAGGTATTAAAAAATAGTTTGTTTGGATATTTTCGTCTGACAGCTGACGTCATGACGTCACAGAAACCTAGCGTATTGGAGCTAATGAGCATCAAAAACAGTAAGTTGATTTTTTTTTTATATGAAATGATAAACACATAGATGTTTTGCATAAAATACGTGAGGGATGAATAGGATGTATTCGTTGTACTTGGTTAAATATTCCAATGAATTGATATATTATTAGAAAGTGGTATTTTTCTCTTGTCTTAAAGTTTTTCTTTCGCGTAATATACAGAAAGTTCTAGAATTATGTACCAATCTCGTATATGCGTACAAGGGATGTCGAAAGTCAGGTTCCTTGTGTGAGTGTATGACGTCCGAATCACAAAGTAATATGGGCTATTTGTAGTTACACCTTCCTGAAGAAAGGTTAGAATCGGCAAGCCGTTTTGAAGTTTGATATTTTTTGTAGCGACATGAAAATAGGGAATCGCAGAAGATACTTCTGTTCTAAAACGGTTACGGAACAGTATCCTATCTAAAATGGTAATTTCATAACTGAAATACACTGTTGCCTCGAGACATTTTTATCAATGTTCATGAGTCTGGGTTTTGAACTTTTGATGAGTCTGTTCTCATATGTTTTTTGTTTCGGATTGTTTGTTTTAATATTTTTTTTTTATGGATTTGCTGCTCTAGATTATTTCTGTTAATGTTAACTACCCTGTCTTTGTTTTGAACAATTTATGGGTTCGTTAGATATTATTACTTTAATGTTCCTGATTTTCCGTTTGTTTCTGTCTCTCTTCATTATTATGTCACTTTTATTATTGTTTATCATTATTTGTCCTACATTTCAAGTATTGCTTAATTTTCTTATACATTCTGTTTCTGAGTGATTGTTTCATTTGTCACTTTGGGGCGCTTTATTGATCTTTGTTCACGTATATTTTGGGATTTGGTAACGTTGTTGACTTTTCCAATGCGTTTTGTTTCTTGTTGTCTGTTTTATTTTTCACTCTTTCTGGAATTGTTGCTTTTGATCTATCTAGTTTATTTTCAATTTTTTATGAAGTTGTAAGATTTTCTGTAGCGTTTCTTCTTTGTTTTCGTTTGTCACTTTTTAGGAAAAGGTCGCTTTAGGAAACTTCTATAAATGTATATTTTTTATTTATTCATCGTTGTCATTGTTGGTTGTTATGTAATGTAAGACTACTGAATTACTTTGAAACAGTGAGTGTTTAATCGGTAAAAATTAAAAGTAGATGATAAAAGCAGTAGTATTCGAATTTTGAAAAAGAATCATAAAAAGTATGTAAATGGATGGTGAGCATGTGGTAGACCGGCACAGAAATGTTTCCGTTTATTATGATTTTTCCTTCGTGTAGAAACATTGCGGCTCTAAAAGGTCCCCTCCTCCATTCTAACTCTTGAACCGTTTGATTTATGCGAACAAAACTTGAACACAAAGTATTTGAGAACGTACTGCATCTTTTGTCATAGACGTGACAGCTGAAAATGTCAAAATAATAGCTGGGCGCCATTTTGAATAAAAAAAAACAGTATTCTGAAGGCCGTGACTATGGAGGACTGTAACTAGGAGAGTAATCGAGATGCATAAAAGTGGTCAAGGTTTCAAATCGTAATTCAGCTTCAATTGTTACCCCCAGATGGCGAAGAGTCGTTAGTGATCTCATGTCAAACAAAAATGTTACCTAGGTAACATAATTGAAACAACGTTACGAATACTCTATCAAAATGCAACAATTTTTATTGGCTAGGTTGCATCAAAACTCTCACTATTTGATGATAATGGGTACCTACGAATATATTTCTTGTTATACATTATTCTGAAATTTATAGAATTTTCATTTTTTTTTGTTTAATTGCATCAATTGATAGAGTAACTGAGTGACGTCATATTCTTCATTGACAACAGTCATCATTGAACAAACCATGGGCTTGAAACACGATGCTGCGACGATTCAACCTCAATTTTTTCCTTACAGAGAATGCATTGCATGTGGAATGTAAAGTGGAAATTTGGAAAAAATGAATGAAAATGTGATAAAAGTATCTTGACAAATTATTGACAAGCAATAAACGTTACCATCACAATGAATAAATAAACGCGCTACTAGCAACAGCGCCCTCAAATGAACTAAGCAAAAAGAGGGACAGATTTTCAGGGATATTCGTTTGTCGATTCGTCTCCTAGTTATAGTCCTCCATAGCCGTGACTACAACTGTCGAGTTCTAAGCCTCTGCTATCATTCCTGTTGATATGACAGCGTGTCACACAATTTTTTTCTCATTTTTGTCACTTAATCAATACTTACCCGCAAGAGTTGACTTCTTCAAACTAAGAGGATATGATGAGGTAAAGAAGATTTTCAAAATATTACTCAATCTTTTTGATGAGGATTTTTTTCATCGCATTTTTTTGTAAAAATAAATTTACCCTTGTCAAAAATATTGTGTAATAGCTCATTCCGAAGATCTTCTGTGCCTCATCATATCCTATAGAATGCAAAATGTCCTCACATATGCTGTGTCCAAATTTCGTTTGCATACGTCAAACAGTTCAAAAATTAGAGTGGGGAAGACCTTTTTCAGCCACACTGTATTTTAAATAAAAATGAAATCTAGTCACCCTGTATTGGCCTGTAATTAAAATTTCAAATGGGATTGTTTTATGAAAACATGCTATAGGTAGACAATTTTTCAGAACTGCAACATTTTTTTTTCTCACGAAGTAAAACTTTTCCTGAGCAAACCATTTTTATTGTAAAGTCAATGATAAACATTCTTCGCATTTGGTAAGATGTAACTGCGAAACGCTGTTTCTTTGCATATCAATTTTTTATTGATAACAATGGTTTATTGTTTGAAATAATGTAGAGAACAATCAATCTTGTTTCATCACTTGATATTGATTGAAAGTTCGATTTATGTGACACATTGATTTACGCTATTGTGTGACAACTCAATTTAGAAAATAGCCCTGTAAGTTTTCTCATCCAGATGTTCATAATCGATTGGATCAGTCAAGATTCGCAAGATTAAGAAGCCTACAGCTTCAAGTCATTCCTTTTATTTTTACATGAAAAGTTTTTGTTGTTAATGGTTTTTCTGTTTAACCTTAATACTCTACTATAGCTACATATATTTTAACATTTCATTCTGGACAGGTGATTAAAAAGTAGGTCCTTACATCCCACATAAACACACTCATTGCTGTGCGGAAATATGAAACTTCATACTATACCATCAAAACTTTTTCATCCGTTTTGAAGACAATAACAAAACAATGGTTCTGCTTTAGTGGAAGTCGTAATAGACGGATCGGGCACAAGGGAGAATCAGTTTTTTTTCTCATAAACACACTACTTAGGTTTTAAATGAAATCTGAAAGGAATTACAGTTGGTTGAGTGTCATGAGAGTTGAGGTTTAAGAAACAGAGTGATTAATCCACCGACATTATTCTCAAATAAAAGTTTAGAAAATGCCCTTGAACACAATAACAAATTGAACTTTATTTCGAATTAAATACATGTGAGTATTGGGCAAAAAAAAAACAAGTAAGTACAGGGTGTCCCCCGTTTTAAAAATGGCATTTTTGTAACTTTGACATGCTATAAAACTCAAACTATTCAGGTCAGAGGAAAATGGTTTGCACTTTCCTATCTTAACTTTTTTCGGCACATTTTGACATTTTTTCACAAGAATGAATTTAATCTCCTTGAATAGCTCTTGAATAGTTAAGACAGGAATGTGCAATTCATTTTTCTCTAACTTGAATAGTTTGAGTTTTATAGCATGTCAAAGTTGCAAAAATGCCATTTTTAAAACGCGATATCTCGATAACGGTTGAATTTAGGAACATTAGTTGTATCACAATTTTTGTTCCAAATTGAAGAAAGAATTGAAATATCAATTAATATACAGGGGGTCCCATTTAAAAAAATCATACTTTTTCGTGCCATACTTTTGTGACGCACCCTGTATGTTTCCAAATATTTTCAGAATATGCGCTATTTAAACTCCTAACCTGTGACGCATATTGATATTGATATTTTTCATATCCTATATGATAAAACCTACTTTACTCTATCGTTGGGACACCCTGTACATGGAAGAAATGAGATTATATACCCAATCAATCTTTCTCTGTATCTTTTTTCTTCGGATCTATTTCTCGACATGACTTCGCATTTTTATTTGAAGTTCCGTCGATTTCTGGAAACACTTTTATTGTTCGCTGATTTTCAAATCTTTAAGCCAATTTGCAAAACCCTAGGGGCAGATAATGTCGTCTCAAAACCACTGAAGTATTTGAAACCGATTTCACAATCGCCGCCAACGGTAGGGTTTCCATGAAGGTTTCTTGGAATTCAGTACAAGTAAGCCCTGAAACCCGGACAAAATCCAGACTTTGCCACAAAATATCAATAAATTTACCGAATACATTTATTGATGTAATTTAAAGGGTAAATTGAATGTAAACACACTTATCAAGAAATTACAAATCTCTATTCTCTGGTTAAGAAAAACAGTCTCTTATCTTTTGTAGCAAAAAACACAGTTGGTAATATTTGTTGCATGTGTAGAAACTAATAAACGAGATATTTTCTATTTTCTGAATTTCGCCAAGAATGCAAACATTTTTGGAAGTCATAGAACTCAGAACAAGTCATATGAAAATTAAATACAGTCATCACCATACCTTTTATAGATTCCAGAGTAAGCCTATTCCGATCTTTTGTTTATTGGGTCACAATTAGAGAAAATATTCGCTCAACATTTGCATTGTGCGCAATGATAGCAAAAAGGATTTGAATTACATACATTACAAAGTACGTCCAAATTGGATTTTCCTCCTTCAATTGAAGAAAAACTTTTGAGCATTTCTTCAGTCACTACACACTTCCATTTTGGCATTCTTGAGTGCTTTATTTTATTACTAGGTGAACGCAGAATTACAGAATCACAACTTTTAGGAACTTTGGGATCTACCGATACACCGATATAGGTACCAATGTATCTCATTTACCGGTCGTATTCACGATCAATCCAGAATTACTCTTTAGATGCACTCTTCAAGAATATATTCGTCTTTGTTCAAGTCCCAATCGTAATAACCCTAAATAAAGACAGTAGTATTCACGAGTACGCTGAAAAAGTGAAATATGACAATCTCGTGATGTCGGAGAGTAGAGATAGTACGCTCGGTCATTCGTCGGCTTCAGTAGGCAGGGATAGAGAGAATTGAGTAATTTTTAGGATCTCCTGGTTTCCCGGACATTTTTTCTAATTCCGCCCGGACTTCCCCGGACACCGCAAAGACCCAAACAAGTCCGGGTAAATCCGGACGTATGGAAACCCTAGCCAGCGGTCAGTTCGCGGCTAGAAACTGTAGTACATCTTCATTTTCCTTGAGGACGCTGCATTTTCATGCGTATATACCAAAAAAGTTAAAAGAGACAAAACTAAAGTTGTGTTTTGATTTCTTTGAACTGATAGCTTGTCTAGCTGCCTCGTCTCGTTTCATTTATTTTGCTTTTCAGGCTCAGTGACTAAGAAGTCGAACTCCAATTTTTACGTCATTTTCACTTCATTTTCCTTATCTTCAAGATTGCATGCTGTATTAGGGGACAATCCAATCAGAATGCATCTTTTTCAATAAATCAAGTATTGACTTGGTGCAATCTCTTCAGAATTTGCCTCGTTCAAATGGTTCTCAATATTGTATACAGCTTTGGAAAATTGAAAATTGAATAGATTAAAATTTAGGAAATTGAATACTGTGACAATTTGTTTATAGCCAACATTTACCGAAAATGCATAGGTTTAGTCATTTCAAAAGTACTTGAGTTTCGTTCAAAGCAGTCATAAAATACATACAAACTAAAAAGAACAAAACTTTCCCTCATTTCCCATTTTTGAACACCGTTTGACTAGACTATTACAATTCTGTAAAATATATCTGACTTGTTTTGAAGAATTCTGTAAAATAAGTCAGAATTCTGAGATGTTTTACAGAATTTAGTGAAATGAGTCAGAACTCTGACTTGTTTTGCAGAATTCTGTAAAATAAGTCAGAGTTCTGACCTGTTTTGCTGAATTCTATAGAATAAGTCAGAACCCTGACTTGTTTTGCAGAATTCAAATGATTTGTTGATTATAGCCCCTCTACGCTTTCTTAGTGTGGAGTCCGAATTCAGACAATTGCACTAGTTTCTAAACGTTTCAGGAAATCTTTAATATACAGTTGACGAGTCCGAGCATGTTCTATTTTCATTTCTTGGGAGCACCTTATTTGAGATGGATAGGTTTTGCTCGAGCACCCTATAAATCCATTTCGTTTTATAAGATTCTACCCCGCTTTCTTCACGTCCATTCCACTTTATACAGAATGTAGTCATACAGAAAAAATATGAAGACGTTGCGATATTTCCAGAGACAAATAATGTTGAAGTGACTTAACCTTCTCTTGCTCCAAGCTTTGACCTGGATCACCTCATAAGGTGACGGACTTGACATTATTCAGTCTTCTTACTTATTACTGTATCATCGAAACTAGCATAATAGCAAATGAGTCTAATTTTAGTTAGAAGAATTGAAATTTTATGTCACTTTTGTCCCGATTTGTACTTAACATAGTTTGACTCCATAGTACAGATTGATATCTCAGATAGCTACAGGTAAAACTTCGTTGTCATTTACATAGCGATCAGACAGTGCCGTGGATGGAACAACATTGCCTAAATTTTGAGGCAAATACCTCATCTTCTTCAATGTTACAACCATATGATAATTATTGGCTACTGCTTCTTTCATGCAAGAGAATTTTATTTGTCAAGTGTGATGGAGATTTCTCACCTATAGTTGTTCCATTTAGTTTTTGATAGTTGTGTGATGTGCCCCGAGATTTTCCGGGTTTGATTCCCGACGGGGATGAGGGAAATCGTTTGATGTTGAAAAAATGCTCGAGCGCCACCCCCTGTATTTATGTGGTAGAGGGCCCACAGTGCCTATCGGGTAGCTTTTATACAGGAAAGAAAGTCCAGGCGCTCGTTATTTCCAAAACTCCGCAAATTTCCGCTCTAAAATGGATTACTGAACTTACTTGAAATAAAAACACGGTGTTTAATAAACATAAATATCAGCGGTTTTGAAGAATTTGGTCATTTCCAATGACGTAGAGAAAATGTATCGGGAAAACTAACGCGAACGGGTTATTTCCACGAGGAGGAAAAAACGGGTTTAGAGGCATAGTAAAACCTGTTCTTGCTCCAGAAGCCCCTCTGTATTGAGTTTGGTTCGCTCGTAACTATCTCAAGAATTTTGTGTCAAAATTATTAAAATCCGGTTTCAAACGCGATACTGAATTTTTCTATCTGAAATTATCCCACGCGGCAACTTTCGCTCCCCTGAAATTACATTATTCAAACAAAATAAAACCCAGTGAATTTTCCTACAAGCAGACCTTCTATCACAACATAATTTAACAGTGTGAAATTAAGAGTTTGCTTCAAGAAAATTCACCTGAACGGAACTTGAGTATCATTTTAATCCCAGCACATTATTCAAAAACATTTCATGAGCTATCCCAGAAACAGACCTGCTCTCACGATATAGTTTAACAGTGTGAATTCAAAAGTCTTTTTTCGAGAAAACTCACCTGAACGCAACCTGAACAAGTCTGAAATTTCCCACCTGGTTGATTATTTTACTTTAACGCGGCTTTACTTTGAGAGAGTTTCGACCAAAATCCGGCACATTTTACGGGTTCAGAACGTCTTACCTCGTGGAGATTAGAAGAAAAAGAATTTAGAAAAAGTCGCGATTAGCTCTCGAAGCGGGTCGGGTCAGTCAATAGGTGCGGGTCGCGATGAAGTACTGCTACTCTCAGTACACTCTGTACCCGTACTCACTATCATTTCGGCGCTTCCCACGTTCTGAATTTAGACCAAAAAGTGGGGACTGCTTGCTTGAATTTATGCGCAAAATGTGTCGTTGTCGGTTGGCTTGTGGTTAAATAATTAATTGTTTTGACGCGTGAAGAACTAAGAAGGAGTATTTCGGTCAGAATTTGATTAATAGATTAATGATTAGCTCACGGTCAACATTATTTAAGAAAAAATACGGGATCCATCGATAGATAAATGACTGAGTTATACGACAATATGAATTGAATGTGCAGGGACGGGAAATTGATTAGAAAACTTGGAAATTACGGTAGAAAAAATCCGGAAATTTTGTAACCTCGTTACAGTTTTCATAACAACTCTACATTTAAATGATTTTTCCGGACAAATAAATTGTTCGGGTAAGAACGAATCGATGCATTTAGGAGCTGACAATGAAGAATTTGAAACCTTAATGATTCCTTGATTCAATAACTTTGTGCACAAATCGTGAATCTTCTCATAATAAAATTGCGAACAATTCGAAACAAAGTTTTCGAATTACTTGTTTTCTTCATGATTGTGTTGATCTGAACGAAAGTTTTTTAAATTGGCTCTCAATTTATTATTTTCTTGAGGCAAGTTTTGATTAATTATGTTTTTGGGGTGATATAAAATCGAGATCGTTTATATTGGGAGGTGAAATTTATTGGAGAGGGGAATTCAAAAATCAAATTAGTTTTATATGTCTGATAATTTATTATTACTAACGATTCTGAATTTTCAAGTATTTTCTCTAGTTTGCTTACATTATGAGGTTATTGAGGGTAGAGCTACGCTGGTAGTTATAAATGCAGTTATAATCAGGATAAGTTGATTTGTTGTTATTTAGAGTTAAATAACCGCTACATATGGTTATCTTGATAATGTATGGTCAATCCCAAGAAAAACGTTGTTTAGAATTGATTTTTTAAATATGTACCATATTCATGTTCAACCATTAAAAAAGAAAGCCCCCATGTTTCATTTTTTATATCTGGTGTAACTGGATCATAAAAATATTGGAATGTGAACTGCGGTTGACTGCCTTATTTATATCGGAGATGGTATATTATCCATACGCCCGAGTTTACGATTCACGATTTCTCGAAATTTACCTTTTGTTTGAGAGTTTTCTCAAGGTAAGGGTTATGCAGTTTTGGACGAAATATTATGGTACCCACACATGTGTCAAAGTACAAGTATTTGACTGGTTGTTGGAATGGACGAATGGTTTTCGGAAATTCAATAAATGATATTGAGTGAGATTGGGCAGCATGTTAATTTTTTTTCGCTGTAACGCCGATATTCCATTCTCAGTTAAAACTTAAAACAAGGCGTTCCAGCTAAAACTATCCACCCCAAAAACCGATTATTTTTTTAAGGAAAACATGTTTCTCTTATTTTCAACTTCAGAACTTAACTTTCAGCCACAAAATGATAATTGGAAAAGAGTCAAGTGTTTGTGGCCTCTGTTTTCACTATTTCATATAATCTTGTATTTACTTTGTACTACTGTGATAAATCAACTACAAGAGCTTGCTGCTCTGGACTATAATATGTATAGAAACACGCTTATAAAACTTGAAATATTTGTTTGAATTGTTTGGGCAATAATTTTTCAAAATGAAAACTCCTTGTCTTGCGATATGATAATTTTGTGGGATTGTAAAAAAAAAACAGTTAAGAAAAATAAAAAAAAGCTTAAGAACTTGAATTTCTTCAATTTTCTTTATATGACATTCATTATGTTGATCATGTTCTATGCAGTAAGATGACATGATTTCAAAAAAACACAAAAGACTAAAGGACGTGAACGGCTTGAATTTCTTAATGAGCTAGATGCTTAAAACCTGTTTTAGGTCTATATTTTCATTATTTCTCTGCGTTTTTTGTGCAATCCACTTCGACACAGCTCCAGACTACTACTGTCCGTGGTAAAAAATATCACAAGGAAGCTTTTTTTTTGGCTTTGCACAGCCACTAAAATAACATAATAACAAGTAAGCTTGATACATGAGAGATCACCATTCTTGTAGCTTACGCCTTTCTGAAAATATCCGGTTTTTGGATAATGGTACTTACTTAATTTTTTTTGTTGTGCACTTACGCCTTTATCAAGGGGTGGCTCGTCAATAAGAGCATTCGTGCTCGCGCACCAAGGCGCGCACTGCCAGCGAAAAGACGAAATAAAAACAAAAATAATATTTTGCCATTTTTATCTTGCTCAGAAGTGCAAGAATAACCTATCTATTAGCACAAAACTCCCGCGCTTTCGCATCGTCTCCGTTGAATGGTCTTGTCACTATGCTGCATGTCAGTCTGTCCCAGCCCATGTGTGTATTTGTTTGGCGTTCGAGTAGAATGCAATTTTTCTATGGAAATCAGTCGGAACTACTCGGGAAATCGCCTCATATAAGGGCACCACCATTGGCTTTTTGAAGACACACCAGGACAGGGAAGCGTTTTTAATATTTCAGGTGTGTCCCAAAACTCGTTCAATATTTTGTGCTGATCGTACTGATAGTTTAGTTCATAACGAAGCATTCTCGTACATTTGTCATTGTTTTAGTACAATAATAATAAAAATCATTGTTATCTGCCTTGTCTTGTCAGTTGTCACCATTGTCATCCTGTCAGTCCGTTCCATCTACGATACATATACACGCCGACACGCTTTATGTGACGTCACGATGGAGTAATCAATTACTTCAAAATCTGACAAAATCAATTCTAAAATATCACACACACATAAAATCCAGTGAGGTTACGATCTAAATATCAAATACGTAAAACTTTAGTCATAGATAATGACAGGAGAAGTTTTTGTTTTTCTTCTGGGTTAGTGGCACGCGTGTAAAGTAATACCTACTTAATAAAAATTTAGAAACGGCAAAATTGGCATACCGCTCTATGAGTATCGTGGTTCTTGTAAACAAAAACGCAAGTGATTTTAACCCAACATTAAAATTTACCTATGATGATTTTTGTTGGTTTTTTTTTTGGTTTTTGTTTGATTCAATTACAAATTATGTCGTGGGCTGACGCTGTTCGTGTTTTGGAGGGTGCTAGTGGAAATTGAAATTTGGGAAGGCCGGTGCAGGACATAATTTCAAACTCTTCCTTCTTTAATTTTAGCTTGAAAACCGACGTAGGGACTTTGTATTTAAAGATAAGATTTTTTCTCGGATTTTTGTAGATACCTACTTCCAGTTTTTGTATCGATATACGTATACTTTTGCTGGGATAGACTTTCTCTGATGGCATGTGATGATTGATTTTTGTTTTAACGAGACAATACCTTTTTTTTCGCTGGAGCGATAAATTCAGCGATTTTCTAAATAATTGGTATATCGCGATTTTCTTCGGATCTTATTTCTGTTGGGCACGAACCTTTAACCAATCATCCATTATTCAGATGAGATGATCAATGCGCCGTATTTTTCCCTATTTTTTTTTGTAGGGCACTAGCACATCACGAGCCGCCATTGGCCTTTATTATTTTGTGAAAGTAGGAAGACAAAGACTGTTCCGATTCCCTTACGCTTTCCTTATTCAACCACCTGGTAATCTATCTTTCGCTTGTACAACTGATCCAAAACTCATTGATTTTGCGATGTTTGAAAGTTGCAAATTAACAAATCATTGGCAAACATAGATAACATGCAAGAAAAAAATACGTAGGTATTTATTACATATGTAGAAACAAACATAATATTGCATTGACTGTTCAGAAGAAAGATTAAGATGATGAGAAATTACCCATAAATCTGAATAATAGACGCGAATAAGAAATTGATGCATGCAAATCAAACTTGAAACCAATAAACATAGCTGGGTACTTCCAATCTAAAAAAAATAAACATAAACACATAAACAAGTCCTCATTATCACTTCCGCTCAGGACAGCAGCTACATCAGCACTATAGCTTGAACTAAAATATTTTGAGTAAAATAGTTTTTTTCGTCTGAATCTTTTTGTAGCGCTAAATTAGCAAGGCTTCGTCCACGAAACATCCAAGAATTGAGCGTAAGCGACGTTTGAGATTTTGACTTGATTTTTATCATTATGGATGAAAAAAAAAAAACATGAAGAATTGGATGTGATGACATACGGGACGTAAACAAAAACATTTTTTTTGTTAAATGATAGAGCAGTATTTATGAATTATTGCAATAAATAAAAATAATCAGCTCATTCAAATTACATGGCGGAATGGCACTAACGCTGTTCAGTTTCAAATTCTAAAGGGCGTAAGCGACATTGCGCGTTTTAGCAAAATTTTTGAACAAATATTAGTGCCTGATGGAATTCTATATAAAGTTTAGTTTCCATATACTATTGTAGAATCAAATCAAATCCAAAATACAATCGATTGGGACATCCGTCGGCATTTGATTTGATTTTATTTGATCTGAGATGGCTCTCGATGAGAGCAAAGTAGGCTGATCGCCCAACCTCCTCTCCCAACTTGGTAGGAATTGGTCTTACTGCAAAACAAGAACTAGACAATTTCTCGTTTAATGCCTGGACATGCGGAGCAAATCTAAGTTGGTCATCAACGAGGAGTCCCAAATATTTCACCACCGCTTTTTGTTCAAGAATATGACCGCCAATGTTAACAGGATCGCAGGTGCACTCAAAGCTCAGTAGATTGGTTTTGTTGAAGTTGAGCCGCATCCTGTCTGATTTCGCACCCATACTTGATCTTCACCATATCATTTGCCACTTGATCTGGTCGGATCTCTTGGAATCTCACCTACCTTAAAATTCTGTGGGACCCGAAAAACAAACATCACGTTTCTCCTATGACCGTCACAGTCTGTCGTTTACTGATTTTCGGAACATGACTATAACGATCGAGATTTTTGGCAGTTAATTCTCTTTGTAGTATCCATGTGAGAGGGGACGGTCCCCTCGCGATAGAAAAGGATAGACTTATGCGAAAAATATACAGTACAGCAAGATCTTCTATCTTATCTTGACATCAAGCGTCGCTCGTTGTTCAAATGGGACGGTCTCCATATAGAGTTGATTGATATAATATGATGACAGCTTAAGAGAAACAGACAGTCAAAATTTGCGCTAGACTCAACCATTGAGCTTTCATTTGAAAAGTTTTTTCCCAAACAAATGATTATAAATTTAAAAGTGTTTCCATACATAAGAGGCACCCCATACTTTTGTTTTTTGTCATCAATATACATCTTTTTGAGGCGCCTTCCCACGATGCTGCTTCCTCCTGGCCCTCTCCATCTCGGAAATAGTACCAACGCGTTTTTTTTTAGCAAGGCTTTCATTTTTGGAAAGAGCATAATGCCAAGTGCGTAGAGAAGGTAGGGGAGGAAGAAGAGGAGTAGGTACCTCTCCAATATAAGCTCGCAAATCTGGAGCGATATGTGGCACTGCTCATTATCATGTTGGAGGAAACGAATCATGTTTTTCACTTATGCAATGGACAATTTGTACATTTCTTGGACATATGAAAAATATATGGATTAGTAAGTACTGATGCCATTGATGTTTGAAAAATCAACCTACGACCTCTATTAATGTAGTGATCACCGATTAAAGAGCGCCAATCAACATTCAATACGTCACAGAATACACTATCTATCTTCGTCTGACGTATTGACTGAGATGACTCTCTCTCTCTCAGGAGAGTAATATGGCCCCACCCGTTTTGCGATCATGCAGTGAAATTCGCGTCTTCTTTTTCATTTATTTAGTATATTTTTGGGTATTTCGGAAAAAATTTTTCGCTGGTGACTTTCAAATAATGTCTAGAATACGTATAAAAAATCCAGGTCATTTGAAAATGTATGCAAATTGTCCATTCTATCTTTTATTTCTGAATGAATAAAAATTAGATCACATTTTTTCAAATCCTGAAATATCTCAAGTTGTCACACTCAGTAGATCCATTTATGAAATAATTTCCAAGGTGGGACGGGACATCACTGTGGAAAAAAAAATAATAGCTCTGTTCACGGGTCGACTACGAACCAGTTCCGAACCCACTCAGAACTAAATTGCCTGCACAGTTCTCGATATTTCATCAACTGCGCCTGCAAATAAGTTCGGAAATGGTTTGGAACTGGTTCATCAACGACCCGCGAACAAAGCTAATATTATGTAAGCAAAATCTCGTATCTTCAGTTTTTTTCTATTCGAGATTTTTATAAATGTTGAACTACTCCATTTATTCAAAATAAAAACGATTTAAGCAGCTATGTTACATTAAATGTAACATAGAAGGTGTTATTAATGGCTACTCAGAGCAGACATTAAGTACATTTGTTTTAGTGTTATGACTGCCCTTATGTCGTTAAGCCCCACAAGAGTATAATCCGACTGGATGTAGTCTTTACTTGTTTTTATTGCATCGTATAAAATAAGTGTAGGAGGTATTTCCGAGCACCCTTTCTTTGATCCATTTTTAAACGATAGAATGTGATAACCAATACTCATATACAAATTATGTGCCCCATTATGAATTACTTAAATGAAAAATCCAAAGATGTTCACCTCATATTTTATTTTAGTGATGTCAGTTTTTTTTTTGAAAGTGGTGCAGTTTTATTTGAGTACTACGACTTGATTTGACTGCAACATAATCACATATCACTCAAAATATACATATAGGAAACTTGAATGGGAGCCAATGTAAATAAAGTTTTAGGCAACCGGAAAATCAAGTCGGATTTGTTTACAGGACTACCCATTGGATGGCGCTAGAGACGGATGTTTTCCTTAACAACGGTTGCCATAAATAACCAATCCCTAACCCTAGACGTCATTGTCATTTCACGTGTAATTTGAATTTTGTGCCGTAAGTTTCTAATTTTCAGTACCTAGATCATCTTGAAATTTGTGTTTGAACCTTGGATTGGACTATAATGTAAGCTTATCGTGAGTTCTTTGAGGAATGTATTGTATCGTCCCCTGGATGTACTTTTAACAAAACACAATCCACATCCTTTCCAATGAAAGTTTTTCGACTGTTTTAGAAAAATTGGTTCAGCATGTCAAAAATCCGATTTTGAACAACAAAACTAAAGCACAACTGGGTATACAAGTCCTAGATTTTGTGGTTTGCATTTTATAGACTCAACATTCGAAATTTGATTTAAATATTGATTCACATGTCTTATCAAAAGTTATAAACTGAAAAATATGCATAGGTTGCATTTGTCCAGGACATAGTTTTTGCATAGGTGAAAGCATAGGTGAAAATATCTAGGCACGCGTAGATTTATTTATCGGAAGATGATGCTGAAATGAGCTGTAAAGTCAACTAATTGAAAAAAAGAACGTTTATCACTATAATCAACCATAACTAATGATTTAAAGTAGTGCTTGTGTAAGGAAAAGAAGTCATCACCCAAGAAAAATAAGATTTTGGAAAGAAATAACCTTTTTCAAGATATTTGTATGCAATGTAGTTTTGAATGGAATATTTTGAAATTAAACATAGGGGGCATCAAAAACGCCTTTGTCACGGTAATTTTGACCAGTGTCTTGGTCTTCAATAATGCTCATTATATAAAAAAAACTAGAAAAATACAAAAAAAAATTAAACCATATCAAGAAACAAACATCAAAATTACCATGATAACGCCGTCTTCAAAGCCACTTAGGTTTATTTCCAGAATTTTCCATTTAAATCCACATTGCATGGATTATTGGAAGTTCAAATATCTTGAAAAAGGTTACTCCTCCCCACTTCTACAAAATAAAGGTATATTTTTTCATGTTAATAGAATGGAGAAATCAATTTATCAATTTAAAAACAATGTACAAGTGCGTACAAAAAAGTTATGACTATTTGAATGAGTGAAAAGGTGTGTAAGTGGCGCCCGCTACAAGTAAGAGCAATTCCGTGCTCAGATTTCAATTTTGCATGTTGAACCACCCCCATATTCCAAATTTTATCAAAATAACTTGAATATTTCAAGAGTAATTTGAAATAAAATCAAAAATTTAGATTCAACTTATTTGACATCCTGTATCTCTGTTAATATCATTTTTCGGAATAGACAATTTTGGGTCGATCGCAATATTTTTGTGTGAGGAATTTGCTGCTACCGTACGTCCCATTCTTTTTGAAAGCCCGTCAAAAACTTTTTTTTTTTCATTTTTGTTACCTAATTAATACTCACCCGCAAGAATTGTCTTTTTTAAACAAAGAAGATATGATGAGTTACAGAAGATCTTCAAAGTAAGCTATCACACAATCTTTCTGACGAGAATAAATTTCACAAAAAAATAAAAAAAAATGGGGTGAAAAAAATCCTCGCCAAAAAGATTGAGTATTAGCTCATTTTGCGGATGTTCTGTACCTCATCATATCGTTTTGGTTTGGAGAAGTCAACTCTTGCGGATAAGTATTAATTGAGTGACAAAGATGAAAACATTTTTTTTTCACGCTGTCATATCAACAGGAAAGATAGCAGAGGCTTCAAATTCGGCAGTTGTAATCAGGGTCAAAGAACCCTCAAAATAAGGTATCACTCGATCCCCCTCTTGATTTTTTTTTTTTATCCAAAACGGCGCCTAGCTATCATTTTGACATTTTTAGCTGTTACTACTATGTTAGAAAATGCAGAATGTCCTCACATATGGTGTGTTCAAATTTCGTTCGCATATATCAAACGGTTATTTAGAAGGGAGAAATGACCTTTCAGACCTGCATTGTATACTCCGATTCACGCGTGGTTACCAGAAAACTGAAAATCACAAACAGCAAAAACAGCCCAGGTCAATGAAACGTTTGGTTTTTGTTAGGTAATGATCTCGTCACACATTTTTCCGCCGTAACACCCAATATAAATAAAACTTGTCATGATCTGAATCCGTGGCGTCTTTCAAAAATCATGAAAAATAGAGGTTTTTGGAATCCAGGACAACTTATAGAGACGACTTTAAATAAAATAAAATAAACATTGACGCATATTCGGGGTGGGACCTCATACCTTGATTAAAGTGCTGATACCAACAAGGTCTCTAGAATTACGCATGAAGTTTTTCATAAGCCTTATTAACAATGAAGTCACAGTGTGTCATGAATTTCAGGTTGTCCTGCATACACACTCCAGGGTCCTTGATTTCTTGACGTACCTGCAGAATATTATGGTCCATGAAGTAATCGAAATTAAGTGGGTTATCTTTTCTGGAGAACGTAACCTCAAAGCATTTTCTCACATTGAGTCGCATTTTGTTTTGAACAATCCAGTCGGCAACTGAGTTGAGGTCTACTTGCAATTGGAGCCAATCAAATAATAAAGAAGAGATTTTTTAAAGACCTTGAAATCATCGGCGAATATCAAACGCGATGAAAATCTAATGTAGTCGGGTGAGGAATTGATAAAAATATTGAAGAGAAGGGGGCCAATCGTACTCCCCTGGGGGACTCTGGATGTTGCACAATAGGTTTTAGAGTAGGGGTCTCCAATCTTGACCATATGACAACGGTCTGAGAGATATGTTGTGAAAATTCCACAGGCTGGTTCCAAAAAACCCAATTCGCTGAGCCGCTGGATGAGAATAACATGGTCAACAAGGTACAGTGTGTCCTATCTTGGCTCCTATTATACCTACATCAAAGGTTAAATGGAGAAAGTTTAAGGGGAAACTCGGTGCATTCGATATCTGGTTTCAGATTTGCGATAGTTCAATTGGTTTTGGAAATATTGGCGAAAAACCTAAAATGGCGGATTTTGTTTTTTGCCAGTAAATCCGAAACGGTCAATTTGAAAGCTACAAAAATGAGACATTATCGGAACACCTTTCCAAGACGAACAAAATGGCATACATGACATGTCTCAATCGTCTTTTGTTTTTCCGCAACCCACCTGAACGCAAAATATGAATGAGTACTGCGTATCAACTTAAGGTCAACGCATCTAGTGTGCAGCAAATGTGTTGAACGCATTGAGTTTTCAATAGAACATGGACATGCATCGTGACATTTTTGACAATTCGCGCCTGTTTTTCGTCCAACCCTTACAAGTTAATATCTGTTAATAGTCCACCAAATTAATCACGGTTTTTCTAAATTGTGTTTTATGAGGCTGCCGTCTTTCGGGATACATCTCCAAATACCTTGACCTTGCAGGACCATAATTCTTGAATTCCAGGAGAATGAACGTTCTCTTGGCACAACTGATGATTTTGCGGTATCGAAAGTAGTTTTTGATAGGCCTATGATCGTTCACTTAAACTGTCACTCGTTCCCCACCCAAGAATTAGGCTCCTGAGGTGATGCCGGCATTTCTATGTGACCGCAAGTACAGCGCTAACATGACTAGCCTTTCTTTATTTGAACAGAGAAATAAAGGATACCGGGCATTTCCAACAGGTTTCGACAATTTGTTCATCAAATCTATTATTTTAATTTGAAAAGCGTAGGTACTTTGAAGCTACACCCTGATGAAGAACATTTTTCCGTGATAGCTCCAAAACGGTTGATGAAACTTGGACAATATAAGCAGTTCATAGAGACTGATAATTTGAGATTATAGCAAAGTCTATATATTCCAATAAGTCCGGTCACTTCTTTGATCCGTCTGAAAATACCGGCATTTTTTGCGAGGTGTCGTAAATCATGAGAAACACCTGTTTTAGCTAGTTTTTTGATAGTATACGAGGTGCGGATACGCGGACGGTGAATCAATTCAGCAAAGCATCGTTGTTGATGCATACATACAAGTGATCCGATCAGAATTATTAGTTCTGGATATTGTGATGAAGCCTCCGGCATTTTAATTGACATCAAATCTCAAGCAATTACAGCTTCAAAGAAATTGGCTATATCTAAATATCTGATTTCTTTAAAAAATGTATTCATTAACTATGATACATCAAAATTTGCAAATCCAACACCAAGAACCTCTAGAAAAAATAAAGAAAAACACAAACTTCCCAAATTGAAAATCTTGAAAAATGTATAAGTATTAATCGATTGTTATGAATGTATGCTTTCAATTAAATTTGTAACACTTTCAAAAGGCTGTAAAATATTTAATTTTTGAGCTAAAAGATCGACCAAAAAGAGGAATTATAGGTTTTTTCGTAAAGTTTTATGCTATTGAGTCAAATATTTT
This sequence comes from Orchestes rusci, assembly GCA_958502075.1. Classification (NCBI taxonomy): domain Eukaryota; kingdom Metazoa; phylum Arthropoda; class Insecta; order Coleoptera; family Curculionidae; genus Orchestes; species Orchestes rusci. Next base: position 18,843,831 of record OY293304.1, on the reverse strand, counting down.
CTTAACTGTCAAATGTCAAAATAATTAACATGACTTACTTTTTTCTTAAATGTCACACCCTATATATGATTACCTATTTAGAAAGGCGTCTTTTTTCTGATCACGAAAATATAGCACACATGCCCTTTCTATTCAATAGTTTAGAGGAAATTGGTATACATCTGATTGAAATTGAAATATACAGGTGTTTTTTATTTGGTTTCAAATAATTGTTATAGTTCTTGTTTGGAATACTTACTAAGATATAGAAGATTTTCTGGTCTGTGAATACAGCATTTCAATGATTTACTCAAATCAAGAAGTATACTCATTTATTTATTTTCACCAACTTACTGTGAAGGCACAGTATTCACGTACCTATAACATTTGACAATTCGAGTGCAACCCTGATAATTATTGGAATCAAATGAATAGACTCGTGTACAGCTTGTTCAAGGCTTTTCTGCGGTCACGTCACAGTTTTTGACGTTTGATAGTATGTCGTAGATTGATCGCTCCACATGTGACATTTGTCAAATTGATCCGAAAGACCCTCGTCCAGACGTACGTGATTTTTTTCCAATGTGTAAGAGAGAGACGGAAAAGTATGACGTAACCGCAGGAAAGTCATGAACAGACTATATCTTCATCCTAAAAAATTACAATTTCAATCATATTCATACCAATTTGCGCTAAACTAGTGGATAGAAAGGGCATGTGTGCTATATTTTCGTGATCAGAAAAAAGACGCCTTTCTAAATATGTAATGATATATAGGGTGTACCATTAAAAAAAAATTAAGTTATGTCAATAGTTTTCACATTTGACAGTCAAGAAAATATTTGACTCAATAGTACAAAACTTTACGAAAAACCCTACAATTCCTTTTTTTGGTCGACCTTTTGGCTCAAAAAATTAATATTTTACAGCCTTTTGAAAGTATGACAAATTAAATTGAAAGCACTGTACATAATATTTGTTTGTTTATATTTTATTATAATATGTTATTTGTATACGTTTTTGTCCCTAGAAGATGTTCGATTTTGTTATTTCCGAGGTTATTTTCTCCTCCATTGATTAGATCAACACAAATATTCATTTGCTGACATTTTGATCATTATGTTCTATTAGTTATATTTTATGAAAGTTTATGTATACGAATTTTTTATTTCATATTCCTCGGTGTCCTCGAAATTTCCAAAAAATCACTCAGCATTGATAGCTATTTTTGACAATTTTATCTTCACGTGTGTTCACACTCATCATAACTAAAAAAATCGTTTGTAGCATTAGAAAAGTAATCTAGATTAATTGGAAATATTTTTTAAAACAAGAACAAAGTAAACATATTTTCCAATTGCACCCGGTAGATTCCTTCACACATCAGATGTGGGTTTTGCCGGCGGGACGGATGGTGACGGCAGGAGGGGGATTTTCGCGTCTTCGAGAGAGTGGTCGGACTTATTGGAATATATACACTTTGATTATAGCATTAATTCAATCTTATCATGGAAGCCTAGGGCGAACGAACCCTACCATGAATGCCCCCAAGCTTTGATACACCTTTTTTTTTCGAGTTGCAATTTTTGATTTAGCTTCGTCAATTATTTAAGAGTAAAAAGGATACTCCACATTCATATCGCAAAAATGAATTGTTCTCAATAAAAACACCAATTTCCGTAAAATTGTCCAGCTATAGTTACTATGACCACCGGACAAAAACCCTGATCGGTCGAAAAAACTGAAGTATGTGTATTACACCGTCAGATAACGACATATTTTGCTTACTGATTTTCTCGCTCAACTTCTGAAAATTATGCCAGTGTTGACTACAAAAAATTTAAATTTAGCGACCGCAAGTGTGCTAGGCATACCAAAAATCCTTTCGCAATATTGCCCGACCGGTATATTTTTCCCAACGGCTGACCTGCTTATGGGAAATTTTCAAGTTCTTGATGATATCATAATTCATTCTGTTGATTGCCAATTTTTATTTTAACAATATCAGTTTGTGCAAACCTCATGGCACTGGTGCTTTACTCTTAGATTGGTATATTATTTTGATGTGCCAAAATTCAAACACGAGAGATTAAAAAAAAAACTTTTTCTGCAGATAAAAGAACCAATTTTTTCATATGCCATGCACACTTGCGGTCGCTTAAGTTTCATTTTTTCAGCCCAACTCAACAAAATACTTCGAAACAATAGATTATGTCACCATGTGTCTAAGATATGCTACATAGAAAATGTCTAGAATTCAATGAAGAATCCAAATATCAAATAAAAAAATAGGGAATCATTTTTAAATAGAAAAGTTAGACCTCGCCCAAACTTCTCGGAACACCCTGTATATGTGAAAACAAGTTCTTTAAAAATTTCATTTTCAACCATGAAACTTTTATTTGGGACACTTTTTTCTAAAACGTCAAATTGAAAAGTCAGCGGGGGGGGGCATTTATAATCAATAACCGTGTACAGTGGAAAGAATATTATGAATTCGCACGCACTGTTGGTTTTTGACCACCCCCGTAATATGCATAGGTGAAATAAACCATCACACATGTGATCTGCTAGATCGCTTCACTGTCTCTGATCACGTGTCGTTTTTTTACTTCGATGATTTTTTATTTTAAACCATGAATAACAAAAACTATCAAGCCTGCGGTGAGTATTGTGTAGTATCTGCGCTAGGATTGGTTTGAAGTGATGTATAATTAGTAATCTGATATGAAAGAGATGCAATTGATGTACTTTTTATAACCTTCTTATATTTTGTTTTCTACATAAATATCTTACATACTAGCCAATAATCCAATTGCCCTCCGCCAAGATGCATGATTTCTGTATTAAGATTATTTAAACTAAGCTGAAATAATCAATCCCAAAACTAAAAACCAGCTTCTTTGTTTACTTATGACTTGTCATTGACCACAAAACAATAAGGAATATACATGTATGAATTTTTTCAGAAGGAATCGTACCAATTATTCTCTTTATTGAAAACTGTGCTAAATTTGATTGATCGGTAGACATGGCAGCGCTGTCAGTTACACAAACCCCGCATCTCACATGAACAAAACAAAATCTACTCAATGTGAATAGTCGAATAAAATGTAAAATGAGCTATGTGGAGCTTTTCACAAATCTATGTTTGACCTGGTGGATGCCCAGAAAGGTTTAGTCTTACGGTTGAAATAAAGTGGATCCCGTATAAATTGGCCCAATAGGCCATAAAATATGCAAACAATTCACAATGAAGAAAAACGCAACAACAAAAACTAGCAACAAAACTGCAGTTTTTTTCAGCTTGTTAAAATCGTACCGCCAGCCCAGGTAATGATTAACGATCTGGAAAGTAGTTGTTTTTTTTTGTGACAAAAAGACCGTATGTCTTTCGCATTTTCAGGACGTTTTTCTCAATTCATTTTTTTCTTCGGTTTAGAATTGCGATTTCAAAGAAAAATTCACTGATTGACGTTTTATGGAAAACATCTATTGTGGGATTGTTATGCTAGAAGATATTAGTGTTTTGAAAATTCGGTACATATTTTTTTAAAGACCATCAAGACCAAGACCAAGACTGAGCCAGCCTTGTCTTGGTTTTGAGATATCGGGACCAATATCAAGACTGGCCAGTCTTGGTCTTGGTCTTGGTCTTGAGAAGCCCTATTCTGGATGTTACTTCAAAGAACGAATGATTCCAGAAAAGAGGGCTTTTCAATCATTAAAATATCTCCCAATACTTTTGGGACAACCTGTATAATATGTAGTTATAACTTTGAAATCAGAGCTCAATTATCCCAGTGGAAGCCAACAGAAATAGTCAACATTGAAAATGCTACGATGCGCCACACGTGATGAAAAGTGAGATTTAGCCAAAAAGTTGTGCGGCTTATAAGACGTATTACCTTGAACTTTTGAACAATACAAAGGAAACGCCTGGATGGCAAAACAAATTATGGATTTTGAATCACGATGCCCACACAATGGTGCGTATTCTAATGTTTGGTGAAAAACTCATTTCTCAATCGTGCCTTAGTCTCTGTATTCACCGGTTTTGTCCAAGTGCGACTTTTCAAAACTGAAAAGGTTGGCTTCGAGTTAATACCGCATCGCTTGAAGTGCTCAACACCATACCGAACAGTAAATTAAAGGACTCTTTCCAAGATTGGAAAACTCACAAAAAGGGTATAATCTGTTGAGGACTACTTGTAGAGGGACAACACATATTGATAAACAAATTAATTTTTTTTGAAAAAAAAAATGTTGACTTTTTTTTTGGCTATACCTTGTCTGAATCTATAAAGAATTCGTAAAACATAACGCTTCTAAGGGAATAAGATCCAAGCTTGTCAACAACTAGAGACCTGTCACCAGAAACAAAAATAACTGGACGAACAATGACGATCCAAAATAGCCTTGTTACAAAGCCACACCAGTTAATTAACCACTCTTTTGAATGGATCAATCCTACTTTGACATGATAATGAAGCCTTCATATCAATACAAACCTTTTGTCTACAAAAGTTTTGTCTGACAGGAACTGGAATGTTCTCCTTCTATATGTATAGAAAAAAACAGAAATACATGATGTCATTAGAGATTATTCTCAAAAGTTAGGGATCTTGTTAGAACTTCGTTCGTTCCTCACCTCTGAACACTTCCAATAGTTACATCACTATCTGATGCCAAATTACTCCTGTGTCGAGAATTGAAAAGTACATTATTTGGAGTATGATTCCAAAGTCTTGTGCGTTTTCAATGTCTTCATCTGTAACTTGAGATTTGTTTCTGATATGTGAAGATGCCATTAAATTGGATTATACCTCTATTCTCGCAAGAATGACATGAACGGTCGAGTCCAGTGAAGCCGAGGTCTTTGCCTATAATGAATCATGATTTTGTGCAAGTTGGCACACTAATTTTATGGATAGGCAATGTGATTTTTTGTGCAAATAATCGAATATTCATGTGGTTCTTGAACCATGTGATATGTCACAGTCGTGAAAGATTAGAGGCAGAATTCCTACGAAATGCGGATTTGCTGATGATATTCATTTCTATGGGATTTGACAAAAAGGTTTTTTGAGCATTTTACTTTTTTTTCCCATTCGCTTGAACGCCACCCGTTTTGTCCGACATCGTAGCGCAGTCATCAAAACCAAGACCTAGAGAATTTTATGATAAAAAATTGATTGAAGGATAGTCGGTGGCTTTGGCGATTGTTGCGTCATAGTGATCGAGCGGCTTTCGATATTACTTGATAAACTTTAAACGGCATTTATACGATATTCAAAGTAGTGGTTAGATTCACTGTCGACATAATCATTACTGTACTGCTTTTTTTTCTTTGGGACCATATCATAAACTTTTTGGCAAAAACTTGATCATAAAATACCTGCTGAACCTTTGTTCATTGCTATATATGAAAATTTGTTTTGGATACCTTATTGCTTTTGTGAATTTTGGGAGAAATCCTCATACATCTTTTAATAATTGTGGATTTGTTTTTGGTAATACAAAGCTCAAGTACCACCATCGCTTGAGGTTAACCGCAATGACTGAATAAGAAATTATGCAAAATTTATACTGGCGCTGATATTTTCCACAGTCCAATTTCATAGTCCAAAAACGATATAGTTTAAAATTAATTAAATAATCCGCAAAGCTTCAAATATAGAAACACCTAAAATAATTTGCCTGGATGATATATTTCAACACTGAATTGGGTCAAAAGGACATTGAACTGAAAAAATAACGTGAACGTGAAAAATAATTCTTTTCCATTAGTGAGAAATTTCTTATTGGACAATTTTTATCAGTACTGATATAAAATCCAGTATTTGTTATGAGAGACACAGGATTATAATTGATATATCTATGTCTGATTAATGGGTCATGCACATAGGGCTATTAATGAATTTCTATTTTTTGCTCTTGAAAAGTTAAGATAGGAATGTGCAATCCATTTTTCTCTAACTTGAATAGTTTGAGTTTTATAGCATGTCAAAGTTGCAAAAATGCCATTTTTAAAACGCGATATCTCGATAACGGTTGAATTTAGGAACATTAGTTGTATCACAATTTTTGTTCCAAATTGAAGAAAGAATTGAAATATCAATCAATATACAGGGAGTTCCATTTAAAAAAATCATACTTTTTCGTGCCATACTTTTGTGACGCACCCTGTATGTTGAAATATATTTTTAAAATATGCATAGAGTCACATTCTACAACTTTTGTAAAAAACTTTTTTTTATACTTTTGTAAATAACCACGCTAGGATTGCCCGACGCACTACTGAAGGACCCTGTATATCCAGCGTACACAAAAAACGGACAATTCCTTACGCAGGGAGAAAGGAGGTGTTACAAACAATTTTTTTCAATTACGCATATGAGTCAAGCGATGAGCCAGTCCGAATTCTACACTATGGCAAAATATGCATATAACATTCTAAAGAGCGGCATGAACCATAGAATATTCAACATCTTTTCGGACAGCACTTCAGCATTGAATACTTTCGTGAGAAACGTGATGGACTACATAGCAGTCCTAGAATACAAAGAGGTTCTGCAAAAGATTAACCGCAACAAAGCAAAGCAAAGATTAACAGCAACAAAGGACTAGTATGGGTCCCAGGCCACAGTAGCATAGAAGGAAATATTGAGACTAATCGACTCTTAAGACCAAAGAGCTCTAAAATATGAGCAGAAAGACCTTCACAATGTTTGGTCCATCGAAAAATGAAAGGATACATGGACCTGAAGGATTACCTCCACATAAGTCCAAAAGTTAGTGCCAAAGTGGGCAATCCATGACAAACTTGGGTTATTTTGATCTATCCTATACACTCTCGCAAGTACGCTATTTATACTTACCTGGACACTTTATAATATTTCAAGACAATCCATTTTTTTCCAATCAACTTTGATACTTCTTTATTGTATTTTTCACGAAAATGTCATGAGGCAATAGTATGTTTTGAATAATAAAAGTAGAAACTATCGACTCTATGGAATGTGGCTGTAATTAAGGCACCGTTTCCTTAAATAGGTCTACACGAATTCTCCATTAATAGGAACTGAGCTAAGAGAACATGTTATTGGATAATAATGACATAGATTTCAAAACATTTGCTCAATTTGTGGTTCCAAAATAGGTTCAAAATAATGTGAGATTATTGATTGTTAAAGAGTCGACCATGATAAGAGAAGTGAGAAGGAAGTTGTTAAAAATCACTGCAATCTTCAGTTAGGGCAGTGTATAATAGTGCACTATGAATTTTGAAATAAAAAAAAATTGATAACTAGTTAAGTAGACCATGGGCACTTTGTCCCAAGTCAAGTGGGTGGATGGGACTATTTGAAAGTCGGTTAAATTTGGATTATAATTTTGTTGACTACATGATCCTCTGCTCAAAGGGGAAAATTGGTTTACATCAATCTGTAGAAGAGTGAAGGAGCTAGAATATAGAAGAAAAATAACTGTTGCACTGAATAAGAACCCGATAATTGCTCAATACCCAATGCAAAAACTAGAAGAGTGCTAAATTGACCGATCTCATCGATTAAAATGAGAAAGAAATAAGCCATCAGTGTTTTTTTAGTTTAAGTCCACACATAAAAAGCAAAATAGACCAATTTGATTCTTGTAAGGTGGCCTGTTCAGTTCAACGACAAAAAGTAATTATCATCAATAACGCTAAAAACCATAAAACTAATAGCATAATAATTCATAGTTTTATGTTCATCCCGTTTAACGTTGAAATTGTGTATGTATAGCTGGTGTATTTAAAAATCAATACCTATGTCGATCAAAAATATTTTTGATCAAAACGTCGTGTCAACCAATAAAGTGAAGACAATGGAAACTCTCTGTTTTTTTCTCAATACTTTTGTCTGTTCAAGATAAGTGGGTTGTAGTTGTTGAGGTTCATGAAACAGAAGGAATTATAGTTTTTTTCACGCTCAAGATTTTGTGCATTTAGCGATAAAAATCTTCAAAACAGCTGAAAGAAAGCTTCGTAATTGAATCAATTTCAAGACAACACCGATTCAAGCAAATTCTGAAGAACATCAATGTGATGATTTTTGTTATGGTTGTTCAGTTCAACAGGTGTTTGTGCGGAGCAGGTTAGCCAAACCTTACATAGGAACAACTCATTTTCATCAAATGTCTTTAGTATAATGCCCGCAGTTTCAATTTAAATCAAAACAGAACGGTCACTATCCAAATTTCAACTATCAACAGTACGTTCGTTGTGATGAGGATGCAACGCAGAGAAAGAAAGAAAGACGAAAAGAAAGATTCGCGGCTTTGCTGTTCGCACGTTTCTCGGAAGAGGACGTTCTTGTTCTTGGGTACATCATTACTCAGCAGACGTTCCAGTGACCGGCGAGTTATCCGGATTTGAACTTATGTAATCGCCTAAATCAGTGTATCGCTTCTGAAGAACATCGTATTGCCCATATCATTCTGATCTTCAAAAAGGTTTGGTGAAAAATAGGGCGTAGTACAGACTTATTCTGAATAAACCACTTTGTCGTGGGTTGTGCCAATTTTTTTTTCTAATCGCTTTTCAAAATTGCATTGTTTCTTTTGCCGCACCCTGAATGTGATGATGGATGATAACAGAGGACGTAAAAATCAAATATCACCACAGGTTCATATAAACTTTGTTCCTAAAGTGTTTTTCGGAGGTGCGGATCTCCGGATATCCATCTATAGTCTGCGAAATTCAGATAAATGGCATTTATGTTTTCCTAGGTTCATTAGGAAAAATATTTCCAAATGGCACAGATGCATTTCAGTCGATTGATCTAGAGAGAATTCTGAATAATATCGAACGTAAAGTGGGCTCTTCACGTTACGTTAAGGGATTTGCAAAAAGGATCATCAACTTTTAACTATAAAAAAATAGATTTTTAAGAAGATTTGCAGATCAAAAAATAGACAAATTTATTATAAACAAGTGCTCATTTTGTTTATAATTGCACATCATGAATATGATTTTAAAATCCTAATAAACTCCCACTTTAATTTTGATTCAAATTTTTACAAAATGTTATCAGTTGGTAATATTAATCCATTATTAATTTTATTTTAGATTTTAATTGATGTGTTGGTTGATTTCACAAAAAAATGCATAATGAAACCAAACCTATCACTATCATGGAATAATATAAGAAAATAATAGGTGAATGATCAGAGAAGACTCAATTTCACTTAGTATGGCATTGTGCCAGCTATAGCAATGACTTGATTTTCAGTGACATCCGCAGGGTATAGATACGCATCCTAATCACTATCATTCAAGGTCAAGTTCACACGATGATAAAGACTAAAGTCTTCAAATTTATTTCCATTCAAAGTTCTATGAGAGCACGTTTTTTTTTTCAATTTTTCAATGTGTTCACAGCAAAATGGACCCCCATTAATTTTTTGATTTGATGTTTGGGAAAAAATGTTAGAAGTGAAAGTTGAATGGTTCAAAATGTATTTTGTAATATTTTTTATTAACTATTACCCTGTTTTCAAAGTTTTCAAATGATACTATAATATTTGAAACATGCTTTAAGAGATGGCATTTTTTTTGTAGGTTGAGGGTATATTATGTGAAAAATGTTCAGAATGTTTAGGAGGATGCAAAAATAGAATAAAACGATGTAGTTGCAGATAATAAAGTAGGACGACATCTAGACTTTCTGAAATGTTCTGGGTGTCTCACGGTGACCGTACATTAGAATATCACAGGAAATAAGACGATCGGAATTCTGAAAATTTGTGTGATGAGATTCTCAAATATGCTCTTTTCAAATGAAATAAAAGCGACGTTGTGCGACTTCCGGTTATACCGGATGTTGGTGGCCATTTGCTTATTTTGAATTGAACACCCTATATATTATTACATTTTTGGATTTTACGTGCAATTCAAGACCGATTTGATGTATCATGTCCTGTACCTAAGATTACGAGTTTTTGAAATATTTGAGTTATAATTTCAAAAATGGCGTTTGTAGGCACAAATTCAAACGTGAATTTTACCATATGAGAAAGCCTTCATTATTCAGTTTGTGTTGGATCCCTTGTTGAAAGGTACCTACTATAAAAGATTTCTTACACTATTTTGAAAACTATTAAAACTGGGTGGTCAAAAAATAAGATCAAAAATGAAATCGAGAAAACTGCCAAAAATCATTTTTTTCAAATGAAAACAACCAAATTTGATCATTGTATAGTATTTAGCGTTGAAAATAAAGGTGAGTGTGTGTGAGATTGTCCTTTTCAAAAATGTTATTTTTTTTCAAATTTTGGATTGGACAATGTAATACAAACTTACCTTTATTTGCATAAGATAAGATTATAAAATTTGTTTGTTTGTATTTGAAAAAATTGATTTTTGACAGTTTTTCTATTTTATTTTTGATCCTAATTTTTGACCACCCTGTATTAATAGTTATCAAAATATTGTAAAAAATCTTTCAAAGTAGGTCCCTCTCAACAAGGAATCCAGCACAAATTCAATAATAAAGGCTTTCTTATAGGTAAAATTCGTATTTAAATTGGAGCCTACAAATGTCATTTTTGACATAAAAACACAAATATTTCAAGAACTCGTATACTTGAGTATGGAGCATGATACATCAAATCTGCAAATTTCACGTAGAATCCAAAAATGTATCGATATCTAGGATATTCCATTCAAAACAAGAGAGTTGACACCTACTTCCGGTGTAACCGGAAGTCGGACAATATAGCTATTATTTCAATTAAAGAGAGCATCCTTGACAATCCCACCACACAAATTTTCAGAACTCAAATCGCTTCATTTTCCGAGATATTCTAATGGACAGTCACCGTGAGACACCCTGTATATGAGAACGTTGTTTTCACAAAATCTATTTTGAACCAATTGACTTTTATTCACAACACTTTTTTTCCCAAAGATCAAATTAGAAAGTTAATGTGAAGACATTGTACATAAATAAATAAACTAGCCACATGCCACTGGCGATATCACATCATTGGATTTGTGCGTTATAATCTACTACCTCTATGTGGCAATCTATAAAGGGATTATTCGGCATAGCATTATTTTGCCTCATGATACCTATATTTAATTCTATTTCCAAACATAACGCTAGCGTAAATGCAATCAGCTACTCTATATGTATAGTCAATCCAATTTACCCGAAGAAGAGTTTTTGAGAACTACTCGGTCTCTTCTAACTAGACAAAACGTCTTGTTAAAATGAGAAAGACGCACGGATGGAGGATTGTTGTTGCATCTACATCTTGCACTTTATCAATTACGGAAATCGCTTTACACGATCTCATGCAGCGCAAAAAGCTCTATATTCTAAAGATTGGATGGCTTGCTGAAACAGAAAATTTATAGTGTCGAGGCGGAGTAATACGATAAAGCAATTATTGGAAATGTTTGGCCATAATATAGTTCAAGCGGATAAAAACGTCAATGAGATTTTTTTTTAGCTTTTAACGTTTGATACTGATAAAGTTTATTAACATACATTATTTTTTCCAGGTAAAAACAGAACCGCACACTTGATGAATGGTCTACGATTGATTCACATTCAAGGCAGACAATATTGGTGAGATTTTTTTTTGTGATATCCAAATTTCTATAAGAAAATTTTTATTTTTGGATTTTCAAACTAAGAACACTATGGTTTCAACTATCACGACTTCAATAAATTCAATGTTTTGATACCCAATCTCTTGTTTCATACAGTAAATATTCGCTGAATAGGAACAGCTCGAAGTATATTCAAGTTAAAAGAATTGCCAATTATTGTTACGATATACATCCAGAACAATTTATACAGGGTGGGGCACGAAAAACTTTCCACCCAGGTTTTCCCAGGGGATGATGAGGCTAGATAAAAAAATCCTCTACGTATGAGCAAGCCCATATTCACAAAACTTCTTCTTTGGCATCCTTGTTTTTTATCGATGGTGTGATTCCACAGGCACTCTTGTTGCTGATAATGGTCTAGGAACTTGAGGCTCAAAAAATCACTTCATATAAAATGTTTTTTATGGGAAGTGATGTTTTCGTGCAATATTTTCAATATTACAACGGAACAAATTTTGATAACTCCAACTTCTGACAGGAGGTTGTCACGATGACAATTTTGAATTCGCTTGACGACGACCAGCCAATTCAAAGTTCAGAGCCTGGCAACTTTTTGTCGTTCAACAAAAGTGGTTCAACTTCTATTGAAAGCATGTTCTCATTGAACGATTGTCATTAAATTCGACAGCGATTCTACGTTGACCATCAAAAATTGCCTAGTGAGAACGGGACAAAGCGATTGTCATTCAATTCCAAAGCGATTTCAAGTTGACCAATAAAACTCGACTCGTGAGAACCAGGGTTTTGAGCCGTTTCAACAACGAAAACACAAATCGCTTGCTATTTTTGTTGTTCAACAAAAATCGTTCAACATAGATCGCCTCGTGAGAACCAGGCTTTAGACTGCGTGCACTCTGTCGCCCAGGTCGCTTGAGAACTATCGTGGACGATCGTGGATGGTCTTTCAGTCTAGTTCATCCCTAATTTTCATTCAGTTCGAAAGCGATTTTACGTTGACAATTAAAAATCACCTATTAAAAACCGGACCAAAGGATTGTAATTTAATTCAAAAGCGATTTGTTGACCGATAAAAAACGCTTCATAAGAACCAGGATTTTAAGCAGTTTCAAAAATGAAAACACAAATCGTGGCGATTCGTTCAACTCAAATCGCCTCTTGAGAACCAGCCTTTGATGTCCTCTTTCCTCACATGTTCTCCTAGACAGGAGACAGATGATTAAAAAGTATGCCTCTACAACCTACATAATCACACTTATCGCGGTGCAGGAGTATGAAACTTCATATGCCATCAAAACTTTTTTGTTTTTTTCAAAGTAAACAAAAACACGCTTCTATTAGTTTTTGATCCCAATAGACACAGCTTGATGTTTGAAGCAAAACAAAACTTTTGAGTGGTGATGAAATTAAATGTGAAAACATGTGCAATAGAGTCTTGACTGAAATCACTCAAGCTCAGTCAATCGAGAGAGAGTGAAGAAAACTCCCTTTAACTACGTTATTGCAATAAAGACCTGATACTTGAATCTGTTTTTAATCAAATGTAAGTATGTATTCAAGAAATGAAGAAAGATTATAGTAGTAATGAATTGGAATCTTACTTAATATTTAACTTTGAAGATATAATATTTCTGATTTCACTTTAGTGGATAATCCACTCTAAATACTTGGAGTTCATCAATTTTATGATTTTTGCTTTGGTGTTGACTTTTTTTTTGACTTGGAACTATGAATGCGGATCTGTGACTAAATTCTCTTTCATTCATCATCAATTTGGCAATTAGGAGTTTAAAATTATAAATGGACTGCCTAGAGAGATTGAGTGTTTCCTAAATTTGTTTTTCATCCATCTGTGGAATCTGAGCCTCGAAGTATAGCTGGTCTATACATATCCAGCACTCTATGACTTGATTTTTTTTTCACTTTTCCATGCTTTCTGCGTATTCTTAGTCTAATGCTAAGAGGTTGCTTTCTTTAGAAGACTTCCGCAAGCTGCACCTGATAAATATTCCACTTTTCGCTACCTACAAAAAGTTTCCACTATTCATAACATGTTGAATAGCATTGCAAAGTGGTTTGCTGTATTGGATTTCAAATGTTCGTTTAAGAATTATTGCACTATGTGACATGGTTTTTGAGTAAATGTTGCCTTCTCCTTTTTCCAAACAAATGCTTATATTCATCAAAAGAGATATGGATGATAAATTTTTCTAGAGGCACATTGATGATCGCTGATCATTTTTGATACGTCAGCATATGTATCCTGGAGATCATGTATTGTTTGGATCTATCCATCTAATAAAATTGGATTTGGATACGAGCTAAGGGCAAAACTCTGTGCGTCTGGCTAATATTTTCTATAAGAGCAGCTTCACTCTTTAGCAGATCCTCATTATTGTTGATAATGAGGAGTGCCGAATTTGAATGTACAGTAGTAGCGTTGACAGGTCTTGTTTCAATCTCCGACGACTAAAATGTTTTGATTGCTTTTGAAAATAATCGAACCGGTTGTAAAGCTTGAGATTTTATTAAACTGATTTTTGCGCTTGGGAATTTGTAATAGCTGGATGAACTCAATTGTCTTGAGCGACTGCATCATTCGCTTTTATCCACCATTCTATAATATAGGTATCTGGCGGAAAGCTCGAAGAGTTATGTTTTCCTTATCCACCGTTTTCTATAAACCATATTTGTATCGTAGTAAAAAAGATTCAAAATCCAGATTGTCGGATGACCGTCATGTAGGTACCTACTGAACATGATATATTATGTATAATTCGCAAATCTGTTGGAGTAAAACGTATACCGGACGAAATTCCTTATACAATAACAAACAATTGGAAATGCCCATGTGCTGCAGTTAAGCAGTATAATGTTGAAGGTTGCCTTTGCCGCTCCTGAAGCTGATGCCCGGCTGTACCCCCTTAGGTCCGGACCTTTTGTAACCAAGTTCATTATGCGAAGAGTGAACAAATTTTGGCAATCAACGGAGTGTGGCAAATTCAATGTATTGCTCAATATACAAATAATTTTTTCATAAATACAGTTTTTATTGCCTTGAAGCGGTTAAATATAGTCAAATAAAATATCCCCAATGCTTAACACATGTTTTGTTGCTTTGGGACGTTTTTATCATACCAATTTTTATATGAGCTATTTATTGCAACGTTAAGAAGGCTTTGGTTGAATGCTATTCGGCCTTGCTCCCTTCATTTCAATTATGGTCTGTCCCTACTCAATTCAGTTTAAAAAAAAGTTCTTTTTGACGTAATCGATAGAATCCATGATAGCAATCTTGTCAACCTTAAAATATCAGATTATGGGATTTGATCCCATCAATCCTCACTCTCGTAAATGTTTGCGATTTTTATGTCTGAAAATAAGGTTTTTCCAAAGAAAGTTTCTAGCGCAATTTTGCACGGACTCACTTCGATCAGACAAGTAGCGTACTCGACCTTTGTTACTTTGTTCTTCATAGAAACTGCCGAACAGAAGAACGCACTATTGCCGCTCACGTGGGACATCACAGCCGCTTTCTTTCGCAACTGATTCCCGAATCAAAACGCGTTTGGATCAAATAATCACGTGACAACGTAACATGCTCAAAAGAACGAATCATGTGACAATGAAGCATGATCAGAAAAATCGATTCGAAAGAATGCAGCTCACACACGCCTTAAAGGCAAACATTCTTTATTTGTCTGTATATGATGCTCATGATATGTGCATGTTTTTATTGTTCTGATCAGCGAGTATGGCTCTATGGAATCACGAAAAATAATCTGTTACCTATCAATTTATATAGGGTGTCCGGAAATATTTTGACCGACTACCCTTGACAGGAGTTAGACATCGCATTTTTATGAACATTGAGATAGGGATATGCAGCCTTTAAAAGTTAATTTTTCAAGATACAGGGTGTCAAAGTTTTACTTATGATGTCGATTTTTGTCAATTATTTGTCATTAAAACGACAAAGCGATACGAAATTACATATAGAGGTTTCTTAGGTCAGAAATCCAAATTCATTTAGTGTTTTGATATCAAAAGCCACTTATCAAAACGTTTTTCCAGTTAAATGCATTGAAGTGAATATTGAAACAATCCATTCTCCAAGTTTTTTATGTAAAAGGAGTTAACTTTGTTGTCCACAGAGGTAATCTTTTTCGAGATAACCTTAATTGGAATTCGCAGTGCAACGATGTTTTTTTTTTATATTTTTTTTTTGAAGAAATGCAAATAAGTTATTAGACTTATAAGGAGTGATTTACAAAAATCAATGAATTATAGGAGTAATTCTTTTTTTATCTGTTTTGTTCAATTTTGAAACTATTCCTATGAGCATTTACGATTTACCAACATACTTTCAAACTTGAACACTCAATATTTTGAAAATTGGGTAGGTAAAAGATTTATCTTTTGAACCTGATATTGATTCGTGTGCATGGGAATACCGATAATCCTTTCTATCAAATTTTTACAATCTCCGTTGCACTAAAAAAGTCAAAACAGTTACCTCTATGAACTTCAACAAAGTACATAATTTTTACCTAAAAAAGGTTGGAGAATCGAATATTCACATGGATGCTCCAGACTAGAAAATCTATGAGAATGCAAATAACTTCGATGTGCTGTGGGTGGCGGCCCCCTACTAGACATAAAAAAATCTCCCTATACGTAATTTTGTATCGCTGTGTAGTTTTAATAAGTAAAAATAAAAAAAAATCGAAATTGAAAGTAAAACTTTGAACCTATTATGAGGACGAGAGAGTTTTGCCAGATGCGAAGTATAAAAACTAGGAACTTCAATCAAAAAGGAAAGGGAGATGCTTGGAACACGATTTAAAAATATCTGGAAATAGGAGTTGAAGAAATAAAGGAAAGGATGTGTAGCTTGGATCTATCAGGAGAGAACTCGTGCCAACAGTACCATAACATCTCTTTCACACATTCGTCATTCACTTTCTGATTATTATTTCATTTTATTTCGGTTTGTCTGCTTCCGATGGCGATATCGGTCTTTTATCCAACAGAGCCTCTTTTCTTTATTTCTTTGGTTCTACTGTGTTATTAAAATAAAACCTGCCGCGAGTAAATAACCTTTTTGTGGAAATCCCATACCTCAAGTAACAAAATAAAGATTTGAGATCTTGTTGAAGAATAAGGCGGCGGCTACACTGATCAAGTGATATCGAGTCGCGTCGTGTCACGTCAAGTAAGATTTGAAGTACTGGTTACACTCATCAAGCAATATCGAGCATCAAGCAACAATTTGACAATCAAACTATAAAGCTGTTTTGACCTCACTATACTGATATTATCATGCGAATTATTCGATCAATTTGTTGTGAATTTTGATTTACCTAGTTTTAACATCGCATGTTTGTCTGATATGCTGAATCTGACGGAGCCAAAGTTATGTATTTATCTTTCATGACAAAATATAAAAATTATGAAAAAGAACAGAATATTGTTCTCATCGCTAGCAGGAAACAAGTCTACTTCGAATAATTGGAAGCACTATGGACTTGTTTTTTGCGAGCTATGAGCACGATATTCTGTTCTTGTGAGGGCAATAGTGAGAACGCTTGCAAGTGAATAGTATATTGGTTGTAGATTCGCACTGATGAGCGATGGGTGGATACTTTCAATTAGTCCAAGTGCCCTAAGGTATCGTAAGAAATAAACCTCCCGTTTACACAAGCAAACATCTTTTTTTTGAAAAAGGTGAATGTCATGTATACTCAATTTATCTACATTGTAAATGTCAGAAAAGACTGGACGAGAGGTTAGAATATCAATTCAATGAAAGACATATTTCTTTACGCATGCGCCATCGTATCAAGCGTCGAGTAAAATAAGAAGTTTGAAAATCAAACAACTCGATAGCACTTGACAGCGATTGATTGACCAGTGTGACCAGCCTCATAAGGTTTTTCACCTTGTTTGTTTTTCACTCGTCGCTCAACTGCGTGAGCATACTCACTCACATGAGCAGCTCATGAGTGTGGGCATTCTCTAATGAGTAACTATCTGCCTTAATAGTTTACTCATTTTGTTTTTAAATTAGGAAGAAATAATCTTGATAATGAGTACAATTTGGTTTTAATTTGAAAAACTTTCAAATGATCAACAGTTTGTTTCAAAGTTTATTTTGTAGTTACTTCTTGAAATAACATAATTTGTCCAAGTCATAAATCATAGCACAGTTTAATAAATTCACTGTGAACAAGCTTGAATTGAAAATAAAATTGTTTTTTATTTATTTGAGTTGTTGATAATAATAAATATTACTCTTTGTCCTTAGTGATAAAAGAACGTATTTTATGTATTTTTTTTGGTTGGATTAACAATATCGCACTTTTTATCATAACTTGTGCTCACCTGATGTGCCTTTTTTTGCAAATCTTCAAATAACTGATTTTATATTTTGTTCCAGAGAATCTGCTGGTTTTGCATTCTTTATAAAACATCCATCATTTGACATGTCAATAAAATGAGTTCAGGTTCATATAAACAGGGACTGGTTATTGCCTCATGTAACCATCACTAAAGCTTTTCGAACATCATTTCCGGGCACCCTGTATAATTTTCTGACTTTTACGATCTATTTGAAGATGATAATTCGGAATGATACGGTGTTACACTTGTTGGATTTCAGCAGTCATTCAAATCATCTTTGCACTAACAAAATGTTTTACATTTTACACAAATCGATCCATGCTTTGATCTTTTTTTAAAAATCCTGAATTTTTTGATTCAATGTTTTCACCTTCTTTGTTTAACATTCGAAAAAATTGCTGAATCAATATCAGTTTGATCATCAAAACTGGATCAACGTTTTCATGTTTTTCTTTCATAGAAATATTACAACACTCGACTCTGGGGAATGGTTTCTCTGATAAAAAAGAAAAAAATGCGTCAAAAATTCCGTCCTCGTTAATTGAAAAATGGAAAATATTCCATTAGTCCGTTGTCAAGAAAACTGTTTGATATATTTTCAATATTCGATAAACTAAGTATCGATGATGATGTTACGTGTTCAGAAATTTGAAGTCAAGGAATAACCAAAAATCTTTTTTTTCCTGGATTTCTATATAAGTTGATCAATTCAAAATTACTTTTTCGAACGACCGTTCCTGTTTCCGCCAATTTGGGTTGTATAAATCCCATAAAAGTAGACAGAGTATTTTTTCGAAAATACTAAATACATTGCCTCTTTGTTGAGAAATATAATATGTACATATTAATAAATTTCAATACGTTGTTTGGTGAGAGAAAAACTCGCGAAAAAATCAGGACCAGTCCAACGCTATAACTTCGTCATCTTGAAAAGCTAGGCGATCACGTTTCAATTCGCAACAGAACTTTTTCTTTCATGAGTTTTGCTGACGTTTGCATACAGTGCGGCATCTGAAAGACTTCCATTTGCGATTTCAACGCTAGCATCCACTATTGAGGAAAGAAAATATCTTCTGCGATTTCTCATGGATCGTAATAGGATAAAGGTTGATACATTTCGATAAAAATACAGACAACACCAAAGTTCTTTGGCCCCCTTATTTTTGACAGAATGAGACAATAATATTTGAAGTCTAGAAGTCTATTGCAAACTATATTTAGATTGTGAATGTTACCAATGCAGATTTGCTGAATCAAATTTTAACTGAACAAGAAAAAAAATACAAACAAAAAATAGTGCATTGTGGAATCAATAAAATGGTTACCAAAATTTGAAATCTAGAAAAAAAAAACACTCTAAAGAGAATTTGAAAAAATATTTATAGTCGGTGGCGTCTTCCTCTGTTCTGTAGTTAGTTGTTAAATTGCCTGTGCATGGAAACAATAAGAGAGTTATGGTATTCATCGGAATGTTCTTTTTGGGCCACGAGTGCCATCATCAATCAATCAATCAAAAATACTTTATTGTCGAAAATGTATAAACATTCATTGACAAAGCATGTCTAGATACTTTAAGATATAGAATGTCACATAATAAAATTTAACATGGAATAAAAGACAGATAATACTAACTAATACTACCCAATACCACTACACGGGGTTCAAAAAATAGTCAGTCAAGGTGTAATAAGCCCCATTCAATAAAATTTTCTTCCTACTAGCCCTGAATTCTCGAATATGTTCACACTGTCGAATCTTAGATGAAAGATGATTATACAGGGTGGCCATTTGAAAACGAAACAGCTGATTTTGGAGACCTCAAGTAGTTTATGAAAAACCCTCGGACCCGTCAATTTTTTATTCAAGGGGGACCTCTTCTTTTGCTTGTTTTCCCCCATGAGGGCAAAGCCCTAGCGGGGTGACAAGCGCCCCCAAAATCTTTAACGAATGAGAGGTCGAGTGATATCTCATTTTGAAGGTATTTTCATGTAGATTACAACCTCCAAATTTCAAATCGATACTATTTGCTAAGCTTATACAGGGACTAATAAAAGTTACAAAAACGTGTTTTTATTTTTTCATGGAAAAGAATGCTTGTTAATTAATCAGTTAAATACAATAAAGAAAATTTTGTTCTCCTACATTCTGAGCCGTGAATATTGTTGTCATTTTTTTTTCTTTTTGATACTCTGCAACGGAAATCGTGGTTATTGTTAAGACCGTTACTATAGCAACATTTTGAAGTTTGATCATAGTATAATAAACAAAAAGTATCGACCGACAGCTCCATATACCTAAACGTGGTCAAATTTCGTCTGTCCTAATGACAGAAATTTATACACTGTTAACATTATGAAATGTGAAATAAAACTATATCGTCCATGATTTCAATGACACTGATACATAGGTGAATTACCTATCAAGCTATAGAATACGACTACCCACTATGAAGTTGGTCTTATCATCCATGCGAAGTTTAAAATTCTTGATTTGGAAACCAGTTTTGCATTTCGAAATGATAGCAGGGTATAGGTGAGGCGAATTTCTGTCATTGAGACAAAAAGGAGTTGACGTGAGCTGTCGCTACTTGTTGTTTATCATAATATGATTTTATTATACTATGGTTTAATGGTGATTGTCAATCACTGTTCTGTCAGATCATGGTAGTGGCAAAGAAAGAGCACTTCAAAATGATTTAATTGCAAAATCGGCACAGTGAACAGTGAAAATGGTTTATTCACTTACTGAAAGAGTTGAAATTATTTCTCTTTTATTTTGGATCAATGAAAATGCTAATAGAACTGGCCAGCTCTTTAATCTACAACACCAGAATCGACAGGTCCATCGCAAGTATATTTTGGAATTGGTTCAAAAATTTAGGGAAACTGGGTCGGTGTCTAATAAACAACGTGAAAAAAATACTTGATCCAGTAGTGAATGAAGCTTCAGAAGTGGCTATTTTAGGACATATCGTGCAAGATCCCACACTGAGCACAAGGAAGCTGTCAACCGTTTCTGGTATTAATAGAAGCAGCATTCAGAAGATTTAAAAAAAAAACAGTTTCATCCGTACAAAATACATCTCGTACAAGAACTAAACAAGAACGATTTTGATAGGCGAAAACAATTTTGTGAAACCATGGCTGAAAAAACCACAAATGATCAACACTTTCTGTTCAATGTATGTTTTTCCGACGAATGCTCTTTTTTCCTAAACGGAACCGTGATAACCATATCGTAGGCCCTTTTTTTACCTGGTAATTTGACAGGAGAGATGTACCTGGATTTATTAGAAAATACGAGCCATCCTGCATTAGTGGAGATACTGGAAAATAACAATACGATTTATTTACATTTCTTCCACGGTATCATTCAATCTGACAAATCAATTTTATTTCAAATGATTGAAAATCTTCTGACATAAGTTGTGTTACCACAACATGAACACGTAGTTTTGATTGTATTGAATATATCCATACCTCCGATAAAACCGACGTTCGAAATACGGTGTTTTGTAATTCATCAAAATATTTATTCATCCTTATAATACGTGACATAAAAAAGAAAACGTTTCCAGGGCGTTTCACCCAATGCATATCGAATCACCAGTTTGACTCGAAAACTTTGAAACATTCTGTGGAGTAAGAAAATGTAAAATTGAATTTTCTCCTGAACATTTCCTTTTTTGAGTTGACATGATGATAGTATCTTTATTTTCAAGGAAGATATGAAACTATGATGTATCATTGCATGATTACATTGAATCTTATGGAAGATGAATGAGGTTTCTCCTTATAATGTCAGTAGTGTCGTAGTATATGTAGGAATTTAAAAAAAAGTTTTGTATTGATTTCTGTCAGGATAATAGAGAAAGAGAGGCATGTAAAAATTGCCAAATTAAAAAAAAAAAACGCTTAGAGGATATTTGTAACAACCCATTTTTTGAAAAAAAATCAACTTCCTGTATCATGCAAGAACAACTTGGAGAAAACTTCCGTCCATCATCCCCCACCAATATGTTGAAAATTATTTCATATGCAGTCAGTACTACTCTGTAGAATGACCGATTATTTTTTAAGTCTGTTTTTTTTTCGTTGAAGTGATTCATGAGAATTTTTGTGCACTGGACTTGAAGTACATACCACATATCACTCAAAATATATAGGAAACTTGGATGGGAGCCAATGAAAAAAGAGTTTTAGGCAACCAGTAAATCAAGTCGGATTTATTTAGAGGACTACCCGTTGGATGGCGCTAGAGACGGAGGTTTTCCTCAACAACGGTTGTCATAAATAATCAATCCCTAACCCTAGACGTCATTGTCATTTCACGTGTAATTTGAATTTTGTGCGGCAAGTTTCTAATTTTCAGTACCTAGATCATTTTGAAATTTGTGTTTAAACCTTGGATTGGACTATAATGTAAGCTTATCGTGAGTCCTTTGAAAAATGTATCGTCCTCTGGATGTGTGGATATTTTCAACAAAACACATCCTTTCCAATAACAGTTCTTCCAATGTTTTAGAAAAATTGGTTCAGCATGTCATAAATCCGATTTTGATCAACAAAACTGGAGCACAACTGGGCATACAAGTCCTATAAATTTCGTAGTTTGCATTTTATATACTCAACATTCGAAATTTAATTTAAATATTGATTCACATGGCTTATCAAAAGTTATAAACTGAAAAATATGCATAGGCTGTATTTGTCCAGGACATAGCTTTTAGACATTATAAAATGAACGTATTTAAAAAATAGTTATGCATTTTTTCAGAATAACTTTTGATATACCATGTGATAAATATTTGAATTATAATTTCGAACGTGGTATAAAGCCTATTTTATCCAATAGATGGCTCCACCGTATGCAATAAAAACAGATTTCTTTACGTTTTTGAGAAAAAAAACCAAAAGTACGAGAACTACCCGTTGTAGGGCGCTGGCGAATTTCATTTCAAACTATTGTATGGGAGTTTCCCATATATTTTGAGTGATATGTGGTACATACTCAATAAAACGAAAAGTCGAAATGCGTTAAGCTGCAACGATTTATTTTTCTTTACCGTCCGCTCTATACCATTAACATTGCTCAATATTCATGACTCGTTAAATTTTTTTCAAGAAAAAAAGCTCTTGCGGATTTTTAAAGCTAGTTTTGTCCGGATTTAGATGCATGGAATAGATCTTTCTTAAAAACAAAGAATCATGTATATCATGAATTCAAAAACTGACAAAAATGTCTGAAGATACCAATATGGTTTGTTATATTTTATAGCCTGAATTCAATGCTCACTGAAATGGCATACTCACAAAAATGTTCATTCTTGATGAATCTCCCTGTATATCATTATTCTTCTCTTTCCATGCATCTCATTGCAGATGGAACTAGCTTTGAAAATCCGCAAACCGCATTGAAATATCTCTATTCTGGTCTAAGATATTGAATCTTGGATTTAACCAAAAAATGTACATAAACAAGTTCGAGTGTCCAGCAGTTGACTTTGATCTGCATTTTAATATGATGTGTACCACGGTCTATGTGAACTAGACTGGCTTAGAATTTTGTTTCATATATCTCACTTGAACAGGATCGGAGAACATCTACCTTGAAACAAATATTAGTCATTTGAGCCATGAAAGATCACTTCGCGTGAAATCTATGAGTATTCCTTTGTGAAAGAGTACAGAGAAAAAGGCTCAGATATTTTCCTTCATACTCGAAAAGAAATGAAATTCCAGTCAGTTGGCGGTTTGAGATTTGTTCCAGGTGGAATGATATTGCCGTGTTTTTTCTTTGGATAAAATCAGGATTGAGAAATCGAGAGATTGGGGAATATTTCACAATTAGTACGCCAACAGTCGGGTCAACTTCCAGAAAATTTCATGATGGAAAATCTTGATCCAATTAGCCCTTCAGTTATATGTACGTGACTTTATCGACTGAGTCATGATCATTTGAGAGACACCAAAAAGATAATACAGACTGGATGCTTTCAAATCATACTCAAGAAGTACTCGAATAATCAAGCAAAAATCACTATTCCAGATTTGTTTGTTTTGTTACACATTTTCAAGTGAAGGTGTCTACTCAAGAAATAAGAATTTCTCTGTGTCCGTTCTCCATCTCTTCCGATGACACGTTGATCAATCAAGATGAATCCAGAATCATGAGTGAGTTAGACTTGAAAAAAGACATAATATTTGAGATAAACCTCGCTTATTAGGCATTTGACTGGATAATAATGAGCAGACGTTAAAAATCATTTCCTTGAAAATTGAAATAAAAGCAATATTGTGGGGAAGAAGAAAACTGCGGTAGAAAGATTTTTTTTCATGATTTATGATCTTTTGCGAATCTTGAATTTGAGAGACCATGGTAACTAATATAAGTTTTGGTTAGAACTACTCAACGTCAATGTAAATAACGTTCAGCAATCAGAAATGTTTCCTCTTGATAATTTTTTAAAAGAAAGCAAGCTCTTGTGTCCAACGGAAATTGTGTTTTTGAACTATATTGAAAATATTTTTTTTTTTGCCATCAGCATGAAAATTAGTATGAAATTCAGGACATTTTTTCCGCTCTTTTATAACAGTGAAAAGAGCAAACTTTTTGCTGTCAAATAACTCGGTCCACTGACGAAAACCGAACAATTTCCTTTTCATTTCCTTCATTCGTTCTTCTACAAATGAAATGAATAAATTCATTTGTGAATTCTGCTGATTCTGATTCTAAAATTTTAATTAAGTATACTCCACAAGAAAATTGTAAACACTCGTAAAAATTTTCTTGGTTGATATTTAAAATATATGTAATTTGATGATTATGACTAGACCTTTCGCGTCACATAAAATATCAATCGTTATCATAATACTGGTAATTTCCCCGTCAGTTTTAATATACAGTGTAGTTCTTTAATGTCCCCCCCCAACTTTTGAACCGTCATATATATTAGAACGAAATTTGGATACACCATTATGTGAGGAAGTTCTGAATTTTTTGTCATAATAGTGACAGGTGGAAATGTCAAAATAACAGATGTGCGCCACTCAAAACGAAAAAATTAAATGGAGAGGGGTCGAGTGATACCTCATTTTGAAGGTCTTTTTATCCTTATTACACCCTGATAGTGAGGCAGTATTTTTTTTTCTAAATGGCACCCAACTGCCACTTTGTCATCTTTAGCTATCCCCAATGTGCCAGGAAATTCAGAACGTGCCCTTATATTGGAGTTTAAACCACAAAATCAATTCCTTGATGTCCCTTTCCTAACTTTGAATCGTTTGATATACCAGAATGAAATTTGGACACTTAGCATATGAGCACGTTCTGCATTTCTCAGTACACTGGTGACAGCTGAAGTTGTCAAAACGGCAATTCAGCGCCATTTTGAAAAAAAAATACTGCCTTGATATTGAAAAATTAGAAAGGGACAGCAGGATCAAAAGACCATAAATGAGGTATCACTCGACCCCCCTTTCCATTTGATTTTTTTGTTTTGAGTGGGCTGTGCGCCACTCAATGTTATTTTGAAATTTCCAGCCGTCACTACTGTTTCAAAAATTTCAGAACGTCGTCACATATGGTGTGTCCAGATCTAATTCTAAATAAGTCGGTTCAAAAGTTGAAAGGGGAGGGGGGTACATTAAAGAATTACACTGTATGTCTTCCATATTGTTTCAAAGTTTCAAATACACTGAAGTTTGAGTGGTCTATCATCATAGATTAGTAGGTATTAGTTTATCTGATTATATCTGTTTCAGCTATCAATATATGTAATTATGCTTTTATGAGAGTCTTATGCTCATTCAATTTCATGTGAATGGCATCAAGCTAGTCAAGTCGCCAAACAGTTTTAATCTGAAATTATAATATGGCATTTGATAGACATGTACAGGGTTATTCATTATATTTTGACACCCATCTACAGCTCTTATTGCGAGTGATAGAAAAAAACTTTAAATACAAAAGTTTTGGTTTTTTTCACGTAGTATCTTCTGGTGATAGCGGAATCAACAAATCGAAATCATAACATAGAAAAAATTCATTAAGTCATATTTTTTTAAATGGAACACCCTGTATATTATCGACTAAAATGAAAGATCTTTTTAATCTGATTTCAAATATATATGGTTTGTAGGCATTTGGTTCAGTCACTTTGAAACTATTTGAATTCAAAAAATATATTTTGTTAAACTACAACAAATATTCACAATACTAACTTAATCATATAAACTATCAACATTCCATTAAAAACGAAGCTACATGTTTTCTACATAACCCCCATAACCAAAACTTTTGTATTTAAAGTTTTTTTCTATCACTCGCAATAAGAGCTGTAGATGGGTGTCAAAATATAATGAATAACCCTGTACATGTCTATCAAATGCCATATTATAATTTCAGATTGAAACTGTTTGGCGACTTGACTAGCTTGATGCCATTCACATGAAATTGAATGAGCATATTAAGACTCTCATAAAAGCATAATTACATATATTGATAGCTGAAACAGATATAATCAGATGATTTGGTCATCTCGATCGGATGGTGGTCTGGGAAGTATCGTCAGAATAAAGACGAAATAAGTTCGAGAAGAGAGTCGAGAATATGGAAGTTTCTTATCAATGTGCCTAGGATGCACTTTGGAAAGATCTTGCTTTTCACTAGTCAGTAGTTCCTAACTTTGTAAAAAATCAAAATATATACCACGATGCAAAGTGGGTTTCCAGATTAAAACTCTGACAAGGCTCTGAATTATTCAGACGTGAATTTCTGCTGATTCAAAACAGTAACCGTGATAAAAAGCTCTGGAACATCGCTCCGCAATTATCCTTACAGGAAAGTCCAGTATTTATAGGAAACGAGAGAGCATTTTTGACGCAGCTTTTTCTTCTGATTAACACGCTGAAAATGTAGCAGAAAATTTTTAGATTTTCATGAAGCAGTTCGAGAAGGATTACGCATTCTTTTTTTGCATTAGAACAAATCTTGATATACACTGCTAATTATCGAATGAATTTATGTATGTGTCATATTTCTCAATAAGTTGCGACTTGTGACGATGCTATTTGTTTTGATTCAATATCTTTACCCAACTATTTATATGATGGCACATCTGGATTGTTCGGCAAAATATTTTCCGTCATCTTATAAAAATCTACAAAATAAGCTTATGAGAAGTGAAAAAGAGAGAAGGAAATCTGCTTCATCCATGCCAGACATTTATCCAGACACTCTCAACAACTACTATTATTGCTCCGAAGCGGTTTCCGCAACTAAAAACATGCCACGCATCATGGACCCTACTAGTCTGATTTGTAGTTCGACCATTCATTCTTTCTCAATTCAACCAAGGCTAACAAACCCTGGTTAGGATGGCATCTCTGCGAGGGTCCTCCTTGCCCTGCCAAAAAAGGTCCTTGAAGCTATGTCAAAGGCCATACCATAAATCATGTATTGATGCTTTCCTGCTTCTCCCAAGAATGCTTTGGTGATTTCATTGCAAAAGAGGGAAGAGCAGACGACCCAAGTAATTTTCGGCCTATTACTCTGTTGACAGTACTCTCTAAGATCATTGGGAAGCTCGTCAAGCATAGAATGATTTAGTTCTTGTCACTTCTATATCCTTTATTCTAACCAATTTTTGTATAGATCAATCCTAATTAGCAGTGTTCCGGTTTCTGGAAGGAGTGTACCTTGGAGTCTTCTGCGATTTGTCAAGGGCCTTGGACATTGTTAGTCATCTATCACTGTCACTGAAGCTCTCAGTCTACGGTTCTTGTGGAGTACCTAGCTCTGAAGTGGTTTGAATCTCTCCTATACGATATCAAGCAGAGAGTCTTGATTGACTCTTCATATTCAAGCTTTGATACTGTGTACTATGGTGTTTCTCGAGGGTCAGTTTTGAGACCGATTTTGTTCCTCAGCGACCTGGTATCTCAGGATATAAGGAGGATATTACGGATGATACCTCGATCGCCTGGCACGAGCAACACGTGGCAATGCTGAAGGAAACCATGAGTACTGACATTATAGAGGGTTAGCAGTGGTTTGATGTAGATTTGCCGAATTTGAATATAAGTCATGTTGTGGGCTCCAAGAGTGCTGTGGGAGCAGCTACACTTCGGAGCTGTACCTCTGCCGAGTTGGTTGGGAGGTAAATTCTTTGGTCTGAACATTCATGGCCAACTCAAATTTTGAGAGCACATTCAGCTGCTCTGCAAAGTAGCCTCTTCTGGATGTGATGATGTTGGAGTTCTTTCGAAAAAAAATGGTGAGAGAGTAGCTAGTGAAGTGTAAGTATTTGATAGAACTGCTACACCTGTGTCCTGAAGTACGTTTGATCTACGGGCATGTGTTACTCTTACCGCTCACTTCATCCTCGAGCCTGCTTGTTTTCCTTAAAAATAGGACATTAGATACCCAAGTCTAAAAAAAACATACCAACAATACTCGACGAGCTCATAACCCGCCACTGCCGATTCCAGCATCTTCACTGATCCGCTAATCTATTCTGTTTAAAGGTCGTAGATTATTCAACCAGGAAGACCAGGGTTTATTTTATTGAAAGAATGTCGCAATATCGTCAGGTTTAGATAGAGACTGGAGAGGATACTTTTTCAAGGCGCTTTCTATTAACTTGAAGATTGTATCATTTTTATTTTGCTTATTACTGTGGTAAGTGCGTACCCGAACCTACATATTGCTATTGCTTTGTCCATGATATTTGTCATCTTTGACGATAAAGTATATTGGATTTGTATAGTATAGTAATAGTATAGTATTCACTGTGGGCCAAATTAGTTTAGAACCTAGTTTGATCCTCGATAACTTTTTTGTTTGTTTATGGATTTAGATGAATTTTGGATATGATATTGGACAATATGTTCTGGATGTTCCTCCAAGATTAAGTTTTCGAATTTTGGACAGGACCGGACTTACGACGTTTTTATAAAATTGGTGCATTCATGCTCGTTGCAAAAACGAACTGCGCTACGTACAGACCAACTGATATATTTTTTGAGAAGGACATTAGTGGGAAAAGGTATCCTGATAATATCAATATTTTAGAACCAAAACCTAAGAAACTATGATTTCTTTTATATGATGGTGCTTGTCGGCATTAAAACTATTTCACTTCGTTTTGATCAAAATTTCTTGAAATTCCATTGCAACGTGGATTGTTTGTTGAAAATTGTTGACATTTTTGAGATTCCAGAGTTTGCATGTTTGATTTTGAATACGTAGACATGGTTCTATCTATGAAAGATAAAATCTCGATCAAACGATTAATGGAAAAGAACATTTATGCACGGAAATGTTGCGGCCCCTTTCAAATTATCGAGTGAAATTAAACAAAGTTTAAAAACGAAAAAAAATAATAATTGGGTATTATTTTTTTTCCAAATTAAAAAATATAAAATGTGAAAAAATCGACATATCTCTAACAAACAATCCACGTTGCTATGAAAATTTAAAAAACTTTGATCAAAATGAAGTGAAATAGTTTTTATGCCGACAAGCACCATCATATAGAAAAAATCATAGTTTCTTAGGTTATGGTTCTGAAATATTGATATTATCAGGATACCTTTTCTCACTAATGTCCTTCTCAAAAAATATATCAGTTGGTCTGTACGTAGCGCAGTTCATTTTTGCAACGAGCTTAAATGCACCAATTTAATAAAAACGTCGTAAGTCCGGTCCTGTCCAAAATTCGAAAACTCAGTTTTGGAGGAACATCCAGAACATATTGACCAATATCATATCCAAAATTCATCTAAATCCATAAACAAACAAAAAAGTTATTAAGGATCAAACTAGGTTCTAAATTAATTTGGCCCACAGTGTATAGTAATAGTACAGTAAATCCGTGCTTGAAATAGGGTCATTTGAGAATGTCATGAAATACCTACGCAAAATTCTGTTTTCAACTTGTAAAGGGGGTCCTCAATAGCTTAACTCTGAGTTTTAGCCACCCCATCTTGAAAATACTGGCGCTAATTCTTTTTCCCGTTCCTATTTTTGACATACGATTAAATATCATATAACCAAAATTATCCGAATTTATATTCTCAATAACGTTTCCGATTAACTTTTTTTCTGAAATCAGTGATAAAAAATCTACAGGGTGATTCCATGGTGGAAAGAAATCATACAGGACGAAAGTTGTGCAGAATTAAATTTCCAGTAATCATTGAAATGAATGGAAAAAAATTGCTGGTAATGTTATTCTTCACTACTTTCGTTCTGTACGATTTTTTCACACATTCCATATTGATGAATCACCCTGTAGATTTTGTATCATTGATCTAAAAAAAAAGTTTAAGATAAAAGTTTTTGAGAAGGTAATTCTGAACAACTTTGATTCCATATTTATATTTTATCGTAAGTCTAATAGGACCGAAGAAAACACACGTGCCCTAATTTTCAAGTTGGCGTGGTAAGCACACCTTCGATTTTCCCGAAAACTCAGAGTTAAGCTATTGAGGATCCCCTCCACAAATAAAAAAAAAGTTTTTGTGTATTTCCCAAAATTCTCAGGAAAAGCTCCGATTCACTGTACTAAAAATCTTCATTTTCAGTTTTTCTCCATATACCCAACTTCACCCCGAAAGCGATTAACTGTTGCTTTTCTTGCAAAGATTTGTGGACGCGGAATGATTCAGTGGATCCCTGGTCATCATCCCAATTTAACGCATTCATCATCCCAATTTAACGTTTTGGCTACCTCAAAAGTGCTTCTACTATGAGGTGGTTAGATAGATTGACCTGCGGCTTCTGATAAGTTGCTGACATCAACTCCCGTCGTTATTTCATGATTCGGATCTTTTTATTTCTCCTAGAATTCGATAAACGTCCGTTTTTGTAACTTAAGACTTAAGAGAGTATAAGACTATTTGGGAAAATTGGGCGTGGTTTCCTTGAAAACGTAAAATACGTATTCATGAAATGAATTTGAGAAAAAGAGCTGTTTCCAAGAGAACTTGAAGTTTTTTTGGCAACCACTCAAGGAATGACACAAGGGAGAAGTGAGATGACCTCTATAACCTATGATCTGATTTAAAATTCAACATTGATTTGTTATTGTTTTAGGTTATGTGAATTTTGATTAGATCATTTTTATACCCAAAATAATTGTTGAAGATTTTAATTAAATGTGGAATGATATGATCAACGAGGATTTTGAAAAGGCGGTAGTAGATTGGATTGCTCTATTATCACAGTTCAGACAGAAAATGTGTACACATTTTTGGTCATAACATGATTGAAATGATCACCCCTTTTCTTCCAAAGCCCCACGCCACAACCAACAAGACAAGGACATAGTTGCTCGATTTCTATGCAGTTGACCCGAAAATCTGAAAATAAATCAATCTCAACACAAACAAAAACAGAAAACCGACAATTTGAGGTGATTTCATTGTTTGAGCAAACCACTGTTTCCTGATTTTGCCCCCTTCCCAGGTGATTTTCAAGAATACAATGTTTTTCTTTTGGAAAGTACGAGTACGAGAGCAGAGAATTACAGAATTCGCGCCAAGATCGAATTCCCTCGAATATTTCTTTTCTTACGTCATTGAGCTACTATTGTTTTAAATATTTACAGAAAGCCTTAGATGTATGCGGCTGCCCCATGCAAAAACACAGTAACTGACATTTTTGCCGAAATCGAGATTTCTCACTATTCGAATTACTGTGTTTCTGGCGCACATTTTGGTATAATTGGAATTGAAATCGGCCAGAAAATACCTGAGATTCCGAAGTGCCCATACCTAGTAACTGCACTGAAATTTCCAAATTCCCATACTAAAACACAGCAACTCCAGTATCCCATGCAAAAACACAGTAAGTGAAAATGCAGTTACTGTGTTTCTGCAGTCCGGTGTGCACTTACTTTGTTTTCGCATGGGAAATATATTCAACTTTTCATCACAAATACTACAACCACCATTGCGGATACCTAGTAAGTGGCCGACTTGCTATTGAGCTTCCAGTTTTAGATCAAAATTCAAAAGAGGCGAACGTCATGTCGTCGTTTCCGTCGAATTCAAGTGGAAGAACAAAACGCATTATAGATTTCTCATTGCTGGAGACCACTGAAGATCGTCCGAACAAAATGGTAATAATCATGTTTTTTTCAACTCATTTGGAATATAAGGACAACTAGAACTAGCTTTTTCTCTCAATCTTAAATGTTAAAACTATAAAATAAGTTAGCAGTACAATTCTGGAATGTGTCTTGATAGGTTGTTTTCAAAATAATGTCATATAAGAGAAGGTTTTTGATAATTTCCACTTATTTAAAAAAAGAATCTGCTTATAGCGTTATGTCGAACCAGTAGAAATATTTTCCGCCATAAAAAATGAGACATGTTCATGGTTTACTGATCGTCTGGAGAGCAACGAACAAAAAGATGAATATATTGAATTTCTAAGCGATGTTCTTCACATAACACAGCCCAGAACAACCTGTAGTATATTATCTTTGAGGAAATATTTATTCAGGAAACCCAGGAATTTGATACGAGTGGTGTGGGGAATACATTTAATAAAAACTCGGAATCTTTTCTTGCAGTTACTGTGTTTTTGATCCAGAATTCAATTATTCTTTATCGGTGATCGAAATTAGTAAGTGCAGTTGCTGTGTTTCTGTAAAATATATTTATTTTAAATTGATAGGTATAATATGCAGAAACAGTTTTTCGATTGCCGAGGTCGCTTATTTTCCACTATTTTATTTGAAACTATCATGAAAACGTTGCTCAGATCGACCCTTCTATTGTGTATAAATTTGAAATAAAAATTCCAACAAATGGAGTAAGGCTTGTAGATTATAACAAAAACCCGATTTTCTCAAAACTTTGTTCTAAGTAGTTACTGTGTTTCTGCTTGGGGCAGCCGTATGTCTTTCTGGCTAGTCTGCCGCTACAGCCTTTTACTTTGATGCCTCGTCGAGAAGAACGGTCCAGTAACAAATCGCTAGTCATATGCAGCTCTTAACCCATAACTAAACCGGAGTATATTTGACAATATACACTACTTCAGTTAGATGATGAATGATGGTCCTGTTGGCTTCATCTCATAGGAATGTAGATGTAAGACACACGCCCTTGTTCTTCAGATCTTCAAAATCACACACATTCTATAAAGATGTCGTCCGAAACATTCTATTTTGATCCGTTTGTCAGCGACAGTAAAAGGTAACTTCATGATCGGATGATGTAAACACTTAAGTCTGATCTATTCCGATTTGTGCGACACTTGGATTAGGCCTGCAATGTCCATAGCGTCCCTCTCAACCAGACATTTGAATGGCTCACGGTCACAGTTTATATAATGTACAGTTGGTTCACTTCCTGTCAACAACTTTAAAAATCGTGTATCTGAAGCGATTTGCCAAAATTCCTTAAACCATGAACAAAATTCAGACGAAAACCTGCCCACAACGAGGAAGACAAGTTGGAAAAAGGCGATCGATCTCCAAGCGATGTACGAAACACCAATGACGAATCTCAGTCGGAATTTCTGATCGTCGACACCTGGTATGATGTCGGGACCAGAGCAAGACTGGGTATGCGGTGAGCCAGACCCACTTTTGACGACGGGTGAACTTCAAAATACTTCCCAACAATGTTAAATGGAATTATCAGGCAAAAACAACCTCCCATGATAGTTGTTGGTCTTCCTGCTTCCATCCGAATCCGCATGTTGCGCCTGTGTGCTAAAAAGGAAACTTTATTTCACATAGTGATATTATTCGTTCATTTTATTTTTGTCAAAAGCTTCTATCGTCTTAGAAATTATTGAAGCTCTGGTTTCAACAATCATTCCATTAGATGGATTCATTAACACAGTCTACACCAGAAGTTATCGGATATTCTGGTAACTTCCATTCTCATTTCTATTCAATAGATTGGATCGAAGAGATTTGGACTCAAGTATTTGTTACAACAATCGCTTAATTTATTCATGTATGAATATTTCGAAATTTGAGGTGATCATTTTCTTCAAATAATGTCATATATTTCAAATACCATCAGCGAATACAATTTTTGAACCTCTTCAGAATACAATAGTATCACAGGCCTATTGATAAAGTACGGAATGGGGAGCTTGCATGGGAAATTCAATCGATTTTTGTTATCGCAAACTGTTGAAAATCGCAAACAAATCGATATGTATTTTTTTATTCCGTTCAAATAAAGTTTTTCCAAAAGTCTTGAGTTCGTTATATTATGAAGATATAGTGTGACGTCATAACTCTTAGCACATTTCAAAGCATTATATCCCCGTAAATTTCCGACCAACAAAAAAAAAATCACGTGTCTCTTTATTTTTTTTGAATTCAGTAATAAAAAAACATTATGCAATTCCATAATCCAATTTCCGTATTTTATTGTGATAATCATGGATCTATCTACTGTTGGAAATTAAAATTGAAGTATTTTCATAGAGTACCTCGTTCGTAATTCATTTTGACTCTTTATATACCATAACTTTCAAGTTCTGATAACAAGGTATAATAATAAAATACGTATGCTACGTCCTGCAAAGTTGGAAACTTGATGAAAGTCATCAGGTGTTTCCACAGTATATTATATGATATAACAATGATAATGATCCTGGTTTTGTTTCACGTTTTACTCGTGGTTCCTTCAAACATGGCATTTCATTCTCTGTTATGTATAAAGAAATATAATAACTTTAATCTTGTGTTCATGAAAACTTTCAGATGTGGACAGTTTTGCATGTAATTGTTTTTGATACAATGTGTTTCTTTATAGTGGGTAATCGGATAACCGAGTTTTTTCACACTAAAATATATGACGGCAGGGCTATCATATCGAATAAAACTGATTATTGAGGTGTTTCAAAACATGATGAATTTCTTTTAGAGCGTACCCCACCGGGAATGAGATTGACAGAAAGAATGTCAATCTAATACGTCATATTGTCAGTTAGAATTATTGTTGCATTGGAATTAATTCAACAAATACCATGTAGAGTCTTGATTTGCACGTCGTTACTCTCACTCAGAAAAATATATCGCTGGATGATGTTATCACGGTAAAACTTTAATCTGCCGCACTTCCACAGGGGCCCCATACTAGCTCTACATCAAGCCTTGCGATGACGTCGATGATTTCAACAAGGGATGAAAAAGATTGTTCTGGCATGGTTTTGCGTATTGACGAGATAGCATAGTTCATAGTTTCTTCTTCTTGATAATAAGCCCTGCAAATTGGGATGTTGGTTAACTTCATCCTAAATAGGTATTTATTCAGCTTGAAGACCGGTTAGAAGGCCCGTTATCAGGTGTGGTTTTCTTCTGGTCAGCGACACTTCCTGTATATCATAGGGGATCTTTTCAGCCGATAGTCTTCTCCCAGCGATATCTGAAAAACCTGTGAGAGCGTTCCTTGATCATACTTTCAAGCGGCGGCCATGGTCACAACTACGAAAGGCCCTTGTCCAGAAAGTCGTGACCCAGCAGACTTCCTTGCTGAGAAGCCCGATTTTCTTTGAGAATGTCAATTTTGCACATCAATATCAGCATACTTTTTTTTTTATAAACAACGGATTCCCACAGAAAAAGAAAAAAGTCAAAGCTACCTAGTTGAGTCCGGAGATCTCTGAGGTCATTTATTAGCTTTTCCTCGATTCATTTATCCGGGAATGCATGTCGATGATCTAGCGCACAAATGTTGTAAGTGCACCACTTTTTAGCAAAACTGAGTTAATAACAGCAACATATAATTTGAGACATATATTTTCTCATGTACACAAACGCCAAGTGAAATATTCAAATTGGTAGGTGCCAGTGCCATCTTCCAGTCGAGTTTAAACTGTTAACTACTTCTAAACCTATTTAACAGGGTGAATAACCATACCCCACATGTGGTAATTGCGTACTTGACAGATATTCTGTGCTTAATCAAACTGCGTTAACTGTATTTAACACATTTGTGTCTGGTGAAAAGTGAGGTTACAACAAGATAATTGGTTCAAATTCCGGTGCGAGTATGTCAAATGAGTTCATAATAATTCATGTTGTGCTTTTCTCATCAAACAAAAATTATATCGCGAAATGACGTACAATTAATTATTCGTGTCAAACAAAAAATTGTATAGCGGCAAATGTGGGATTTCAGATTACTTTTTGAAATTTTTGGTACCGATCAAATATCGGAAATTAGCATTTTTAGGGTCAACGCAATAGTACAGCCTAATTTGATAAAGCATGATGACTTTTGAACAATAAACTTCATATAACTCAGAACTGACTTTTTGTCACTAACAACAAAGCTTGTGCACTAGACCATCGATGCTTTAGTTGAAAACTGTCATGCT
This sequence comes from Orchestes rusci, assembly GCA_958502075.1. Taxonomy (NCBI): domain Eukaryota; kingdom Metazoa; phylum Arthropoda; class Insecta; order Coleoptera; family Curculionidae; genus Orchestes; species Orchestes rusci. Next base: position 18,807,476 of record OY293304.1, on the reverse strand, counting down.
AAATGAAAATGCTTGCTGGAAAGATGACAGATCCTCCGATAGAACTGAACTTCTCCATAATTTGAGTAACTTTGTCAGAGGGTTTTTTTAAAAGAGGATCAACAAGTCAGATACATAACGTCTCTATCTTTTCTCGTAGACATGCAGTCCTAATGTCTTTATTTGAAAATAACTAGCTGATAACTCGCGACTTCGCTCACAGGTCTGTAAGTTAATATTGAATAATAAACTTCCGATTCAATAGTTTCTATAAAACAAAAGGTTATATTACAAATAATTTGTTCTCAAACATTTACCCAATACAATATATCACTCTTCTATATACCGTTTCTCATTAACATTCGCCACACAACGCAAATATTTATTTAATAATGTGAACGTGGTTTTATATTTTGTACAAATTGATAGAACATGCCTCAACATCTAATGGAAAAAATACTGTCATTGTCAATAAATGAAAGAAAATGGCGAATGATGACAAATGCCATTTTTTATCAAAAACTTGAATATAAATCTTAATTTCTCAGAATCAGTTATGAGTTGACGAATAAAGTCATGTCTTGGACTTGAACTTGATTTAACTGATATCTCTGCAAATTTTCATTTATCTGCTTTCTGCGGTTCTCATTTATATGAACATAGACATAAAGATTTTAATTTTTATACAGAGGATAATGATAACTTTTTAATAATACCCATTGAAAGTTTCTCCCTTTAAAAAAAATACACGTTTTGTCCCGATTTATTTGATGTTGAGTTTTGAGTATAGGAATATGGTGTTTTATTTTTTAAATCTTGTACTTGTTCAGTAAACGATATTTTTATTGAAACAATACTGAACTCTGAAGAACCTGTTAGTTATTTGGAGATCAATATTTATAATGTACTGCACAAACAAGACAAAAAATTTTCATGGTTGTGTAAGCAAATCAAAGTTGTCGAAAATTTCCTACAATCAAAATGTAGTCTGTAGGTATATTGTTTTCTTTTTCTTTCGAATTACAAAAGCCTCGAAGCCATGAAATATCCGCATATATCGACGGTTCTAGATTTAAACTCATGGCAATAAGTTTATATTTGAAAGAGCGCTGAAATAAATTATGATTTCAACTATACGGTTCAACTGAGATCACAGCGTTTGTCAAATATTGCATAAGAAAAACCTAATAGACTTTTCTCAATGCAGGGCGGATTGTAATTGCGTGAGATATTTTTGACATATGGTATTGTCGCAATTTAGGTAAATATTCAAGTTCAAGAAAGAGGAAACATCAAAAGGTGTGACGGTATGTGATTATAAAAAATATGCATGTGGTGTGAACCTACTGAAGAATCTCATAATCTAGTAACATGTTACCATCAACCTCAGCTCCACCATTCTTCAATAACTCGACTCATTACAGCTCATATGAATGAATAGTTGGTCTTCGCATTTTTTTCTGCGGTTTTGAAATATAAGACTGGAATAGCTTTAATCAATCCTAATTTTTGTAAAACTGATGCTTGTGTTATTTCACATGAACGCTTTGAAACCCAAGAAATCAAAAAGACCAATAATTCTATACAGGGTGAAGCATCTAACTTGAGACAGTGAATTATCTCAAAAACAAAAAATATTTCAGACAAAACTATTCAGTATCAAGAGGAAAACACAACGAACATATTTTGTTCAAACCTTGATCTTGATTTCAAGGTTTTTTCTAGGTAGACAGGATTTTTGGGTATGTTTTTCAATGCAGAATCTTATTCTTCATAAAGAAACAAGTAAATTTTATTTAAAAAAAAAATCTTCAAAATATTGATCCAAATTTTGTTTAAACGATTGGAAAAAAAATAAAGGTTGAAGCCAGTTGCTTCTATGGCAACACCAACAACACGTCGGTATGTCAACTATTCAATCACTGTGGAGATTATAAGTGAATAGAATAATAAAAAATTGATAATAATAATAATAATAATAAATATAAAAAAAGAAATTACCAAAAATATATCACAAAAACCAACATACAAAATGATAACTGGAGAATGTGTAAATCAATGCCCGAAACGATACAAGTTTTATGTTGATGTCCTAGCTTAGCACAGACAGAAAACCTAAACAGGCACAATCTGACAGCCAAGATCCTTCATAAATACCTACTCCACAAACATAACATAAAAACAATAGAAGAGCCGTACTACAAATACACACCAGACCAAGTCAACGAGAACCAAAATTATAAAATATACTGGCACCGAGGAATTATAACTGATAAAACAACTATAAACAATAGACCACTAATAGACAAAATCAACAAAATCACAACGTTAATAGATATTGCACACCCTCTGGATCTCAACATACAGAAGACAATAACAGAGAAAATACGAAAATACATGGACCTAGCTGAGGAAATAAAATCAATGTGGAAAATGGAAGAAGTCCTAATTCTCCCCGTAGTCATCTCAGTCACTGGCCTACCACATACTACCTCAAGAAACACAATATACCACTACAACTAATAACGGACATGCAAAAATCACTGATCCTAGAAACATGTCGGATAGTCAGGAAAATCGTGAAATAGTCAACAAGGTGTGAGTTTTGCGAAAGCCCTCATTACCTTTTACCACATGGAAAATGTGAGACTAACCAATGATAATAATAATAATAATAATAACAAAGCTTTGATGCGATGTTGAGTCATTTATTGAAAGAATTGATAAATCTATCGAAATCCAAGGTCACCATTTTGAACATTCACGGAAATTATGTGAAATGATAAAAACATGATCATCATTGAAATTATCAATTTAAAAATGTTTCCAATCGTTTAAAGAATTTTAGTTCAATATTTCGAAGAAGGATTAAAAAAATTCAAATGAAAGTCACTTCTTATTTTATGAAGAATAACACTCTGCACTGAAAAATATACCTTTCCATTTAAACAAATCATGTTGTCCTTGAAATAACCATGACATCAAGGTCAAGGTTAAAACAAAATATGTTAGTTGTGTTTCCCCCTTGATACTAAACAACTTTTGTTTTGAACATTTTTTTGTGAAGTAGGTACAGTGAAAAGCATTTGAGTTCGCACACAATATTTTGAACAACTCTCGTAAAATGCCAAACTTTGTCATAGTTACACATCACTTTAGTCAAAATGGCAAGTCATAAGTAAATAAAAAAGCTGAGTCCGTATTCTGTAACGTCATAGAGAAGAAATTTCTTTCTATAAAGCATAGGGAGGAATGCGTTATAGAAAGAAATCTCTTCTCTATGACGTTACAGAATACGGGCACTGGTTTTTGATTTTGGGATTGATTATTTCAGCTTAGTTCAAATAATCTTTACACAACAAGATGCATGGTATCTCACATACAGGGTGTTACTTGATGGTATGTCATAATTTTAAGAGGGAGTTCCTGGATACATTTTAAGTCGAAAAAGTCATATAAACCTGGGTCTAAAAATAAAAAATGAAATAAAATTAAATAAATTAAAATACAAATAAAAAAAAAAAAAAAGTGTGTTCCTATACCATAATATCCTGTGGCAATATTCAGTTCAATATCTCAAACCGTCTTTGGAGAATGTATTAAAAACTGAAAATAAGATTATTGAGTCAAGCTTAAAAAGTCACAAGTTACTATCGTTACCATGACTACGATCCACGTGACGTGTTCTGAAAGGATCAAAAACTTTTCTTCATTTGATAACTCCCGTATTAACTTTTTGCATTATTTCAAAATGACAAGCGTGATATATCATTATTTCCAGGAAGCAAAGGAAGCAAAGAGTTGTTCAAAAAAAGTTGATGATGCTTGCGAGAATTCGAAACGTAGCATATCAATTTCGACCAGGCTATCTTGCAGAGCAAAAAAAAAAGTGAAAAGTAATGTATCGTTCATTTTCAATTATATCTCTTCAAATAAATTTGTGCAACAGGTTGGTTTGAAATCAAAAATCGATTTTCCCCATAATTTTGAACACTTTTCCAAGTATTGTTTTGAAAATTGATATATGTACCTTCGGGGTTCTGTAGTATGATAAATTCGATCATGATGTCCGTTTTACTGTGGCCGCTAGAGGACGCCTTACACTGCACATTTTTAAGGCATTTTGAAATGGCCATTACAATTTTCCAAAGAGTCCTATTTTGACTTCCGACGTTCTCGTGAGGAATGCTAATATTTGCAATTGTTCGGTGACTTGGATCTCTATGAATATCTCGAAAACGGCTCACTTGAAGAGTTACCTTCCTGCCAAAAATTGTCTGAAAAAAAAATACTGAAAAAAAGTAAAAAAGCTGATAAACGTTTTATTGGACATGGTAGAGAATTTTGAGAAAAAACGACTTTCAAGAAAGTTTCTCGAAGAATCCATGGCGGTACTTCAAATAACCCATCTTCCATGCCATAATTCCATATCCACTGAAATATGGCTAATGAGGTGCAATAATTATTAATCCGTACATTTTTGATATCACAGTGTAGCGATAAATTTTTCCTACTTATGGTCTTACGATTTCCTTCCACAATGATCTCAAATGCTTTTGTTTTGCTTCATTTTGGGCACAATTGATGCTTCAATTGGAATTTTGGTATCTTGACATTCTGCTTTTGTGGTTCCTATTTTATCGGATTTGAAAACTTCTCCATTGGCTTAGTGTATTGAAACATAGTATGGTAGTTTGGTAGCACCTACGTCCATCATACATTTTGGCTTCTAAGCTCTCTTTTATGAAGTCTTTACTAAATCCCGAGTCCAATACAAAACATACTTTGCCCCCGATTTGGTTGCAGTAGTTTGCAGCATAGATCAGTACTCATTTTTCAGCTGTGTTTGCCTGATGCTTCTTGTCATCATTTATTTCGAGTTATCATGAGTGGAACCTCGTTGACACTGTAGCTGCATTTGAAACTTCTTTTTCTTCTGGTGCTTGGAAATGTTGTGGACCGTCACACACAAAACATGTTCAGGAAATCAGATCTAGACACAATAATTTACAATCTTCTTGCATCTTTACGCTCTTTGATTTTATTTTTATTTCCTCATCCGAAAGAATGAACATTCTCCAACATCAAATAAAATTACTAATTGATTGAATTGAGAATGGCAACAAATGTCACTTTGTATAAAAAATTTGCATAATAATCTTGATTTCTCAAGATCAGCTTTGAGTTGACGAATGAAATCATATCCTTGGAATATTCCCGGATCAAACTAATAACTCTGCAAATTCTCATTCAACTTCTTCCGGCGGTTCTTTGAGTTATAAAAACACAAACACGGAGATTTCCAGTGGATTCATGTTTTGTAGACGTTATCAGGAAATGACAATATTTTAATAAAAAAAAAAAAACGGCAACATTTTCTACGGAAGCGCTGAGAGTTCACCTAATTGTTTTTATCTGGCTCGAGCCAAATATTATCTGGCTTGTTGCTTTTTGGGTTTTTGGTTGGTTGTGAAGTTGTTTGTTCAATGGGTAGTTATTAAGATTTGATTCTTTGGTTTTTAGTCAGTTTGGATCTTTGTGGTTCTCTGTTGTTATTTCTGCTTCTTTGCGGTTGTTTGTATTTGTTTTTGATTCTTTGTGCTCGTATATGATTCTTCATGGTTTTTTGGGGTTGTTTGTGGTTCTATGAGGTTCTTTGTGTTGTTGTTGTGGTTCTTTGGTTTGTCTTGGTTCTAGTGCTTCTTGCGCGCAGTCCGACACCTCAAATAACGACAAGCTTACTTACTCTTTTACAAGAGCATGCGCACCTGAACCGATACCCAAGTTCTTACCACCTCCTGACTGTTCTATGATTCATGCCACTCTCTGGAATATTACGCGAGTGAGAAAGTCATTTCACTACCTCTCCCGGCCCCGCAAAACTCTGCTTTTGCGCCTTTCTGATGCTTAGATTCGAGCCATCAGTCAAGCAGTCTGTTCTGATCGATCCAATCGGCTCTGGTAATGTTCAGTCAGGTGGGCGGCCAGCAATAAAGATTGAAGTCAAGTAGTCAGAGTGCATGAGCAGCGCACTCCATCATTTCGATCAAGTTCACGCATAATGGCAGAGTGTCCCTTGCACCTCAGTTTCAGGTGAATGTAACGGTCCCTGCAAACAGGTCCAGTGGAAGTAAATTCAAGACCACTATCGATGCTGTAGTTGGTGAGGTCCGTACTACGCCTGTTTTACTGATGCATCCCATACTATATTGTCCAGTTATCGATGGATGTATGCTTTCTCAGTTTTAAGCCACCATACTACGTCTCCGTTTGTGATCAGGTCTAATAACCATGGTATAAATCCAGTATTTTGAGTTTCATTCTCCATGTTGTTTCTGAAGCTTTATCATGCCCATGAAGAGCAGAAAGCCAGAGCACTTTTCGATGTGCCTTTCCAGGAGCGAGGGTTACCTCGGATTTGACCGATTTATTGTATTCGAAGACTGCTCGATAACGAAATCACTTCTGATCAGACCCTTCCAAAACAAAAATGGTATACTTTCCCAACAATGCTGGAGGTAACCTCTTGAAAACGGTTTTTTCATGAATTTTTGGATCGTTGCAGGTTGGAAAACCATAAGCGCTATAGGGTGTACGTTTCAATTGCTATCTTTAAAAAAGTTAGTGCTACGAAGTTGGTTGATAGGAAAAAAAGTAGCTTGTTCTGATCCTCATTGGAGATTCATTGTACCGCATTTTTTTTTAGCATGCGAGATACATACTGATGATCGCTAAAGTTGATTTTGTTATCTATTTCAAACCACTATTTTGAAGTATACATTTTTGGGTCACAGTTTAAACTTAAACTTTCAAAGTGTCTCTTATTCTATGATGTATTGAAATTTTGTAAACGACGTTTCGTATTCAAGTACCCATCATCAACTACTTTTTTTAAATGCGAACCTGGATTTTTAATAATCATCACACAACAATCTTTTTCTAGACTTTTTCCACAATGCCAGGAGATATTTTGATTTATGACCGTCCAATTATTGTTAATATCAGATTATCTAGATTCTGCGTCGTTGTTCGATACACTCTATTCATATAGGGTTGGTTTGAGTACCCATACACATCCTTTGCGAAGTGTAGCTTCAGGCGATCTCATTGACTAGTTTTTAGGGCCGTTGTTGCCGATCGACATTTTTTTTTTTTTTTTTTTTTTAATTACAAACGATGACAATTTGAAGAACCGTATTTGAAAATCAAGTTGATGATTGTTGTCCGGATATAAAACGAAACAAAACTTTGATCTTTTGGTCAATATTTATTCATGTTTGGAATATAAAATAGAATACAATATTCAATCACGATGTTATTTCACAGGGCCAAAACGTCGTCAATGATATTTATATAGTAGGTAAATCATTGCTAAGGGTATATTTTCTTTTTCTTTTATTGATAATGAAAAATCTAGGTCCGCATATGATAAAATCATGATGATGGAAGTTACTCGACTTCGAAACGTCGTATACACAATAACTTGAAGACATCATCATAATATTGCAAAATAAAAAAAATTATAAAACTTTCAAATCTGAGCTGTGTCTTATAGTTTCTCAAATATTTAACGAAATCAATTTACCCTGTGTCTGTCACAATCGCAAATTAAAAAAAAAAACATAACACTGAATGGATCTTCAATGAGCATTGGAAACTCAAATTTTTTCCTCATTCAACCGACCTCGTGACACTTACTGTTTCAGAGATAGCAGAAGTGGAACCTATCTATAACTCGCAACAGACACTCTGTATTCATGGACGAAAAAAAACATGTCAGGACCTACATGCTCATATCTATGAAAAAAAACTTGTGCGCATATCTGAAGTGAAACTTTTCAACCTTGGACAGCTAGATTAAAAGAACCCCAAATAACCAAAGAATCCGAAAGAACCCGAAAGAGCCTGAAATAACCTGAAAAAACCCGAAAATATCTAAAAGAATGCAAAAGAGTCCTAAAGACACCGAAAGAACAGCAAAGAACCCGAAAGTACTACAGAGAACCTTGAAGAACCCCAAAAGAATCTCAAAGAACCACTGACCCCGGAAAAAACCGAACGAATCCGAAAGACCCTATACTCGGAAGTACCTCAAAAAACCTTACAGAACCACAAAGAACCCAAATTGACCCCAAAAAATCAGAAAAAACCTCAAAGAACCCCAAAGAATCCGAAAATACCCCAGCAAACCTTTTAGAAATCTCAAAGAACTCGAAAAGCCTGAAAGTCCTGAAGAAATCTCAATGAACCCTTACCCGAATCTCAAATAATCTCAAAGAATCCTGAAGAACCCGAAAGGCACCGGAATAACTCCAAGGCATCCAAGAACTCGAAACTACCCCAGAGAACCTTAAAAAAATCCCAGAGAACTAAGAAGTCTGAAAGAGAACGAAAGAACCCCACTGATTCCGAAAAAACCTTGTAGAACCCTCTACACTAATATATCAAAAGTCACCTTACAATCCAATTTATTTTCTGTAAAAGGATAGACCTATGCGAAAACCAAGCGAAAACTAAACAGTAAAGCGGGATCTTCTATCTCATCCTGGAATCAAGCGTCGCTTGTTGTTTAAATGGGACGGTTCCCATTTAAAATTGATAGATATATGCGCTAGGTCATGTGTGGCGACCTTGAAATTTCGCTCCGCGCATAAAGAAGTAAGGAAGAATCCCAAAGAAACCACTCATTGTCTGACTTGAGCCAGATGAAAATAGTTATTTTCCTAACAAGTTCGCAAAGTGATGCTTTCCCGCACGCAAAAGCAGTCAGACGAACGACGCGAAGCGGAGTTCGGATATGCTTTAAGGGCGGGAAAGACACTTTGCGAACGTTTTAGGAACAATATTTTTTCTACGAGCGTTCACAGATTAGACACGAAAAACTTCAGATAATATATTATTTGAACGCACTTAAAAACATAGAACTTGAGAATAATGATTATTTATGCTTAACAATATATTTATATTGAAAGAACAGTTTGTGGCGGCAGCTGGAAATTGGATAATATGAGTATAATCAAAATCATTATTGATTTATTTTATATTTGAAATGCAAGGGCATGTCCGATCACTGTTCATAAAATTTCCTCTTTTGTCGCCTTATTCCCTGCTATTGGCAACACTGTTTTGATTTGACATGACACTCTAGACAGCTGCGTCAGTCAGTCTTCGTTTACTCATTTATACTTTTATACATTTGATTGTCCGTTTGTTTATATACATGATCAGGTTTTTTTGATGCCAGTATTCAGCTCAAATCTTTCGAAGATTTCCGATAAACACAGTAGTTTGCACCGAAATCAAGCAAGAACAACTCACAAATGCCGATTGAAAGTCATCATTATCAATGTTTGTTTACGTTACCGGCGAATGCGTTTTTAACGCAAAAAAAGAATTGTGTGTTTCATTTTGATTTTGACTAAAAAGGGAAAAGTAACAAGGACATTATTTTGTGCATTACAAAATGCATTATCTACAGTTTGGTTTGTATGGAAACGAAGTTTAAAACAACAAACTGGTAGGTAGTTATTTGAGTTGACATTTGAGTGCTTTGCACACGCAAATGAGTGTGCGAAGTGGTTACTTTGCGCACGCTCGTAGAAAAAAAAACTTATGTGGCCTCTCAGCGCTTCCGTCATTTTTGAGGCGAAATTGCTTTTAGTAAAAATAGCAATCTTCACGGTACATAATAAATGCTTTTTGGCTACACGCAGCGACGCAGCATCACCGAACATACCTTTCGTATTTGCTCAACTCGCTATGCTATTGTCATTGTGCCAAACAAACCAAAGGTCAAAATACATTGAACTCCATACTAGGTACCTGGAACGGACCCGCTTATTATCGAGAGTGAAGCATGTAGAGATAGCGATAGTTACGGATATCTATCTCTTTCTAACTCATTGGTCTATATGAACCGAAATCACAATAATACATAAATTATACAGGGTGTAACAGAGTAAGTGTTACAACGTGAAACTGTAGATTCGTTATCAAAAAAGAAAAAGATTTTTCATCAACGAAAATTTTCCGCGGTCTTTCGTTTTTGATACACAGGGTGTCCCAACGATAGAGTAAAGTTGGTTTTATCATATATTCGATCATAAAGGATATGAAAAATATCAATATCAATATGCGTCACAGGTTAGGGGTGTAAATAGCGCACATTCTGAAAATATTTGGAAACAACAAAAGTATGGCGTGTAAAAGTATGATTTTTTTAAATAGAATGCCCTGTTTTTGATTTTATTTCTGGATTCTATGTGTCACTATGAACATTTTTTGTTATATAATTTATGGGTCTAAATCTGATAGTTTTTGAATTATTCGAATTTAACGAAAAAATTTTGCATTTGAATGATATTGAAAAATGATTGTTTTCTCCGTTATTTAAGATATTGCACTCTTGAGATTTGGTAGGGATAAGGACTAGTGTCATATCAATGCTTGAACCGGAGATATTCGCTATTTTTTATACAGGGTGTTTTTTACTATAGTCCAAACTTTCCGATTTTCAAAATAAAAAAAATTATTTTTTTCAAATGATACACTCCTTTTATTATTACGGTAGTGGATTGAGTATTTGAAAACCTATCATTTTTGCAATTGATGTCCTATACCTATCTTTCATGGTTATCGAGAAATTCCAAATTTTCTAAATCGCTACCTTGTGTTTTGCAATAAAACGATAAACTATGCCAAGTTTCAAGTTATTATTCAAAGGTAATACTAGTATTCAAATTGTTAATCGATATTTTGTCTTAATATATGTTCAAAAAGGTGACCTCCCTGTTGAATACACAGATTCAGTCTTCTTTGAAGATTCAGCCTGACTTCTGATAACATCAAAGGCGTCACTGAATGGCAAACGTCCCGTATTCTATTTTTCATTTCTTCCATGGTGGTTGGCTTGGTAAAGTATACTCGGTCTTTTATGAATCCCCATAAAAAAAAATCGAGGGGAGTTAAGTCGCATGATCTCGGTGGCCACGGAATAGAACTTCCACGTCCTATCCATTTTCCTGGGAATTGCATATCCAAAAATGCCCGTACATCACGATGGTAATGTGGAGGTGCACCATCCTGTTGCAGCCACATATTTGCCCGTTCGACTAAATTGATATCTTCAAGTGCAGAGGCATTTCTTCACGCAAGAAATTCAAATAGTTGCGACCCGATAAATGTTTATGAAAAAAGAAGGGACCAATGACTTTGTTATGGTGGATGCCACACCATACATTCATCGACCAATAATTTTGATGTTGGACTTCTCGTAGCCAAATTGGATTTTCAGTCGCATAATAGTGCATATTATGCCTGTTTACAGCCCCGTTGCTTCTAAATGTCGCCTCATCGGAGAACATAATTTTGCACAAAAGTTGTTATCCAACTGAATCCGTTGATTGATGATATTGCAAAACTGAACTCGTTTTTCAAAATCTCTTTCCAGCAATTCTTGATGAAGATGAATATGGTAAGGCTGGTATTTGAATTTTTTTGTTGTCCGATTCACAGTGGATTTTGAAGTTGATAATGCCCTATTACTTACATGGGGATTTTCTTCAATATGTAACAAAATATCTAGTTCTTTTTCTTCGTTTGCTGCGTTCTTGTTAACAACTTTACGTTTCGTGTATGAAACACTTCCACTGGAATCAAACCTTTCCATCACATTTCGAAAACAGAGAGAAGTGGGTAGCCGCCGTTCGGGATATTTTGTTCGGTAAATTCTTTGAGCCAGTAGAGGGTTTCTCTCGGCTTCCCCCAATACATAGATCATGGCAATCAAATCATTCAGTGGATAGTTCATAGCCAAAAATATGGATCAAAAAGAAAGGATTAATTTTTACATCTGTCAACAATAATTTTTGTTTTTTCCATGGCAACGGCCGGTGATCGACATAGATTCCATATAATATGACCGAACGATTTGGAAAATTCGAATTTTCTCGATAACTATTGAAGATAGGTATAGGACATTATAAGCAAAAATGATAGGTTTTCAAATACTCAATTCACTATAGTAATAATAAAAGGGGTGTACCATTAAAAAAAAAAGATTTTTTTTATTTTGAAAATCAAAAAATTTGGACCATTATAAAAAACACCCTGTATAACAAATAGCGAATATTTTCTGTGGAAGCTTTTATATGATTAGTCCTTATCCCCACCAAATCTCAAGAGTGTAATGTCTCAAATAAGGGAGAAAACAGTCATTTTCCAATATCATGAAAATGCAAAATTTTTCGTTAATTTCGAATAATTCAAAAACTATCAAATTTAGACTCATATATTATAGAACAAAAAACGTTTATAGTGACACATAGAATCCAGAAATAAAATCAAATACAGGGCATTCCATTTAAAAAAATCACACTGTTTCGTGCCATACTTTTGTGACGCACCCTGTATGTTTCCAAATATTTTCAGAATGTGCGCTATTTACACCCCTAACCTGTGACGCATATTGATATTGATATTTTTCATATCCTATATGATAAAACCTACTTAACTCTATCGTTGGGACACCCTGTACAGGGTGTCAAAGTTATGAAAAAAAAAAGATTTTTCTCTAATCACTTCTAAACCACTTGGAATATTTTTATCAGATTTGGTACAGTATCAAAACTCACTAGTTGGGATTATTTTATTAAAAAATCGATTAAAAAAATTAAGCAGTGGCGTAGTTATAATACACCCTGTATATCGAAATCGAAAGTCCGCGGAAATTTTTTTCTAAGGAAAAATATTTTTCTTTTTTGATAAAGAATCTACAGTCTCACGTTGTAACACTTACTCTGTTACACCCTGTATATTCATTAGACATATTTAAGGAAAAAAATGTAATATTGCTTTGATTATAGAAAATTGAAAAGCCATGTACCATTCACGTGCAAGATTTATTTTAATCAGGATTAAAAAATAAATATACCCAGACTCTAGACTGAATAAATTGAGTAGATTTGTTACTTGGGGCTTTCTTCTCAGAAAAATAGTAGTTCAGTAGGCTAAACTCACACGATGAGTGATTTTTATTCTGTTCCTAATTGTGGCATATAAAAAAAATAATCAAATGATAAATAAATTAAATAAATAGAATAATAATTATTATGAAGGTAGGTACAATAAATATTACCACCATTTTCAACTTTGTAATAAATTCAGTATAACAAAGACTTTACATGATTTTTCATTGCGATGGAAACAACTTTCCTTTCCTCATCATATTTTGATGAGGAAATCATATCTTTGAAAAAAAAAACTACTCATCACCTTCACTGAATGAGTTATAATTTGTGAAGAAAAAAAACTAAAGCCATTTTTTCACCCTACATGAAGAACCCCAACTTCTTGTTTCATAATGTCTTACATCGCATATCATGATACCTACCTACTTAATTATAGCATTCCAACTTTAACATTTTTTTTAAAGATTGTTTCAACTTTTAGCCATGAAAAGACAAAATTGTCTTTCATCTTGAAAGTTTTAACATCCGACTGCAACACAATAGATCACCATATTTTTTTAGTCCTTTTCTAACTTTCTCCGATAAAACCAACTGATCTTAAAGAAATCAGCACACAAGATGTACAATATTATATTATTATACTATAATAACATGTATTCTCAACACCAATAAAATAACACAGAACGCCAAACTACAACTGAATTCTCACAAAACAGTTTTGTTTGCCCCTTAACCGTAACCTTAATACCCGGTAATGAGTTCGACAAGGATGGGTATCCGTAACACTGTCTATCACTGTCCCACCAAAAATTGCATACTTTGACGCTTTGTCGACAATGACCGGGGCCTTTCCAGGTATGTAGTATGGAGTTCAATGTCAAAATATAATAGGAGTTTTGTAGATGTTTTGTCTTTTTGGAGCGCATTCAAGGCTACCGCAGATAATCGGATTGAATTCGGTGCAAAAAGGCTTTTAATAAACGAAGTCTCCTTAGCTCTTCCGCAGCACGAGTTTTGTTAATTGCCTCGATGTAATCAATCTTTTGTCTAGAGTTTCTCTGGCCTGTGCAAATAATCTTAGTGACAGGAAAAAGTTTATAGCTTGAGAAATATTGAGCAGACGCTCACCAGCAACACTCATAACTGTTGCTACGAGAAATCCAATAAAATATCTGCATTACACTTAACCAAGAAAGCAAATGAGTTTTACAATAATTGCCATACACAAATACTTCGGATGTTTCGCATAATAATCTATTATTGTGGAATAACAGTTGTCTGAGAGGTTTGCGGGCAATGTTTCGCCTCAATAAGCCAACAATAATAGAGCAGAGACGCTCGTCTTGTGAGCTAATTTGAAGCAGAGCAAAAGGACATTATATGGATTATGGAGAAATTGTCTTAATGGAACGGTATCTTGGCATTCTACCAAAACACAATGTAGAAAGAAAGAACATGTTTTGAATGAGAATGTGAGATGTACCTTGCAGGATTGTTAATATAGAGCGTGCTAGACAATGAGTACCAACGTTGTTATGAACATGTATCCAGAAATGCTTCCTTGAAGATCTAGGTAGAGTTATTTTCATATAAAAGTCATTCAGCTATCTTTCTTGATTTTTTTTTTATAAAATAAAATAGAGAATATGAAAGAGATCCCTCATGTCTACATGTGCGGTTTTTTGACTTTCTCTCAGATTAAAATACTCATGAGTTATTATGAACCTCACTGTACTGGGTGTTGGAGTATATATGCATTTTTGTTTTATCTAAATATAATTTCAAATAATATCGATATTTTGATGCCAGCTTGGTTTTTGGGGGGTTTTTTGTCTTGCGAAATGGGAATTTGATCTGAGTTTGACTTCAACATGTTGAGTCAGAAACTTATTTGTTATGAAGTGTGCATCTGCCAAACGGAATAAACTCGATAATAATTAATGAGAAAGTATTTGAAAAAACGGACACGTCGCTAAATATTTTTGGTTGTGCATTTTTTCCAACAAAAACTTTTTTTACAGGGCGAGTCATGTAACAGTGACCAATAGCAACTTTCTTATTTCAAATAGGACATTCAGTATATTATTGAATGTTTGGATTCTTGAGAAAATTTTTGACATATTTTATGTATATTATCCTATAGCTTCCTATTTTAAACTATTCTGGAAATATCAAGTGTTTTCAGATTTATTTCAAAAATCAAACTATTTCTTGAAAGAAACTCGCTAGAACACACCCAAAAATGTATGACTACCAAGTAGTTTTACTGTTAATTTCTCAATAACGTGAAACATTTGAAAAAACACGTCTGCGACAATTATTAATACTGTCATGCGGTCAAACCAATTTTTTAATATGTCCATATCAGAAGAAACACACGCTGAAATTAATGGTTTCCACTTACTTTCTCATTATCAAGACTTAAATGCGAAATGAGTATTGACTGTGTTCTGGCAAATTTTTTATATTTTTTTATTTGTTCAATAAATCTAAAGACACTGAATATTTCCGAAACAGTTGAAGATAGGAATCAAGTTTTTTATGTGCAGCGAAAGAAACCCCATTGAAAACGCCTGATGAGTATTTGCCATTTATGAATAGTGATGTGAAAGCTCGAAGTCTTAAGGCCCTTTTGTGCGAGCGGTATTGGGAGATTTGGGTATTTCGGTATTGAGAGATTTAGAGGTGGGGCAAGTGGCACTGTCAAGACATCATTTTATTCGGCGAGTATTTGGTGATACGGCAATCTGATGATTGCGTTGCCTTAAATCGATATTTAAAATAAGAATAACGCTTCTGTTGTTATTACTCATAAAAAACCCATTTATGTTTATCATTATTATTGATTAATTTCACAAGAAAAAGGGAACAAGCTATGTTTTGTACAAACTTTCTAGGTAAGTTCGCTAGGGGATGTTTTGTGAGTTCGCGTGACAGCAGATTATAACGCGTGCGCTTCCACGGCGAAAAGATAAACTTCTTCGAAGATTCGGATGTTTGGAGAAAGGGACCACCAATCCGGCGAATCTCCGTTTAACCAAATCTACCAATCCCACTCGCACAAAAGGCACCTTTATTGTACAATGTGCGAATGATGACTGGGAATGATAAAGAAAGAAGCTGGCGAAGGAAATCATGCATTGTCTGAGTGCAACGTATGAGAAGAAAGCAATCTCTACCCTGGTCACAATGCAGACAAAATTAATGAGCTTAATTTACAACGAAGGCCAGTCTCTACATGATTTTTTCACTGTCTTTGAGAAACTATTCATGAGATAAGGGGTGCTGGCGCTGTGCAATAGCTGTAACAACAGCCATTGACGTAATGTTTTGTCAGAATCCAGAACAAGTTACACAGGATTTTGTCGAAAACAAATTGTTAATGAAAGACGCTCGCCACAATAAAAATACATCTTCTAGTGAAAATGACAATGTGGTTTTTTCATCGGACTAGAGAAACAGATGATTCATAGGACGAGAAGTCAAAATCAAATTCCTGATGCGGATAGAAGTTTTCCTTATAGATGCCATAAATGTTATTAAGTGAGTCACAAACGAGCACAGAATCTCAGAAATCGGGAAAGGTCTGGTCAATCTGGAAATTGAAGAGGAACTTCCGAAAATCACTTCGTTGCATTTACACAACCCTCAACGACAAGAAGAATCAGGTGTAACATTTCTGTCATCGATGGAATCTGATATTGTGAACGAAGATGCATGTATAACTTGTGACAGTAACATGATAAATTTTGTGATTGATAGTTGTACTACACACCATCTAGTAGGTGCTAACTATAGATGTTTTTGAGATAACTTCAAGGAAGCTTAAAATGCGATTCGTGCTGCCAAGAAGGGAGAATCTATCAATGCTTTCGTGCAAGGAAATCTACTTGTGGAATCTGGTATGAAACAATCTAGCATACAACTTACTGTATGTGAAAAAGATGAAGGAAAGTGATCTGGAAGAAGTGTTTGAGGTAAAGAAAGTCCACGTATTCAAGAATCAAGATTAAATATCGGAACGAGGATTGAAAGGAGACTCATAGATCACAACCATCATCGTGAAACCAAAAACACGTCAAAGTTTGATGCATTTGGATGTGAGTGAAAAGCAAATGTCTTACATAGAAAATGAGTCATTCATCAAGGTTTCCTGCACAAGAACTCTGTAAAATCTGTATCAATGTCGTTTGCCTATTGAAATGTTACCTGAGGAAAGAAGACATCTTGACGTATTTTGGAAGTGGTATCCAGTGATGTTTGTGGACCTCTAAAACCTGCAACTTTTGATGGGTATAATTATTTTGTCATTCATACATCATTCTTCTCATTTTTGCATGTGTTTTCTTTCGAGAAACAAAAATCAACTTCTGGGATATTTTAAGGCATATGTTTCAATGGCCAAGCCAAAATTCAACAGACAAGTGGAAGATATTCGTTGCGACAATGGAGGATGATATGCGTGCAAACAATTTCAAGCTTTTTGCAGAGAAAAGGATATCAAGATTCAATAATATACAATACCATACTATCCCGAACAAAATGGGGTAGCTGAACGTTTCAGCAGGACAATGATTATGGATAAGGCATGTCTCAGTAATGATGCAAATATGGCCAAGCATTTTTGGAAAAAAGCTGTTAGAGTTGCTGTCCACTGCAATCGAACACCAACAAAAGCATTGAGGCAAGACGAAACTCCAACTTACATTTGGTATGTGAAAAACCGAATAATATGGAAAAAGTTGGTTGCACAGCATACAATTTAACATAACCAAAAGCCCAAAGGCTAGGGGTTGCAGAAAACATGCATTTTTCTCCCACAGGTCCATCCACAGACGCGTAGTTTTCTCATCACCACCAATAGATGAAGATGCTGTCTCCAAACCTTCATACAATTTAACGCCAAAGGAAATCAGAAGTTCCATATTGGATCCTCAATATGAAAAGGTCTCAACGATTGGATATACCGATGATATAAGGAGGCTGTGAAATAAATATGATCAAAAAGTTATTCATGATAGAAATGTGCTATCCAATGAAACATTTTCGAAGAATGATATTGGAAAAATGTGAATCAGACAAAGATACTGATGAAGATCCTGGACAGAAAAATCCTACTGAATACTTACCAGAGAACTATGAAGACCGAAACCAGATGTTTAGTCGAATTCGAAGAACTACTAAAAAACCCCAACATCTTGATGACTTCTATCTAGAGAAAGACTTTGATGAGGAAATATCACTAGCAGCTTTGTCTGTGAAGCATCTGCTTCATAAAGTACCAGAAACCGATGCTGAGGCAGTTGCTCAAGGAAATACATGGAAAGCAGCTGTCAAAGAAGAACTGCAGTTCTTGGTGGTAAACAAACAACAACAAACAAGGGAAATGGTAGTGTCTCCATCCAATGTTGAGGGGATTGGTTCTAAAGGAGTTTTATGGAGACAAAGGATAATGGGATAGTTGATGAAAAGGAAAGGTTAGTGGCCAGGGGATCTAGACCTACGCAGAATGATTTTTATGAGGATGTTTATGCGCCAGTAGCGAGGACCATAAGAGTGTTATTATCTTTATATATATTGAAATGACTTGTTCGCTATCTTATCTCACTTTGTAAATAGTGTTTTGGTTAGCATTTATAATAAAAATGAATAACAATTGCTATATCTTGGAAAACTAAGAAGCATAACACAGTTGCTTTATCAAGTGCTGAATACGGATTTATGTATAGGATCAACATCATGTTTGAGCGAGTGTTCGAGAAAAAGTTTATTCTCACACTTTTATAGTCTGTTCATATATTAATAATAATCAAAATTTTGCGGGGGAGCGTAGGAAGTTACTTCAATGATTATTAATTAGAGCTGACAAGATTGTATGTATATAGTAACTATATGTATGTGGTTATCAGATATAACAAGTATTAAAATTATTGTCAACTGAGAACTGATAAGTACATCTGTGTATGTGGTGTACTGCTCCTCTTAAAAGACACTTATATGAACTGCCAATAACGCTGTGGCATTTTAGTCATCGAAATTAAAAAAGAACAATAGAATTTTCTAGAATCAAAAAATTGAATAATATATGTAGATACAGGGTGTTGTATTTGAAATAAGAAAGTAGGTATTAGCCACTGTTAATATGGCACACCCTGTATAAAATGTTTTCTTATCATCAATTTTTAGTCGAATTTATTCCATTTGGTTGTGTATTGTACAGTCGTAACTTTTTTATATGTATTTAATTACATTTTTATGTGGAGGAACAGTTTTCTTTGCGAAAGTAGGTACATATACCTGGTTGAAGTCGCTACGAGCAATCACTTTCGAGATTTTTGGGTGTGGTATGATAATATGATTTTGAATTGATTGCAAAGATACACTACTAGAGGTCATATGATTTGTCTGATTATTGTTTTTTATTTTAGAATAAACAAAAAATTAGTAAGAGATAATTCCACACCCTGTTGTTCTAGAGCCAAGAAAGCATTTCCGACTACAGGTTTGTAAGAATGTTTATCCTCATTTTTAAGAAGAGAGCATCATTCTGATTTTGTTCGCATCATCAATGAAATACAGTGTCAACGTATACGCAATAATTGTGCGATCAGCATTTGAAATAACATGGTGATCGCGGTTTTGTGTATGCATCATGGACTGATACACAGTGGTGTATTGAATCTCGAATGCCGCTTCGAAACTTGGAAAATTTCAAGACCACCCTTTCACCTGTTCACGACAGCCCGGTCAAAATTGATATCCGACGTTTTGAATTCTCGCAACCATCATCAAACTTTTCTTGTTCAAATACAATCCCAACTGTCCCAATTCATTTTTGAATTACTGTCTCAAAGTTTGGTTCTAATCAAATTAAACCACAATATCCGTAGCTCTCAAAGTTTTAAAGGGTCATCTCATGGAGATTCAGATCGTGCAAGTTTGCCTTAATTTAACAGAGACTGTATTGCTTATGGTTCACGAAATATCAACTCTATTGCATCGAATTTCTTACACCATGTATTAGCGCGATGAATTCAAATTGAAAAAATGTCCAAATCTTCAAATGACTGGACTAATATGTACATCATTTTATCCCACTTTCTGTCGTATTCAACCAGAACAAACCTATTAATATCTGGATTGATCGCTTCCTTTACTTCTTTCGTTCGGGGACTATAGCCTAGGTCTTAGAGCTACGCTACCCGCTCTATGCTTGGTTATAGGACATCATACATCAAATTTGCCTAAAATTTTACGTAGGATTCAAAAATGTGATGATATATAGTAGGATGTCTTATTTGAAACAAGTGAGTTGATACCCATTTCCCGTATAACTGGAAGTCGCGCAACGTCATTATTATTTCATTTGTAGAGTGCATATTCGAGAATCTGTCCCTACAAGTTTCCAGAATCCCAATCATTTAATATACCGAGATATTCTAATAGGCCACTTACCTTGACGCACCCTGTATACTATGCTCATGCACAGGTTTAAAAAAAAAAAAACTTATCACTAAGAGGGCACAGATTCTACAAATTGCCACAAAATTAAATGGGAAAATAAAAGTGAATTGTCAATTATTACCAGCCGAGACATTTCCTGGTTTTCTCCACTTCCGGGCCTCCCGCCAGTCAACTTCCGTCGGGTCTGGACTCTATTGAGCCAGTTACAGGAAATACGGTGCTATGCATCATTGTTACGATTGCTTAATCGTACATTATCAAATATTTTCACTCTAAGAGTCGATTGTGGAGTGGAGTGTAGCTTTTATTGAGTACTTTTCTTTGTCTATCTGATCAAATATCATGTTTTTTTCTAGGACTAAACATTTTTCGGAATAAACTTTTTTGTGATTGTGAATCTTGAGCAACCGAAAAATAATATACCTACTTTGCCTTTAAATCTGGTGAAATCAAGTTTATTATTTGTATAGCATCAATCACTTATCTGAACTATTGTTTCCCTTTTCTTCTTCTAACTCAATTCAATAGTACAATAATTTTGATTGTATGTTATGAATTATTATTTTGGGACATCGATCATAAAGTATCATCGACTCGCCTAAGTCAACATTGTTCATTGGATATTATTCCCTCTATTTCTCATTTATTCTACCTAATCTATGGATTTAAAATTACAAAAAATCCTTCAACTATTTAGTTCGTTACTACATCTCTTTATTGCCTAGTAGAACGGAACCTTGCTCGTGGTGGTAGCTATCGATTGTTTCCAATAGTATATTTTATTATCAGAGTTTATTACCAGTTTTAGTACATCGCATAAATACTTTATCTTTTTCTTAACCAAGTCGAGTAGTCGTATAATATGATGTGAATGACGTACCAGCTTTTGAAACCAGGAGTTCCATCATGTGAGTTTCAAAATTCTCTTCTCAACTAGGTCCTGGTAACAGTTTTTTTAATAGCTTTTTTGTAGCAATTTCGAATATCCACAAGCATATTATTGGTCTGTTCATGTCGATCATTTCCTTGTATGAAAATTGAATATTCTTCACCATTAGGCATTGCAATTTGTCACAGGAAACTATAATTGCCATACAAAAAAAATCTCAGTCTCTTTGTCAATACAGATTGAACTCTTCAAAATCCCGTCCATAATAAAATAACTTTTAAATGTCAAATAAAGAAAAACTTCAGCATTTTTTGGAGCGTTGGCTTTCTCTCGAACAGGTGGCCTTGATCTATTTGAAACGTGACTTGCCAGAAATCGTCATCGGAGGGACTTCGAATAGGCAAAAGGATACATATTGCATTTTTAGCTCTAAAAATTCCACTGTGAAACACCTGATACTGAACACCTTCTATTTTTGTGAGATTGAAATGGTAGAGAAAAAATAAATATCTGAAGTTTGTGCCTTCCTGACTCCAAATATTGTGAGATGCAATTGGCTCAGAAGATCAAAGTTACCCTATAGACAACAATGTAGTCAGTCATCAAAACATCATTTAGTCATGAGAAATATAGGTACAGGGTGTGATAAAGAAGTGCAAAAAAATTCAGGAGGTGATTCTTGGGTTAATTTCGAGAAAAAGACTTTTTATGAACGTATTTTCTGAAAGTCTCAACTTTTACGGTCTTTCTTTTGTGTGATTGAAATAAAGCCATTCATTCCAGTGGCGTACCAGAGGGTCATCTATTTGATATTTATAGGTAAAATTATAGTACGCACTGCTTTTTGGAAGATTTCATATTTTTCCCAGATCAAGCAATTAAGGATGTTGCTTTTTTGTCTTCTCAGTTATTTCTGTGTCTAGCTTCCATTTTGAGATAAAAAATTAAAATCGTTTCCTTGCAAGTACCCGGTAGCGTAAAGACGAAAGATATCATCGTACAACACTGTTACGCGTTCAGCTCTGGTATGGTCTGGCTAGAAATGTACAGGTATTTTCACCCGAAAAAACATACCTCGCTACAACGCACCTTCCGTTTTTTATGTATGTATGTACCAGATAAAATTTAGAATTATTACAGGGTGACTGTTTAGATTTCACTCGATAGATAGGTATCTCAGTTAACATTGGTTTCACAAAACTGCATCAAAAACCTAAACATTCTCATAACATGTTTTCAAATGAAAAACCGCGTGTTCCATTTTTCTAATCCGCAGATGTGATTAGAGTTGGGCTTTAAAAATGTGTGAAAAGTTGATAGGCATTTTTTGAATTTCAAAACAGATTGCGTTTCTGATTTGGGCTTATCCAAAAACTCCCCTTTTCCAAAGCTTGAAATACGTTGATATTTTGACCACTTATAGATATCAGAATAGCCCGAGGAATAGCCTTAGTAGAAAAATCTGAAAGAAATTTTCAGATTTTGTTTTAGTAATTAGCTTTAAACGATGTCACTATTGTGTACCAAATTTCATACGGATATCATCTGTCATTTCAAAATTGTCGAATTATTTTCATATTTCTGACCCACTGCCGTCTGTCGCTGCTTTTTGCTATTTGTCTTCGCATTCCAGCTTGCCTGAGCCTACCGATACAAAACTATATTCCGCGACACTATTTTACTACTAATTCTAATGAGGTTTCTATATGTTTTGTGGTTTCTATATCCTCCTCGGATCATTGAATATACAGGTGGTGGTATTCGAAAATAAAAAACTTAGTGTATCTGGCAAAATATTTTAAAAAGTTGCATAACACTTTCACATCGCTGCTTCAGAATGCAAATCTGAAACTGGTTGATATTCAGAAGATAGAAAAACAGTATCATTTTTATACATTCTCGCGCATTGAGAAAATAAGTACTTCTTCATTTGTGGTTCTGAAATTATTGGATATAGGAGTTTTCTCAAGTACTTTATACCTTAGCAACACAATATTGAAGATTAAATTAGTTTTCTTTGAAGAAACATTTTCATTTATCCTGAATAAGAAAGCACAATGGTCATTCACGTCAGTAGGTATTTTTATTTAAAATTTAAAAATACCCAACAAATTAATAAAAAAAGTGGAAAAACTTGAATTTACCAAATTTTACAATGATCAAAATATATATCTTAAAAAAATAACCAAACATTGTCAAGGGACTCAGTTACCTCTTGTGCTATTGAAACAAAATCAATATTTATTAGTAACAAGAATGGCTTGTACACTTTTTTATTCCTTCAAAACTAGATAAGTGAAAACCATAAAACTGGCGTCGCAAGTAGCACATCGGTCGTTGTTGCTATTTACACGTATGTTGCTACTTGCTACCGACGAAACTTTCATCCAGGCTTCAAATTTTGTACTACAAATACGGCTTTATCTTCACCCAAGAAACGAACCTTTTTCTATCTCATATAGAAACGAGTCTAACTCGTTTTTGCTAAATTTCGCAGTTACGTCATTAATTTTCTGGAGCAGTGATATCGACTCATACTAAAAGTCAACACATCTTCAAAAGCCGTTCTTGAATCACCTGTCACAGACCAAATACGTGAATCACACTATAAAGTAACAAATAGTAGGAGCCCTGCGAACTGAAAACTCGATCAGCTTAATCTTAAAGCTTGAAAATCTTCTGCTTGAAGAATTCTCTTGAAAAGAGAGATTACAACACCTTACAGTAACCTAGATCAATTTATCATAAATAGTTCTTGTGTTTTGGTATTTTCATTAATTTATTGCTAATCTTTTGACAGAAAAAGATATTTTTTTTTGTCCTATTTTTATAGGCATAACCCTACATACACGTTGATTGCACATTTTATATTGCACGTACATGAAAAGTATGACAAACGTTGTAGCGAGGCAAGGTTGATTGATAGGTAGAGGTTGCGCCGGAACTAGGGAATCGAAAATCCACGAACGATAAACCGAATCGATCCCGTCACCGAGCTCCATTATTGACATTCCTGTCATCGGTGTGTCATCTTGATGTCATAACATGTCCGTATTTCAGGGTCTTAACACTTTTTTCTCCGAGTGTTGGCCGTTTTTGAACGTATTTGAGGGTAAGTTATCACACAGCTTTTGGTATACAGTGAAATATCTTATCATTATCAAGTGTGAACTATATTCAATTTTTTTTTTAGATGTGTATTTGATTTTCAGAACCGGATCGGAGCCGACTGACGTCATTTTTGTCTGAATTCTGATTCGTCCGAAACCCGAACGTATAACGACGCAACCTTTCTACCATCAATTAACCTTGGTAGCGAGTTATGTTTTGTCGGGCGAAAATATCTGAAAATGTCTTGTCAAATCATACCACGACTGAACGCATTACTGTGTTGTACAGTGGTATGTTTCGTCTTCACGCTACCTACCCGGACACGATGATCTCATTAAAGAAAATCGGTTTTCTATAAATTACTCGAAAACCTTTCTGACTCTCACAACATTTGGCACGATTATTTGTCGTCATAAGGGAAAATTCCAGTGGCGTCCCAGGGGATGATCTAATTGATATTTATAAATAAAATTATGGTTCGGCACTGCTTTTCTGAAGAATCTATAATTTTTTTGGGTCAATCATTTGAAGAAGCTGCTTTTTTGTCTTCTGAGTTTTTTCTGTATCCAGCTTCGTTTCAAAAATTTAGATAAAAAACCGTGTCTCTGCTTTAATAAGGTCCACAGGCAACGTGTCAAGGTACTTGCAAGAAAACTCTTTTTAATTTTTATCTTGGAAAAGGAGCTAGATCCATGAAAAAGCAAAAAGACAAAAAACACTATTTTTGATCGCTTCATCTAAAAAAATCATAGAATCTAACAAAAAGCAGTGGCGTGCGATAGATTTTTCTAGAAATATCAATTGGATAACCCTCTGGGACGCCACTGAAATAAATAATTTGGTTTTGATAACACAAAAGAAAGACCCTGATGTCGACGAGTTAGCGTGCCAGATTTTGTCAAAATTAGCTAAAAGGTTATTGGGTAATTATTAAAAAACCGTATTTTTTTTCTAAAGTCTTCGACACCATTTATCTCAAAAGTTGGGACATTTAGGACTTACGTATGTTTTTTTTTTCTTCAAATAAACCCAAGAATCACCCCCTGAACTTTTTTGCACTGTACCTCTAAACAATAAAAGGGGTGATCCTTCATAGGAAAAAATTATTTCTTCTAATATGGGAATAGAAATGTTTTTTCTTTTTCATCTAGCGCTTGAGCTTCAAGGTTTTGTTAACCTGCATCGATGCTGATATGTTAAAGTAAAAATCCCAATGGCTGAAAAAGAAGCAAGAATAAGATTTGAGAATTCATAAAGATGCCAAAATTTTGCTGGAAAAATGTTGGGCAAATCAAGTTAAATAATATTGTGCGTAGTGTCCCCCAACTGCTACGTGACAATAAACGCTAAATCATGATTGTTGACCTCAAAAAATCCTCACCAAATGATAACAAGCCTCACGCTGTTTGCTTTTCCTGAAAAATGTATATGTATAACCCTAATTTCTGTCTAGATGATACAAAACTCGGATTAGATGATCTTATAAAAGTTTCCTATATTTGTGTCAATGAATCTAAAAATATAAAAATCTACAGGTTATCTCATTAAATATGCAATCGGAGCAGCACTGTTTAGACACCCCTTTCTAAAGAATCTCAAATAAATCAATGGTATAAATCCAAGAAACTTTTGTATTCACAATTTTTCTCTAAAGTTGGTAGTTTCTGAGAAATGGTATAGGCCTGCAGAAAAGTATGAATAATCAAAGTCTTTGTCAAAGTCTTCTTTGGGACATTGACTGGAACTTCAATTATTCATAATCTGAGAAAGTCTTCTGAAGAAAAATCACCGACTTCTTTTACTCCAGAAAAGTGCCCGGATTCACTCAACTCGGTACAAAAATCAGTCAAGGTTCTAATTTTGTTATAATATATGATTGATAATATTATGTCGGCCACTGGAAATTACTGATTTTATGTCGGGTTGAAACAAAGATACCTACCTAATAATGATACGATACTGATAAATGATAATTTTGAAATCACCAACTTATAAGTATCACTCTGTAATTCTAGTCGTTCTGTTCAACTACAACAAAATTTAAGAATCAACGAAAAAATAATTCATACAGATCATACATTCTAATGGATAAATGAACTGAACCTATGCCAACAATCCAAACCTTCGTTAACCTACCGCGTGAATCAGATAAGATTGATTACACCTCTATTTGCAAAAATATCACATCATTAGTTATCAGTCCACATCAAATTAATCGAGGAATAAAAAATCGGGAATATCGAAGAGCATCTTTGTTATGGTTTACTGAATGAACATGAATTAAAATTATTGATGTTGTATGATCTTTAGGACATTTTTTTTAACAATGCACACAGAGAGTTCGTTGAACTTTTTTTGTAACGTTTTTTGAGATTATTATACAAGATTAATCGCCTCAAGATCTATGATCGAGGTATTAGAGCTTATTTGATTTATTTGAAATGGTCCATCAATAGTTAGTTGAGATCATAGATATTCCACTTCTTCCCAATAATACCTATACATTTTGTAATAATTGACCTTTTATTCTATAATCACATCGCCCATTATCCATCGAATAATCCAAACTTCAAGTGTGCAAAAGAACATTATTAAGTTAAGCAAGTGTCAAGACTTCAAATTAGGAGGAAAACAAATTGATACAAATAGCAATTTGCTTGCACCATAAACTAGATCGCGATGAAATACAATTATGCAATTATATTTCAGCTGTCTCGTATTTACATAGGTGATTGATTATAAGAGAATGGAGATCTTGTGTGTCATGATCGTGTTCTGTGACAATTCCCAGCCACTATTCTTGAGCGGAAAATTAAATGTCCATTTTATGATCTTCACGTATCAGGGTGATAGAGAGTCAATATTTGATCACTTGATTTCTTATCGATTTTTGTTTACTATTTGGCTTTATTCCAGACCGGACCGATTCTACATTCAGAAATTTTAATATATTATTATCATTATGTTGTGCAAAGTGTAATGAGTACATCACAACTTCTAGATTATTGATGAGTTATGAGGGCGGAATGACAAACGTTTATTTCCTCAAATACCTTTTTCTTAAAAAAAGCAAATGCTGGAACAATATAGCTCTGCATAGTTTCATCATACTTTCTCTCGACTTTTCGTCAAATCTCAACTATCCATTTTGAAAAGAAATAAGTCTCAAGATTTGTTCTACAAGTTATTTAATACTCACCTTCCGAGTGCTAGTCTGCGCTTTTAAAATTTATTGGACCCTATTTTGAAAAATTGGATTTATTGCACATACTTTTGACCGTGGTGAATTGTTGATTTTGATGAAATTATAATGCAACATGGACTCGGCTTCATCGTTGCACAGAAGATAAAAGTCAAATGTATTTGTGAATCTTGAATCTCACGAGTGAGGTATAATGATGTTGTTGTTTGTTGTTTAGTGGGAATGGGCTGCCCTCTTTCCCATTTGCACTGCAACCACTGGCTTATTGTGCTATCATAACCCAACCCATCCTGAACATAAGCTATGTCCTTTTGATCAGGTCCAATAACCTGTCATGGCAGGATGGTCCCTTGACGTGTGTGGCACCAAAAATAACGTATCTTCGAGCTAGAGCTTTAGATTCAAATATTATGTGTGAGGCAGTTTTGTCACCTCCACCACTAAGCCTGTAACCTGTGAGACCATCATAAGCACCCAGTCTCTGCATATAAAAATAATAATAAGGTACAAGAACAAGACAAATAACAGAGGCAATAGATATACTGAAACAAAAACTGATGGCATCAAGTAAGAAATTGAAAAGGTACATCATCTCTTATAAAAGGAAACAAGACAACATAAACTTCACATCAAACGAAAAGCATTTTTACAAAAATTTGGAACAAGCAAACGAGGAGGCGAAAGATATTAGAGCGCCAAAACAGGTAGAAGTCGAAAAATACTGGAAGTCACTATGGTCAGAACCAGTGGAACACGAGAATGGTAAGTGGATCAAAACAGAGCAAAAGAGAACAGACAGATGAGCCAATGCTACCATATGGAATAACGACGGATGAATTGAAACTCATACTAAAGAAGCTGCCAAACTGGAAGGCACCTGGACCAGATAAAATTTATAATTATTTCTGGAAACATCTGACGTCACTACATGGAAAAATGGCACAAATAATCCAACATGTAATCACCCACCCAGCAGAAGTCCCACCATCCTTAACACATGGCATAACATATCTCAAACCTAAAAACAAGAACACAGACGACCCTAAAATTTACAGACCCATTACATGCCTGAACACTATTTACAAAATTATCACAAAAACGATAGCCGTAAAAGTAACAAAACATATCACAGAGCAAAACGTCGAACATGGAGAACAAAAAGGATGTACAAAAGGAGCGAAAGGCTGCAAAGCGCAACTGATAATAGACAGGGTGATAACGACGCAAGCAGAAGCAAACGGCAGAAACATGGCAGTTGCCTGGATAGACTATCAAAAAGCTTATGACTCCATCCGTCATTCATGGTTGCTTCGCATTTTAAAAATTTATAAAATGGATCTAAACATCTTACGGTTCCTGAAACAAACTATGGAAAATTGGGAAACAAAATTAATACTCACTCTACCCCAAATAGATCTTGAAACTAATAACATAAAGATCAGAAGAGGAATATTCCAAGGAGACACATGGAGCCCAAAATGGTTTATCCTAGCACTCAACCCACTAAGCAGCCTTTTAAAGTCATCAAATATTGGATACAGTCCAACAAAAGATTACAAAATATCACACCTGTTCTACGTGGACGATCTAAAGTTATATTTTCCGGACGAAAATCAACTATTCTCGCTATTAGAAACCACTGCCACGTTCTCTCAAGACATACGAATGAACGGACTAGATAAATGCGCATAAATTATAGCGAAAAATGGCAAAACAACAAAAACGAACAACATAGAGCTTCTAATTAACAACATATCCTACACTACCTAACAACGAAACATACAAATACTTAGGAGTGAATGAAACAGTCACACATAAAACGGAAGAAATCAAAGAGACCATAGAAAACAAATACAAGACATGATTAAGAAAAGTCGTGTATACACAACTTGATGCAAAAAATAAAATGGAAGCCATAAATACCTGGGCAATACCGATATTAACGTACTCATTCGGAGTCATACAGTGGACCATAACATACGTACAAGCACCAGACAGACTGACAAGAAGAATCCTCACGGATAATAGAGCCCTACATCCAAACGTCATCATTACACGCGTCCATCAAACAAGCAGACAAAAAATACACACCACTCAGCACACACACAACTACAGCAGATAGACAAGAAAACATTCTTCACAAACATCACACAGACATGGAACAGCAAAAAACTACATGGCAGATTCAAGAACGACCTCGATAAACAACATCAGCTGTCAACCAAACGGATCGAACTCAAACACCTGTATGGTGAAACAGAACGATTCATGTACTCGATACAGGACCAGGTTGCACCGACAAGAAATTACCAAAAATATATCACAAAAACTAACATACAGAATGATAACTGAAGAATGTGTAAATCAATGCCCGAAACGATACAACACATAACATGAGGATGTACTAGCTTAGCACAGACAGAATACCTAAACAGGCACAATCTGACAGCCAAGATCCTCCATAAATTCCTACTCCACAAACATAACATGAAAACAATAGAAGAGCCGTACTACAAATACCCACCAGACCAAGTCAACAAGAACCAAAATTATAGAATATACTGGGACCGAGGAATCATAACTGATAAAACAACTATAAACAATAGATCAGACATAACACTCATAGACAAAATCACAACGTTTATAGATATCGCACACCCTCTGGATCACAACTTACAGAAGACAATAACAGAGAAAATTCGAAAATACACGGACCTAGCGGAGGAGATAAAATCAATGTGGAAAATGGAAGAAGTCCTCATTCTCCCCGTAGTCATCTCAGTCACTGGCCTCATACCACCGGAGTTACCCGCAGGATTCAAGAAACACAATATACCACTACAACTAATAACGGATATGCAAAAGTCAGTGATCCTAGAAACATGTCGTATAGTAAGGAAAATCGTGAAATAGTCAACAAGGTGTGAGTTTTGCGAAAACCCTCATTACCTTTTACCACATAGAAAATGTGAGACTAACCAATGAGAACAATATTAATAATAATAATAATAGTTCCTGTCATCAGGGCGTGAGACACCAATCTTACCTTCTCTTTTCCCCTGAAGCAACCCCATATTGTCAGTGGATAAATGACAAATGTGACAAGTTTCGAGATATCTATTTGATATGGTGGTCTTCTTCAAGTTTAGGATAAATATTTCGTTTTTAGTTTTGCAATGATGGAAATTACAAAAACGATAAACACCAAAAACGAGATAGGATAGGTTATTGTTCCACTTATAACCACGATTGACACTCTCAACTTGACTTAAAGTCCCACTGACGCCCGGTTGCATTCCAGTAAACATGACGGCTTGAAGACACGGTGCGTCATGCACTTGAGCTGTACCTGGGTGACTCACTCGTTCCTGGAAAGCAACTTATTCATCAACACAATTCGTAACCAAAACAAACATAAGTAAGTACGCTCAGATTGCCTTAGAAACTCAAAACCAACAAAATCACAACACAATTCACAATAATCACAACCAACATAACCTCATAATATTTATCGAGATCGAACCAAATCAGGTTTGGTACACCTGCTGGCGAATACCGAACCAAGAGCGGACCAGCTTATTCCGCAACTGTTTACATCATTCGAACCAAAGATTTGGTTCTGATAAAGTTCGAATTTGGTACTTGGTCCGCGGACCAAGTTGTCGATGTAAACTAGGCTGGTGTTTGGTCGATGGTTTGGTCTAGAAGCCGGTTATGCCTTCATAACCTAAGAATTTCGTATATTTTTTTATTTTGGCGTTTTTTAATACAACAATCACAAAATGAATCATCAACGCTATCACTCTCAGTTCAGTCATTTCCAGAAATTCAAATTCTCACGCAGTAGAGAAAAATATCTTTGTAAGTGAATAAATACTAAAGAAGGAGTAGGTATTAATACTCTTGAGTCTTGACTGATATACGTGAAATGTTGATGTGTTATTTTATGTACTATTTTCTTAATATTTTGTTGATTTTTTCTTCTTTTTTGTGCGTCCACTAGTTGGTCGGCCTCCAAGTCTGATGTGATATTTTCCACATTCTCTTTGGTCTTTAGTCTTTAGTATTTAAAGGTATGTACTCAACATTTTTATTCGTTTTGAATTAATTTGATTTTTATGACGATGAAAGCTACTCTCTTCAATTAGGTCGTTATGTTATACCATAATAATATGGTCAAAGGCATAGAAAAGTGATTGGAATATACAGATATCATTCACTTCTCTATGCTAGGGAAAAATATTGGTAACCAGAACGTTTTGGCCTTTGGTGCTGAGCTGATATCGAGATCATAACCAGGCACTTACCAAACCTGTAACCACGAAGCGTTACCTGGTTAACGCTAAAATCCGCCTAATGTTTATTGTGCAATGTTACAATCACACAAACCGTCCTGTTTGCAGGAGCGTATTTCCACACTATCAAACAGATTCCTAAATCTACATGACATACTTACTAGGAGGTAATCAAAATAAGTCGTTTTAAAATTTTGAGCAAAGGTCTGCAAAATTTCACAACACACCTCATTGTAAATAGAAAACGCCATAAAGGCTAAACAGCATCGGCATTTTTCCATATGGTGGACAGGTATATCAAATTTGGCTACATTGCGCAGATCACGATTGTATCGATCACTTCTCTAAACAATAGAGTCTGATAGGAACTGTGGTCAGTTCTTTTTAAAAAATTTCAAGACAAATGATGCCAAATATAGCCCCACTCTTAAGTCAAACTTCAGGTGTCTATACTGAATATAAATCAGCGTTAACAATAAACAAACCTCACACAGGCATTCTTAGCCAAATGCACCTTTTTTTAAAACTCTAAAGACAGAACTTGATCTCCGCAGTACTTCGTTGGTTGGTTTCTTCTACTGGTTGCCGGTGTTATATGTCAGTTCCTGAGATGTTGTTCACACGACGATCACTCATATATTTTTGCTTCAACCGTATTTGTAGACACTACTATTAAGGATTCAGCTATTTTGAATGGTGAAGATGTGCCCCTCCTTGCCAGCTCATTAGCTTTGGTGTTCCCTTCTTTCCCTGAGAGGCCAGGAACCCCGATTGGCATGGCTGCTTTTTCTTAATGCCAGGTCTTGAAAGCGACCTTTGATGTGAAGCGATAGGAGTTCATGGCATTCAATGCAGAGTGACTTACCGCGGGACTGTAGATGTTCTGATTATTGAAGCCCAGTCTCTTGTGCACATTCTTGGATTTTGTGAATTTCCGCTTGATACACAGTTGAAGTATCCTCTAGAGTGATACTGAGACTTTTGCAGGGTTCAGTGGCATAGGTTTATGCAGGCATCAACACACTCATCCGTCTTTGAGGCGTGTTCGTGTACCAAACCAGACCTCCATTCAAATAAAGGGAAGTGTCTTCCTGTCAAATTGCAGGGTCACATATCTCCTTATATGACTTCTGAAGCCTGGCTACCATTTGGTCAAGTTTTATTCTCAAAAAGTCATCATCACTAAGTTTGCGGCTGTGGTGTAAACATACCTCATGACATGCTCTGATGGTCCTTGTTTTGTAAGCGAGCTGTATGACCACTTCTTTGATGTGTATGTCCAGGGAGGTTCACCCTAGTACAGTTTACAACGCAGCCGTGGGTGTGTTTGCTATGCCCCTGTGACGCACAGACAAGCCAGCCTATGAACACGTCTCAGTTTCTTCTGACGGTAATTTCAAAACTCAGATGAAAACCATGCAACGTAACACCCCATATGTTGCATAATGTACACTGGTTTGCACTGATTCCAATAATAATTGTATCAATATTGGTGGACAGGATTCTCGACATTACTTATCACTTCATTAATATGGTAACTGGGAAAGTAAACTCAATTTGATTTTTGCTTTTTATCAGTCTAATGAAATGCAAAATCGACAATCCATAAAGAGTCAAAAGCCTTTTTTTCAGACAAACCACTTGATATTCATCAGAATCCGTGAATAAATAGGGAAGAGACTTGTAAATGTGATTTCTGGTGAAGAGTTGTTCTCTTTGGAAAATTTAACGTGTTTGAAGTCTTCTTCATGAATTTTTTCAGTACATACGCATTCTAGTATGTTCGCGTTTGGCCAATGTCTATGTTATTAGATGATTAATTCATTAAAATACCCGTTACATAGATTGATGTCCTTTGTCAACAATTTTTATCAAATTATCATCCATTTTTGAATATTATTTCAGCATTCATCAGAATAAGCTCAATTTCGTCTTTTATATTTTTTCAACCACAGTCATAAAATATCGTTTTCGAAGCTCTGATGCTTATTAAATAACCAACACAACACATTCTTCACAATTATTCCGCACGTATTCATATCTATGGATGCATCGTATTTATCCAAGCATGTTTCACCCGTATATCTCTGACACACAATAATGACAAAGAATGAAATATGAAGCATTGTCATTATCTGTTTATGTAAACATTACCTGTCACTGCGATGTTCCTTTTCGAACATAATATTGAATATGAAGACATATTCCTTTGGAATAAAGCATGTCTTTTGTGGCTTATCAATGTTGATAGTTTCTTGATGTGGATCTAACAAGAAGCTGAGTTATCTTCCAGGAATATTCATCGATTACACCAAATCCTCCAAAGTCTATCAAACTTTCCACTTGAAAGACTTGTTGACAGGTAGGGAACATATCTTTTAGTTATGCCACTGTATAGTGAATGATATGCCTATCCAGCAAAGTCTGGCAACACCACTCTGACATAAAAAAGGGGGAGCTAGACGAAAATGGTTAAGTACTGGCAGCTCTTGTGGATATCAAAGGGGCGATTGAAAATACCATCTTTGAATCAATATCTCTAGAGTTGGAGGTGAGAGGCCCAGAATCTTCATTGGCCCAATGACGAGCGAATATGCTTTCACCAAAGCTGACATTGTCAAAGCTACGACTGACAGAGGCTGTCCTCAGGGTTGAATATTTCGTGGTGGACCCGTGGTGACTTTTTGGAAAATCCTGTAGATCTCATTTGATAGATTTCTAGACCTAAAACTTTCATATCAGTAGTTTTTTGTATTTTGCATAATTTCCAAAAAAAAATGAGTAATCCGGGACTTTTCACTCACCATTTAAATCAAATATTTATTTCTAAAACTAAAAGCATTGCATGAAGCCTGACAGCACGGGAACTGGAATATCGTTGGAACTTAGAGGGCCTGTATTTGGAAGATGCAATACTCTAAGGCTAATGCAGGCTATTCCTCTGAACATCAGAGCTTGAGAGTATTTTCATAAGTTGAGGACTTTGAAGAAAAAGGTACCTTGGTGAGGTGAGTATCTCTCAAGTCATCCAGAAGCTTCTAATAGAGCCGTGACATGATCATATTTCGTAGTATCAAAACTGACACTGCCACTGCTATTGCTGCTGCCGCTTCCGGTAATTGCCCATAATATTTCGCGCTGCATTCTTTGACTTCCCCATGAAAACCGAAAATCGAAGAAGCACCTTTGGCAATGGAAGCGGTAGTGGCATGAGAAGTAGTAGTTCGAGGACGTGCTTACACTCAGCCATTGCCCACTTCCCAGCTTAGAGTGTGAAAACTCAAGAGTACACAAAGAAAATGACAACGGACCAAAGATACTTGGGGATTTCCTTCATCTACTTTCCAGAAATCCAGAATCTCCAACATAATCAGTTATCAATGGCATCACCATTCAACCTACATCCTTTCAGCTTAGAATAAAGAGAGATTTACTAAAATCCAGGAGTACCTAGCATGTTTGTTATCGTATTATCATCCAGTGCCCTGAAAACGTCATTAAAGTTATTCAACAATGTTGTGGAGGTACTATGAAACGACCGAAAACTGGATCGGGTTGAAGAAAGGATCTTGTGGCGATATACAGGGCCTATTTGCAAAACAGTTTGGCCTCAAGGCTTGAACAAAATCTGGGGCCCCAATATCCTGATATGACTTTTCACTAAGAGTTTCTCTGTTCCCTTGAGCACCTTCAGGTTTGTGATCGAACAAAACAGAAATACTTGGTGACCGTTCTTGAACAGACATCTATTTTTCAAAAAACTCATCCAATTAATCAATTTCCAATGGAAAAGTTCTCTTTCACTACGACAAGAAAACCGACTGTACTCAATTTCATTTTTTTATTCGAAAACCGTGCGTTGGAGGAAAAAAACTCGAGACACCTTTTTCGTTGAAAACGAGTAGGTAGTTCAAAAAAATATTATTTTTTGCGGGAAAACCGGAGGCGTACCATTTTTTTTTTATTAGAAATATGTACAACACACATGTCTAGCATTGTAGGGTTCAATCCGTTCCAAAAGTTTCATCAATACGTTAACTATCATACTTCCCAAAAATCTTATCAGAATTGGTGAGATCGTTTTGAAATCTCGAGGAAGAATTCGTATTTTTTTCAAAAAAACTTCATTACCCTGTATTTTAGAAACGACGCAGCTCCAGCTTGTCACATCGGTAATAACTTCTCTATGCTTCATTAATACATACAGGGTGACTATTTAAAAAGGACCAGCATTTGATTGTGTCCAAACCAATGATAGTCTGAAGATTTGGAGAGACACATCAAGTTAGATATTGAGGGTGACAACTATTAAAGTATCTGTTGTTTTTCTGGAATCAACCCTCTCACACCCAGCGTAGCTACTCCTGAAATTTCAAATAGCAACCCCTACTTATTTCGCGATTTTTAAAATCTGCACGTAATTCTCCATTCGCTAAATCACTTTTTTTTCAGAATTGAAGTTCCTAACCTCACAAAAATTTTCAAACGAACAGAATTAATCATTCCTTCAACTGATGATAGTATGGAAATTTGGTGAGACACGTCCTCGGACACATCAATTTAGATATCGAGGGGGACAACTTTTGAGGTATCTGTTGTTTTTCTGGATTCAACCCCCTCACTCCCACTTATTCCGCGATTTTTGAAATATTGATGCTATTCTTGATAAGTTGCATCAATTTTTTCAAAATTGGACTACATAACCTCACAATTGTTTCCAAACGGACAGCAACACTTATAATTTTCTAAACTGATGTCGGTATTGACATTTATTTAAAGATATCAATGCAGATATCAAGGGGGACAGCAATTGAGGTGTTAGCTTCATATACTTTCAACCTCCTAACCTCAATGGCGCCTACATTAAGATTTTGAATGAAAACTCCCATTTCTTTTTTTAGTTTTGAGCTCCTCATGTATCTCTAGATAAATTCCTTTTTTTCATTGGATTTTCAATTTCACAAACCGAACAATTGTGAGGTTATGTACTTTATTTTTGAAAAAAAAGTGATGTAGCTTATTGGGAATAACATGAAGATTTCAAAAATCGTAGAATAAGTGGAGACTGCTATTTGAAATTTCAGGGGTATCTGCCATGGGAGTGAGGGGGTTGAATCTTGAACATTAATAGATACCTCAAAAGTTGTCCCCCTCGATATATTAATTGATGTGTCTCGGCAAATCTTCATACTATCATTGGTTTGGACACAATCAAATGATGGTCCTTTTTGAATAGTAACCCTGTATAGTTATATTCTAGAAGTGAAGATCTCTTGAGCGGGTACACCCTGTATAATCTTCCTTTGAATAAACCTTATTATGCTATCCACCTGTTGCCCAAAATTTGGAAGTAGGAATGAGCTTTTAACGAGAAGCAAAACTTTTTATAACAAATTATTATTACTGTTCTCATGAATTGCAAAACAAGAAAGTTGACAAGTGTAATTGGGATCATCCACTGCATTTTTTAATTTCATTTTGTAAATCCATTCAATTGACCAAAAAAACCCTCACCGGTCAAAACCACAACCCCAAATATATATAATAATCATTATAACTGAAAACTTATCTCAAGTTAAATTGGGATTGTGTAAATTATTATTATTATACATTCACAATCACATTCGATTGATGCTTTTTGAGCTTGTCAAGTTGTCTTCTCAATTGAAAACTGAGAATAGGACATTCAAATAAATGATACTATACCCCACCATAATGCTGTCTGTATTTCTATCTTTTTTTCCCTTCAACTCTCCTCCTCGTGCGCTTGGTAAAAACGCACAAAACGCGCAAAAAAATTGTATCGTCAATAAAGATCGCGTAGTTTTTGATAACGTCGGTATAGATAAAGGCACAAATACTGTGCTGAAATGCATGTTTCTGAATCTAATTAAAGTTGTATACAATCTCAATTATTATAATATGATCATTTAACCAATCCAAGCCTTTTTTTTATTGAATGGCTTCGTTTGGCGGCTCAAATTTGAATTGAGATGATTTATATAATTTTTTTCAAGAACATTTTCGGGCCTCACTTTTAACGGGGCCCAAGGCCTTTTGGTAAAATAGGCCCTAGGGATATACAAAGTCAGTCAATTGGTCGTTCATAATCTTTTCTGGAACTTTGGACAATGTAAAAAGAATACTGAAGTGTGAAATCTGGCAGCAGAAGAAGATTGTTTTTTGTTTTTGAAATAGGGATTATTTTGAGTGGTGAGAAATGTGGGGAATCTTTTGTGGATTCCATCTATACCATGGGGACAGAAACATGGATCAATACTTCGGTTATCACACCCCTTATCACAACATTGTATATATCCAGATGGGTCGTTGTGGTTGACTGATGACTCCAAACATCAGAGATGCAACGGTGCGAGGGACAGTAAAATGACCTTCTACACAATGTTGGTATTACATCCTGGAGAGTGCCATGAGCCATGAAGAAAATTGAACACTCACTCAGATAGCACTTCAGCACTTGAGACTGTTTTGGGAAATTTGGTGGGCTCAATAGCAGTCCTCGAATGCAAATAGGTTTTGTATAGATACATACTGTACAGCAACCAAGTTAGGCAAGTATGGGTCTCAGGCCACTTGAGGTACAGATGTGTAGAGGGGAATGATGCATACAAAATTTCTTCATCAAGTAATAGACATTTCAAAAGCAACAGCAGTAGGCGGGGCAAAGAGACTTCTTCTCGAAATTCTGTTTTATGCTTCCCGACTATCCACACAACCAAAATGTGTTGATCTATTTTTTGCCTACTGCAATTCCTAATTCTGATATCCAGCAACTAATCGTGGTATTTTTTGAAGTAATTACATTTTCACGTCTAATTTCAGCATTAAAGAAGAAGTAATAATGGTAGTAGTTATCATATTATAGTATGGCTAAACCCGTCAAAATCAAATGAATGTTGATTTTGAACTCAACAGCAATATTTTCCTTTAAACCATAACGACTGTCGTTAATGTCAGTGAATTGATCTTGACGCTCTATCCACGTTGAAGTCATCGTCAATTAGAAAAATCCACTAGTTAAACCATAATCTCGAAACTCCAACTTATTCCACTTTTGATTAGCCTATCAACTTGATTACAACTTTGCTTTTTAAATGTTGTTCACTAAAGATGTTCCAGGAAAAAGGATTTTTAGATGCCGGAAGTTTTTATAAGCTTTCGGAAAGACTATAATGATGAAATTGGCACGAGAACATGTTTAATATACTTAGTCATAACTTGGTTCGTTTGGATACACTCATTTGAAGCATAAAGTCAACAATTACTCGTGAATGACCACTCAAAACTTTAGTCAGAAAAGTGTTTAAAAAGTTATTGCAAGTATTCTGCACTTGTTGTTTGGATTAATTCAGTTTGTAGCCTCTAGAGTGGAGGTTGCAGTGAATCTTGTGGATAATTTTTTTTGAAATGTACATAAAGCGACGAAAAATTCATCCGCCACCATTATGTTTTTCTGTTCCGCGGTTTCTGAGCTTTATTCTTCTTGCAATATGAATTTTTTTTTTAAGCCTTTTCCATTCAATCATAGCAATATCTTTGCATCCAAACACGTCACATCAGTTGGTTGTTCCTTTGTTCTTTGCCCCATCTCTGTTATCATTTCAGTCTTATTATCATGATTGATTGATTTCAAAATTTAGTCTGCTCGACGATTCCTTCCGCATCAGTTCATTGTTTTGATAGACGGTAGACGGTGTGAGCATATCCATGAATATAACATATTCAGTTCTTTCGAAAGATAATGAGAGATAAGTTCAAGTTTCATTTTATACAAAAATGGGTGTGCGAGAAAAAATTGTTTGCTTGACATTCATAAGAGTATCAAGTCATATATGCTTTAGCATAGTATAGCTATCATCGCACGATTTCGGATCACTTGAAGCGGTTTGAATTTGTCCCGATGTGGATTATTATTATAAAATGCTTGAGCAGTATTCAAGACGTGGTAGCAGTAATAGTTTATAAACAGTGTCACGTAGGTACTTTCCAATATATTTGACGCGATTTGTTAAGTTTAGATATTCCTTCAACAAAATTCTAATGATTTACGGTTATTTCTTTTTCTTCCAAATAATTGATCATGACTGCTATTTCAAATATCACAAATAATTTCCACTTTGTGCTGTTGAATGATAAAATGTTATCACGCAGCCATCGACACACTCGAAAGTACATAATTTTATATTCTTCCTACATAAGTAGAGCATCAGCAAACAACATCAATTTACAATATCGTTGATATAAATGTTGGATAATTATGGTCCCAAGGCAAAGACTGTACCTTTTTGTTGTTGTTGTTCAAGGCAGGGCCGAGCTATTCTCTTCCCGATTTGCATTGCAGTCAGTGCTGCCCCAACCTCGCCGGTCTACACCATTTCCAACAGTATTTTAGAATGTATCATTTTGATTTTGGAAAGTATCATTTGTATTTTAGAATTAACATATGTATTTTGGAAAAATCCATTTGTGTTTTTGATTTATCAAGTGTATTTTAGACATATTCAAAAGTATTTTAGAAATAACAATTGTATTTTAGAAAAGCCATATGTATTATAGATTGTGACAATTGTATTTTAGAAAGACCATATGAATTTTAGAAAACATCATTTGAATTTATAAACGATCAATTGAACTTTTGATTCCAAATTGTGAGGATGATGCTTACGAACCTTTTCGTTGAGGTATGCCCACAGGACAAAATCAGTGTGGGATGTTGAAGTGCCGACAAAGGTATACTGATACGTACAGAAAAGAATTCTAACAAATAGAGCCATACATGATAATTCCAAACTACAATTGAAACTTTCTAAAATACATATGGTTTGATCTAAAATACAAATGACGGTTTTCGAAAAATTCGAAAATACATTTGTTGCTTTCTAAAATTAAATTGGTTCTTCTAAACTACATTTGAAGCTTTCT
Source organism: Orchestes rusci (assembly GCA_958502075.1). NCBI lineage: Eukaryota > Metazoa > Arthropoda > Insecta > Coleoptera > Curculionidae > Orchestes > Orchestes rusci. Next base: position 18,766,625 of record OY293304.1, on the reverse strand, counting down.
CAAATCAAAGTGGTTATTCCAAAATACAAATGATGTTTTCTAAAATACAATTGACTATTCCATTATTCATATGAAGGTGTCTTAAATACAAATGACTATTCTAAAATACATTTGGAGGTTTCCAAAATACTGTTGGAAATGGTGTAGACCAGTTCTGTTCAGATCATCAGATCCAATAACCTAAGATAAGCATTATTAATTTCATGGGAGAGTGGTGTCTCACTGTGTGTTGCACTAAAAATATCGTATCTTTTGAGAGCTAGAGCTTCACAGTTAAAGATGATTCATGAGCCAGTTTCGTGCTCTTCACAACATAGCCTGCAGCTTGTGGGACCATCGTTAGCTCCCATTCTCTGCATATGTACTCTTAGGTGCTGTCCCACCACAAGTCTTATCTGATGACTCATTAGCCGCAGTATTTCGTCAGTTAGTTTTGATGATTAGCTTCCATAGGTATCTCAGTCTTAGCTCCGGTGTTGCATGCCAGTTCCTGAGATGTTCAAATGAGAGTCCCTCAACCGTTTTTGTAGAAAATTCTTTCAAGGGTTCAGCTCTTCTGAACGCTAAAACTGTACCCTGCGGAAAACCAAATCACTCATTCTCTTTTCTAGAAAAAGTGTTATAGACCTTCACTTTCTGTGATTTATTTGTAAGTTTCGGGGACGGCACCATCGACCCTCGTACACAACCTTGAATAGTTTTTGTATCAGCAAATCTCTACCAACTGCCTCAGAAGCAAGTTGAAAATTGATACATACAGTACCCGCTTCTCCAGGGCCAGATTTGCGGTACTTGCCGAACACCTTACAGTATGGGTATGGATAGGAAAATTGTAGTTCATTTTACTTTTGGGTTGGATTAGGTTGGTTATTTTGATGATTGAATATTCCGAAAGTTGTTGATTTTTTATTTTCTTGAACATCGTTATTTTTCCACATTGCGTTCGAAGTACAAATCCCAAGTGGATGTCAAGGCTAACTAAGATTTGGTAGTTGCCGACCAGAAGTGGTTATTTCCAAAGCCTGACTGTAATAATTGGTGTATCACAGAATTTCCATGACAGTATTCTATAATTTGTTCCTCACCACCAATTTCCATTAATATTTCGTAATGAGGCTTATTATTAATAAAACGGAAGTCTTCCGGTTAACAATTGCTATTTTCCGATGATTTCCAGATTTTCTTCTATAATCAGATTCTAGTGTCATAAGAGGCAGCAAATCTACTGGCAGAGATAAAAAATTATGATATTTGATTTTTATAATAAAAAACGTATTCAGATTTATGCCAAAAAAAAAAATAACTCAAACTAACCAAATCCAATCCAACCTAACCTGACCTAACCTAAAAAAAAATGTTCTCTCCGCAAGTGAATTTACAATCCTTGAAGACACTAGAATGAGTCTTTTTGAGAAAATTTGGAAAACATCGAAAAATAGTAAAAAACCGTATATGCAATGACTACCGTCTACCATTTTGGAACTATATCAAGAAATTTTTGTACTGGTATTATTTTTGAGTAGTTTTTGTATACGACAAAACGAGTTGAGGTTGTATAAGATCTTAGCACAAGATAAGTTGGGCGTTACTTTTCAAACGATATTTAGGAGAACATCCACCGGCTACGCTGGAGCGTACCTTTTTACTCGGGCAGGAGCGTAACCTATAAATCTGCAATAAAACTTATTAATTACTCTACTCGGTGACTTGGCAACACAGCATGCCGTGCCTTGTTATTTTAGAATTGTATCCGTGCTCTCGCCAAGGACTTCTTGTACGACATTCGGTATTCAATGGCAATGACAGTAAGTTGAGGTATGTTCTATTGGTATGTACAAAACATCAAGCCGCGTTAACATCAAATAAATATTAGCGTTCTGTGGTAAATGTAAATAAGAAATGGCGAATAGAATAGTGATATTGTAATAGATAAATGTGTGAGAACATATTATTATTTGTAGTATATAAAACTTTTGTTTTATAAAAAATATTGAATCGAAATTCGAAAACCACTTTCTGCTTATGCTGTATCAGCACTTGAGATATTCGTTGAATCTCTGAAGATTACGACGGACTCTTATAGAGGAAGACCTTGATCTTGGTGCTTAGAACCTGTCGTGAGACATAAAGTCTAGTACAAAGAACCTTTCTATATAGAAAACTAAATTAGGGAAAAATGGCACTCGGGCACTTTCTTCTCCACTCTTCAATTTTCTCGAAGAAGATTATTTACATGATAGTTTGAAAAATAACGACTACAACATCATCAGCCTGAGCACAAAAGTTAACACATGATTAAAAGCGTTTTTTGATTTTATTTCTGATATAGTCCAGTTGCAGTAGATAAAATAGATATTAAGATGAATAACAATATTATAGTCCTTATTTTTCAACCAATACCTACATCGATTACTATAAATTGTTTGATTGAACATGCAATATCGTTTTCAAATCGTCCCACAGTTGTTGGAAAGTTTTCCATACAGATATTCGTCTTTTAATTTTCGAATCAATTTATTTTTTGATTATTTTCATCTCCGCTTAGCTCTAGATCTGTTGTTCCTCAAATTCATCTCATGCGGTATTTCAGGGGTAATACATCGAATGTTTTCATCTTTGGAATGCATCACTTTTTTCTGACTGCTCATTGATTTGAGTGATTCCCTTTTGGGTATTATTGAGTTTCTGGATGAAATATTCATGTTAGTTATAGAGTTGTTCCACCCTTGAACTGACTTCCATTTTTTTGGATTATAGTTTAATTTTCTATAGATGACACTTTTGCAAAGAAATGTATGTTGATTGACATAGATTTATACTGTGGTGGTTAATGTTGATGATAACAAGTGTTTGAGTGACAAGAAAATTACATTCCCTTGTCCTGTTGATTGTGATCATATTTGACATTTACTCTTTTCGGTCATTATCATGCCTACTGGATGAGAGCATGAGTTCGCGATAATCCCAATGTCTGCTTGCACTCTACGGCATAATACCACCGAAAAACACGATACAATAATCAGAACATAAGGCGTTATCGGAAAAAGGTGATCTGGTTGATCATATCATCGACTGTAGTGTCTTTACATTGTAGTATAACATACCCGGGTTCGTTCAACAAAGTTGAATGAGGTAAGTTCAATGACGTTCATGACGAATACCTACGTTGGACCTACGTTGTGATGACTCCACCTTCCAAAAATTTACTTACCTCGAATGCGCCCGACAAGTACAAAATTAGGGAAACTTGAGGATATTGGGATGTTAATTAAAACGCAACGTTCGTAATACACCTACTTTATTACAAATGTGAATGAAAAATAGTGCCGTACTCAGCCTGGAATTCATGTGGGGAAAGAGCACGGCAGAGAAACCCACAATCGCAATTCCAAAAACCGAACCATGCTGTACAACTGTTTTACTTTTTTCTCTTAAACACTCACATGTTATCAAAACAAGACAAATTGTACACCACAGAATAAATGAAATATAAGGACAATCTTCAAGACATATAATATTAATATAGAGTTCGTTTTACTGACCTGTAATAACACGTTATATCACAATTTTTCACAGCCCTTCAACGCCCCTATCATACATGCTCTCCCGCTGACCGGTACACTCGTACTCCTCCTGCGCGCGTATCACGTGACTGGAAATCAATACAATGATGATGCGCGCGTATAATATAGTATGTTCGCAAAGTATTTGCATATCAGCGTAATATAGGTCGTTCATTTGGTATATGGGTTAACGACTATATTTGACTGATTTTAACTGACAGTGTGATTGATGATAATTGGAGAGGACGGTATTCCTCAACATTAACGTAGAACAAAAAGTAACAAAACACGACAGCTGATGATCAAGTTGATCAAATCACTTTTTTTTTTAAACGACCAATAAAGGGATCACTCTACCAAGCGAGCCTGAGTAACCCGAGAACCGCCAACATTCCTAAACACATTCCCCGCGCCCCTGCTTCATATGAACCAGTTGGCGATTGAGGGTGTGTTATACTTTAACTGTCAAATTTGTAAGTCTCGTATCAAAACACGATTAGTAATCGGCCGATTTCAAATCATACGTTTGTTGATAATACGTATCTTTGAAGTAATTTTACCGTCTACAGTCTCCCATTATCTTGTTTTCCATCGATTATCACACAATATCGATATTGATTTCTAGATACAAAAGAAAAAACTAAGAATGAAGTTGTTTCGAGATCTTCTATAATATCGTAGCTATTGTTGTGGTGTTATATTGTCTCATTCAAGTCTCTGGAGTAGCGTCATTAGGAAATAAAACGCCCATTTCATGTCTCTATCTCACAGAGACTGCGAATTTGAATCGTTATTTCATAAAAGCTGAGTATTTTCTGCACCATTTTCATTAAATAGTCGTAAAAATGCAGGTAAAGGAATTATATATGTGAAAAGTTGTAGTACATAACGCCATCTATCGGCAGAATTTGTCGATCTTAGGATAGAAATTCCCATCAATCTACTGAAAGGAATTTTATATATTATTAGTACAGTGAATCCGTGTTTTTCCTGAAAATTTTGGAAAAAACCGCACAAACTTTTTTAACATGTGCAGGGGTCCTCCATAGCTTAGCTCTGAGTTTTCGGGAGAATCGAAGGTAAGCTTACCTCACCATCTCGAAAATAAGGTCGCGTGTGTTTTCCAAGATGACGAAGTAAGCTCATTTTCGATTTTCCCGAAAACTCAGAGTTGAGCTACTGAGAGCTCCCCAAACATGTTGAATTTTTTTTTTGCGTATTTCCCGATATTCTCAGATGACCCTATTTTAAGCACGGATTCACTGTACTATATCATGTAATCTCTTCAAAATTTTCTACGTTATCCACTCTTTTGTTATCTATACATCGGAAAATATGTTGTTGTTGAGGGTCAATATAAAATCATGTTTATAATAGAATAATAATTATAAACCAAATGAATACTTTTTGAATCTTCATCAAATGATTTCTTATTTTAAGTATCTAGACCGACTGAGAAATACAGCAGACGTTTGGGATAGGTTTCACAAATTTTTCGATTATCAACAAAAAACTATTTTTTGGAAGAGTTTATAGACCAGATTAGATAATTCTAACAAAAAATAACTTCAAGACTTTATTGAAACTGTCTAAACGTTTTGAAGACGATCTGAAAATACGAAAAAGAACCGGGAAATTAGAATTGAATAAAAATTCAAATGTTAATTAAATTTTTCATTACCACTAGAAGCAAGATTTCCACTTTTAACTGAAGTGTACAAACTGATGTTAGAAAAACAATAATCTATTCAATTTTTTCGTTTTTTTGTTATGATAAAAATAAATCATCATGTTATTTTGCAAGAAAATAAAATCCATTTTCATAAGTAGTGTCCTTGACATCGGAGCATTCCATCCAAAACTAGATCCTCAGGAAATTTCAAAATCTTATGTAGATGATAATCCGTTTTTTTTATGTTAACTTTTTCACGACCGAGATCTTTGGACGACATCCTATCTGAAAAGCCTTTATCAGAACTGTCAAAAACTATGAAACGGAACACCAATAAAAAGTTTCATAATAGAAAAACCATGTAAATGGAAATTTTCGGTAACATGAGCAACTAGATGATGAATCCTTTTGGAGATAATGAAGATTGAAGAAGTTCAAATAAAAATACCTGTTTTTCAGTTCATTTTTGCATTTTGCGTGGAAAGTACAGAGTGACCCATTTGGTAGCGGGCCACCCTTATAACATTTTTATTTATAAAGCGATTATGACGAAGGATGTCAATCAAAGTGTTGTTAATTGATTAATTTGTCGTGATTGCTCTGGTACCGCATGAGTTACAAGATGGCAGTAAAAGCCTTAGAATCGTTAATGTTGAATATATTTTCAAAATTTTGGTATACATCTTCAGGAAATGACGAGTTCAGTGACGTGGGCATTTTTTTTTAAACATCGCTTATATGAATTCTGGCGTTCCAATTCTTTAAATTTTATCATCGATTTTTGAAAAAAATGGACGCCGCTCAAATACATCTTTACGTCTTCCACGTTTCAGTTAGAAAATCGCTAAAATAGAAATGTTATGAGTGTGCCCGCTTTCAAATGGGTATGTATATTTTATTACAAAGATTATTGTTCTTATTGCTTTGATAATGATCCAAATGTCCAATCAGCAACATGAACATTTGGTAACTAGGCAACTGAAAAACGTAGATCCGCGTAGTTAACCATTTATGTTTACAGAGGCGCACAGACCGGCATTCTTTCCTGACATTTTTTCCAGTAATTCCATCCTTTCAAAGAAAAGAACGCCAGTTAGTGGAGAATGAGATGATAAATGCACATTCCATCTTTCCTGTTATGATGAGAAAATATGAAAGATGGCAGGAAAACGTTACGTGTTAGTGTCTGATTAGATTTTTATCAAGAATTCAACTTGAAAGGAAAGAATGACGAGAATGAATAACGGTACAGGACGACGGGAAAGAATGACGGTATTGAATGCGTGCTTACTTTGCTGAATGAACATTCAATTCAATCATAACACCGGTCAACCCACTTTTCATTGCCAGGAATATTTAAGCCAATTCTAAGTAATTTTGTTGTGCTGATCACGAATATGAAGCCCGTTTTGCTGAGCGGGCCATGAACTTGTACAACTGCTTTACTGAACTAACATTTTTCACAAAAAAGAAGTAAACACGACTGGAATATTAGAAAAAAGTAGAGTTTTGGCATATATGTAATATGATTATATCTGGTCAGAATTCCAAAAAAATTGATGGTTTAGATTATCTCAAAAAATAGAAACAATTATTGGAGAATATCACTTTCATTTATAAATTAAGCAGGTCTGAAATATCGTCCTGAAATCCGTGGCAAAAGAAATTTCGTAAAATGGATCAACGGCTTGCGGAATAATTCGTTATATTTTGAAACATCTTATATAGACCACTTGAGAAGAGGTTTCAATAAGAAAAACCAATTTAACATGAAATATCAAGACGATATTGCTCATAGCTCATTTCATGTTCTAGAATAACCGTCATTGGATATTTTTAGAACATTGAACTATATAGGTATTCCATGAGACTGTCAATTATTCTCAATCGAAAAATCTTACAATATCGAGATTATATCAAGCTATACGAGTGATTTACAAATCCAATCTCAGGTTTGCCCCAATATTATTGGATACTGGAAATAGGATAATGAGAAAATGATTTTCCTCCACCGAACCGATAAGCCATCCTGGATCTAATAAATCTCATAGTCAGTTCGAGTTTGTTCACGGAATAAATTATTCCACTTTTGTGCGAAATCATATATCAAATTTATTTATTATATTGTTGAATGAGTTTTGCGGCCCATTTACAGTATTTTAATGCCATTGCCTTTGTGGACAAAAAACATTTAAATTATTATTAGAGATTGAGCTAGATTCTAGAGGCAAGAAAAATATTCATTTGTTTTATTAGATATACTGTTTAGATTATTTTACATGTTAAATAAACTTAAATCCTATACAAATAATATTATCTATAGGATAATATACAGGGAGATTCACGTAGGTCTGTTACAAGTATTTCAAGAACGGCTTTTCCAAAACTTTTGTACTTGTCCTAACGGTGACATTTCGAATGACCCCATCCTTGCCTGGGTGAACTTTCACAATTCTTGCCAACGGCCAATGAAGTGGAGGTGAATTGTCATTTTTGAGTATGACCACCGTCCCTTCTTCCACATTTTGTGTATTTGTCGTCCACTTTTGGCGTGTCTGAAGATTGGTGAGATATTCCAAGCGCCATCTTTTCCAGAAGTCCTGGACCAACCGGTCAATTAGCTGGAACCTGTCCAGTCGATTCATGGGTACTTCCGAGAGATCCACTATAGGGAAACCTTTCAGAGGCATCAATGTCAGAAAATGTGCGGGAGTCAAAGCCTCTGGAGCCGTTGCATCGGACGATAGTTGACACAATGGCCTCGAGTTTAGCAGCGCTTCGACTTGAGTCAAGAGAGTTGTAAATTCTTCATAGGTCAACAGCTGCTCTCCCACGATCCTGTGCAAATGATTCTTAACGGATTTTACATTGCTTTCCCAGAGACCACCTTGATGCGGACTATGGGGAGTATTGAACCGCCACTCAACTCCATCCATTAGCAACTCCGACTGCACTTTCTCTTGATATTCCTTTGAGGTTACCAATTCATTTATTTCCTTCAGCAAAGTTTTCGCTCCAACGAAATTCGAACCTTGATCGGAGAACATCATCTGACAGGGGCCCCTTCTTGCAAGAAACCGCTTAAAGGCCTTTCCGCACTGAACCGTTTCAACTGGATCAATTTGAACAGAACCAACTCCGCCGCATGCAAATCGCCAACAGAAATAAATATCCGTCTTGGAACAAGTCTCAAAAACTGCAACACTCTTACTGTTATCCGCAAAATCTTCGGATACGAGGAACATCTTTCGACCATTTCCAACAAAGGATGAAGTTCCAACGCGTCCGCCGCCACCAAAATATTCATCCTTGGCCCTTCCGCAAGTTCCTGTGCTGTTCCCTGTTCTGTGATATTTTGAGGCCACTCGTCTTCCGGATACCTCGTCCATTCTGGGCCCGACGTCCACAAGGGATGATCAACCAATTGTTTGGGCGTGAGGCATCTCGATAAGCAATCTGCTGGATTCTCCTTTCCTGATATATGCAACCATGATGCTCCTGGAATGTTTTCCTTGATCTGAGCTACCCGATTTGCCACAAAAATGTCCTTATTGTATGGGGTCTGCAACCAACACAAAACTGTCGAAGAATCTGAGAAAGCAAAGACTTTCGAGATCACTATCCTACTCTGGTACGTCTCCACAACATGTTTCACCAATCTTGACAAGAGCAGCGCGGCACATAATTCCAATCTTGGAATTGTTACCAACTTGAATGGTGACACTTTAGACTTTGCACAAGTCAAACTAGTATGGATCTCTCCGGACTGCTTCAAAACTCGCGTATAAACTACTGCTCCATAACCGTTTTGACTAGCATCTGCAAACGCTAATATCGAAATTGGGCTACCTTCTTCCGCTCCGATAAATCGCGGAAGCTGAAAATCCAGGACACTGCTCCATTCGGATCTGACATTTTCCTATATGCACCGTACATGTTCCGGAGGGTCTTCATCCCAACCCAACTGCAGATTCCATAACTCCTTGACCAGCAATTTTAAAAATAATATAAAGGGGGCAATCAGACCAATTGGATCATAGCACCGAGCCACCGCAGACAAAATTGATCGTTTTGTACATTTTTTTCCAGGTTTATCCAACTTGAAGGTGAAAGTATCCAGTTCTGGATTCCACTGCATTCCTAAAATTTTGGTATCCGATTTGAAAACCACGTCCTTTGATAGTCTTGAGTTGATTGGGATTTTCCCCAGAACCTCCACTGAATTTGTGGAGAATTTGGTTAGTTCGAAGCCACCAGCTGCAAAAAGTTCCACCGACTGCTGATAAAGTTGCCCAGCAGATTCCACCGAAGAAATACTTGCCACCAGGTCATCCATGTAGAGATCCCTTCCGATATGTTTGGCCGCTATTGGGAAACGTGACTTCTCCCTTTCCGTCAACTCTTGGACCACTCTTAGGGCTAGATAAGGAGAAGATTTTACTCCAAAGGCCACCACCGTGATTTCGTATGTTTCGATTTTGTCCCCAGGATCACTACGCCATAAGAGTCGCTGAAATGGCCAATGCTCCTTCACAATTCCAATTTGTCTGTACATCTGCCGAATATCTGCCGTCAACGCCACCTCAAACAATCTGAAATTCAACAACACAGTGCAAATGTCCGCCTGTAACTTTAGGCCGCTGTACAAGAGGTCGTTCAATGATACGTCCGAATCAGAAGCAGCGCTTGCATCCATAACCACTCGTAAAGGCGTAGACGAACTCTCCGTTTTGATGACCGCATGTTGAGCTATGTAATACGCAAGATCATTAGAACAATCATTTTCCACAAGCTGCATATGGCCTTGATCGATAAAGTCTTTCATTGCCTTGTTATACTCAAGCCGTAAATATGGAAAGCGAGCTAATCTTTTTTCCAGCGAAAATAGACGAACCACCGCGTTTTGTTTTGAATCTTCCAGATTTTTCACTGAATATCTAAATGGAAGTGCAACAGTGAACCTGCCGGAGACTTCATCGCGTACAAGAATCTGCCTGAAATAGTTCCTCGCACTCTGTATCCTCCGGATCCGCAAGAGCACGGCTTGGCACTTGCTCCAGTTCCCAAAATTTCTTCGAACAGTCCTCCATATTGTTTTCTTCTTGTTGCGTGAAAAACGTCGAAGAGTGACTGGGAGAGTCCATTGGCACCCGACCCGTAATCACATAACCAAACGCGGTCTCTAGAGCCACCGGAGAACCTCCTTCACCCTGTATTGTTCGTTTACGCATTATACACGAGAAAAGTTCCGCTCCTATTATGCCATCAATGTCACTTGGCTCCGCAAAATTGGAATCCGCCAAAAAAATATCTTGAAAGTCCGCTGAGCACTCTTTGGATTGAACTGAACAACTTGGTAATTTATCAGTTACTTTATCAACAACCGTCGCTGAGATATCGAAAATTTGATCCGTTTCATATCTGGAACCAATCACCAGATTGGTCCTTCCTCTAACCGTTTGGGGATTTTGACCTAGTCCATGAACCGATGAAAATGTCCTGCTGATTTTCAAACCGAGTCTTCTACAACACCGCAATGTCAGTAAGTTCACTTGACTACCGCTATCCAAGATAAACCTTGCTGTCGCACATTGGAGTCCGCTATTTAAAATGTTCACCACTACCGTGGGTAATAAAACCGTGCTAAACCTATAAGTAGCCCTCACTGACGTAGTACAAAGAATTTGCGCTCCAGTATCTCCGTTCGCATCCGTTTGTTCCTCATTTCGAACCGCTCCTCTAAAGTCCGGTTTGCCTAGATGAAGCAGAATGTGATGTTTTTTCGAACACTCCGCGCACGTCCTTTCCGATGAACAATTTCGAACCCCGTGATTCGAAGCTAGACAATTGTAACACCAATGATTATTTTTGACTGCTTCATATCTCTTGGTAGGTGTAAGGGCCTTGAATTTTTCGCACCGTGCCAAATAATGACCTGTCTGTTTACAAAAAACACAACTTTGTTTCTCCCCGCGAACTTGACCCGCAAAAAATTTTTGTTTACTTCCTGAAGGTGGACCGGAACTTGAGAGCTTATTCACATTGAGTATCTTTGATTGTTCTTTCACAAATAATACAAGTCGTCATACGTGGGGACGTCTTTACCTCGTTTGAACGAATCAAAAGCTTTCACCGTTGCATAGTCCAACTTGTTTCTTGCTTCATAAAACAAAACAAAATCCGCTAAGTCGGGCAACTTCAATTTTTTAAGTGCATTCACGGCCGAATCAAATCTCTCCAAAAATAGATTCAAATTCCTTGATGATTCCATCGTCAACGGTTTGAAATTCATAATCTGATCTAGATAACTATTCGCCAAATATCTCTTATCTTGGAATTTATCTACCAGGGCGCCCCAAAGAATGTCATAATTGTCCCCTGTAGGCGCAATTCCTGAACAAATACTCAGCGCAGCACCGCGAAGTCGTCCGATTAGATAGTGTACTTTATCCGTGTTATTCAATGTCGTATTTTCGTGAATCATACTTTTGAAAAGTTCATAAAATGTTTCCCATTCGCGAACTTCGCCGGAAAATTCAGGTAACTCTATTCTTGGGAGAGTAGGTAAGACTTTATTTGGTAAATTTTGATTTTGACCCCTCGAAACCTGACTCGCATCTTCTTCCGACCTCTTCAATGTAGCTGCCGATGAATGTATGTGACAACACATCTCATTTATCGTGCTTAGAAATTTATAATCCGGTGTAAATTCTTCGTCCACCTCAAAGCTTGCCTCATTTATTTCATCTACTACGCCAACCAAAGATTCCCGCGTTGAATCTACCGAGTGATACAACACTAAAAATGTATCTTTATCTGCTCTAGTCGTAAGCTTTTTAGATAAATCAATTAACTCCTGCAAAATCAAAAATAACGATTCCTTTTTTGCTGTTAGCATTTTGACTTTCCGTTTCGCTTTTGTCCCACCCATAATAATTATTGAGGTATGTTTGGCCAAAATTTAACAAATTTCCGGAAACCGCAAAACCACCGCGTTAAAAAAACAACTTCCGAAAGTTCTACCCAATTAAAAGCCGTTCATCGAACCGAATCCCATACAAGTTCAAAAAAACCTCAAACCGAAAACGTACTATTTCTGAAATATATTCCAATGTTCAGGTATTTAACCGAGAAGCTGGCAACACCGCACGCAGAGAATAAATCCGTCGAGCGGTTGGACGCAAAAACTTTACTGATAAGCCGAGCAACTTTTTTCACCAAACCGATTCTCGTGAACAAAGATGCTATTTTCACCGCTAAACACCAAAATCAAATCCGTCTCGAATAGGACCAAAAAATGTATTATTTGTTTTCAATCGATCCGACAAACTAATGTTGAAATTAAATACAAAGATAAACTGACCCACCAATTCTGGGTTCGCTGCTTCAATGATCTTGTTGGTATCTAAGGGAAGAAATAGGGGTTGGGGAGGGAATAGGAAGAAAGGGATGATCGGGAATACCTTAAACAGTACGTCTTATGCGTTGGCACTTATATCCGTTATTCCTGGGGTTGCTGCCCGCTTTATCACAATAATTATCGTGGACTGTATTTTTTTTACATTGACGGAATTCGGCACGCTTAATTTTCAACGCGACCTGCGACGGGATTTTGTAGACTCATGGCTCTCACGCACGAAAATTCTCAAAAAGAGTTCTCTGCGCGGTTGCCAAGCTTTACAACCTTATTCTACGTTTAGACTTTGGCTCAAACAGATGGTGCCAGCCAAACAATGTCACCACTTGGGTAATAGTTGGGTTAATTATATGTTACCAACATTTTTTGTCAAGTCATTGATTGAAATCATGAGATGGCGTCAGCCAAACCATGCTACCAATGCAATTTCACAGTCTTTGATGATGCAAAATGTAATTTTTGGAGTAGTCAAGTATTTTTTTTACAGTCTCTGATGATGTAAAGTGTCATTTACCGGACTGATTTTGGGTCCGGTAAATGATACTTCACGGTACAGTATGGAATAAAATAAGATACTCACTCATCATGAAATATCTTCGATTTATTGATTTGATCATTTTCATAACACAATCCTGTCTGTTTCAGGTAGGCCTTTGAATGATAAGTTATAACGACTAGTAATAATCCAAGAATTTAATTTGGTTTGTGATTTTTTCCACCCTGCGAGTCGGTTTCTTTCACAGGATAAAAGATTTGAGAGATAGTACATCGCGAGGTCGTCTGTTTTGGATCTATCAAATTTCTATAATAATTAATTTGCGTGCTGTTTCTTAGGAGAGAATTCAACTATTTTATTAACGATATGCCCGACCAAGATTGAGAGTTCCAATTTCAGATGACAGCCAAAAAAATTTGATGCCAAATTATTGTCAGTAAAAGTATTTTAAATGATTGCTATGACAAGTTTTTCATACATATAGGGTGTCCCGAAAAAATAAGGACAAACTTGAAGAGGTGGTAGGGAATATCAAAACAATCATTTTTGTTTATCAAACAAAAGTCCGCAAATGAGCCGTTTGGGCTGTGGAGCAAGAAAATATTTGGTTCTTATTATTTTGCGCATTAATCAAATCACTGTTTACTTATTTAAAATTTTGTTTGGGGATTTTTTATTTGGAGTACCTACATAATTTCCTATATAATATCCAATGCCATCCTCACAGCCATTTCTATGCAATGATCCTCAATATTCCTTAGCTATATCAACCAAAACTGTGAAGGCTTTAAAAAAAACTCTTTTATTATTCCGGATGATCTTCTGGGACATTTTGCATTTTTTTCTCAAGATCTTCAATAGTTGTTTCTTTTTGGCATGAATAGCATGGTACCTTCGATCCATATCCTTCTTCTCCCACTGTATTTTTACAAATTTTTAAAAATACTGAAATGTAACCTCTCTTTTTCTGATTCTAGTGACAAGCATAAAAATCTAACCTCAAATTTTCCAATTTTAACACTGTAGAAGAAGAGTGCTCAAGTTCAGCCGTTTATAGCGAGGATTGAGGTGTTTTCAAGCGGGATCTACTAGGCCACTTGAGTTTCGATCCGGATTGAATTGTCAAAATAAGGTTCTACGCGTTTGACATCGAGATGTTATTGTTGACTGATTTGACTATTTGCATAGGGTTGTTTTTCTCGGACCACGCATGCGCGTAGATCAGGGCAACTGGAGTTTGGGTGTTATCAAATTCTTGACAGTTTTGATTTTACTTGTGACCATGTTGATAACCTTTAAATTACTGTCGATACTTAAGTTAATGGGTGAAAACGTGACCCGAAATATGTCCGACTCGTAGGTACGGAGTACGATAAAAATATGTCCGGGAAGGCTGTTCCAATGTATGGGCGCGTCGGAAAGATGTCACGAATTTTAACATTGGGTTTGCATATCTTTCTTCTTCTCAATCAACGGCTGCACTCAGTGCGAACTCGAACAGAATTACAATTTCGTCTGGTAGGAGTAGAGCAAGAGCAATGGAAAGTGCGTGTAAGACTCGCTTTGCACTGACTCGATGCAGATTGTTTTTTTTTCGGCTGCATCAGAGCGATTCCGTAACTTAGCTGCTAATCAACAAGAAGTTACACATATTTTTTGATCACACGTTTTTCGAGCAACCTCTTTTGAAATGTGACTAGATTGTAGCTTTGTTTTCCGTCTTGTTCCAAATTAAGCTTCTCAAGGTAAGGCTGGTAAGAGATTGAATAACCTTTAGTCCAATTTTTGTGTCATTGTCAGTTGTGCCAGCTCGTTTCTTCCATCTTTTCCCCAAGATAGTTCAGGAATTTGATTAAATCTTGGTGTTTATTATTTCCTTGCGACATATTTTTTTTCAGATACAGGGACCACCATATTTTTTTTTATCATTGAGAAAGCAGCCCCAACAAAGTACTATTTTTTCAATTGAAAATAAAATGGGAATAGTTGAATAAGAAAAATTTCAAAAACTTGATGATATGTGTCCATAGGCGGTCTCTGTCTATTGGAACTTCTTGGCAATGATTAGGCACAGAGTTTATTTTTTTTTGGAAATGTTGTTTTATTCCTTCTGGTGCATTTCTGCTAGATCATCTGAATTTCCAAGTGACTTTCGATCGGGAGATGTACACACAATAGTCCAGTAACCATATACATCAGATGCTGCGTTAGATCCGGTAGTTCTGATTTTTTGCTAACTTGTTTATGGTGTTGGCCCAATGAATAATCCAAGTTTTCGTCCACGAGCACCGAACGCAACTCTGTCAAATTAAAAAAAATCAAAATTTCTACCATTCATCCAGTTTTTTGGCAATTTTATCCCAGAAGGACTTAGTTTTTGATTATAACTAATGAGCTCCTTTTAAAAGTAGACTAAATTTGCTATAATTTGCGAACTGTCCCTGTAGACCCAATAGTTTTTGAGATACAGCTTCCAAAATTTGGCGTTATATTTTCAAACTTGAAAATGTTTACGTAATAGAACGAAGACTTGGTCGTTCAAGGTTGAAATTGACAAAAGGTGAATAAAAGGTAGACATTTTGGAATTGTTTTGATATTTGACAAAGTTGCGTTCGGTGCTCGAGTTCGAAAACTTGGATTAATCATTGCGTCAACATCATAGACAGATCAGCAAAAAATCAGAACTACCGGATCTAACGCAAGGTACCCCCCTTTTTAGACGACATGGTTACTGGATTACAAATATCACTTCATATCTTTTTTGCTTGCTCTAAATGAAACGTCAGTGAATTCACATTCTATGAATAATAATGGTCATTCTTCAAATCCATAGAAAGAATACAAGACTATACTCCATGACGTGAGAGGTTCGGACAGAAAGATATTACTTTCTCACCTATTTACCGCATGGCTCTGAAATTATGATTGCGTCTCTCAATGAATAATCCGAATAATCAACGGTAGATTATTGGCAAAGTGCCCGGCCATGGTGATTGGGCATATATGGACCCTTACATATTTGACTAACAATTGCCAGAGAATTTACGTTGAGTTAATGAAGCCGATTCGGCATATTGACTAGATGAGACGTACATTGGTGTGTAATCTATTCCACAGCAAGGTTGTTTATTTCCCATTCTGGGACAGCAACGAGAATGTTGATTCCGTCACATTCGATAGATATACAATATGTGAAACATTGTTAGAGACAGGAATTTTGATAATGAAACGACTGGAGAACAATTTGGAAAGGGTGATCCAGAAACACTCTTAATAAAGATATTCAGGATCATTAGTACGCTAGGTGGTTGCCTTTTTGATCCACAAATTTAACAAAAAATTTATATTTTTTTTCCGATTGATGATTAATTTGAATTGGAAATTCTCATTTGAATTATCATTTCATAAAGAAAAACCGGATAAGTGTTACGATTTTAATGAAAGATTTTTGCATTGCACTATTTATCCGATAGAGCTCAACGCCTTTCTCTTTATAAAGGTACTAGAAATATGATTTTCAGTTTTTTTAAACTAGTTCATTTTGTATCACGATGTGGAAACAAGTAGTTGGTTCTTGTTTTTTTTTCAAGCTGATTCAAAAGACCACGCAATTTATTTCTGAGCGTAAATACATTTTCCATAACATATCGAGCTCGATGGCTTGATTACTTTTATAATGAACAAAATTCACCTGAAAAAATGTTTGGATAGGTTAGAAATGACCCAATCGTGGTTCGTTAAAAAAAAAAATGAAGTAGAGTTATAATATAAGCATAGCGAGAAAGATCGAAACAATATCAGAACTGACAATGATTACAGTGATATTCAAATTCGCTGTGATCAATTTGATTTTGCCTCTTTAAGTTTATCAAGAGAAATCCTATTGAATGTGTTTTCTATTTTACCGCCGCTTCTAGCGACTACGGTGAAAAATGTCTGACCAGTGATCCAAAGCGTTCGATTCTTGTTTATTATCAAAAGTTAGGTTCTTTCCTTGTGATTGGGATATGAATTGTCATGAAAGTTTGGTTCTTGTAAATGAAGTGATCTAGAGTTAAAATCAATAATTAGTTGATAACATTCATGAGGCTCTAACGATTTGCCACCGCTGTTTGGTAATTACGTTATGGAATGCTTTAACAGTGGGGTGAAGACATATGGCTCGATACATTCAGCTGTGAGTTATTACGTCAAATGAGAAACCTTGGCATTCGCCACTTGATACTTATAGATTCTAACAATGCATTCACGACCTATTGAAGAAAATTGAATATCCTGAAATAAATATAAATATGGAGAAAGGGGAAAAGATAAACACCTCAAACGATACTATAGCGAATGCCCTGACAACAAGTCAAGGCAAACATTCATCAGCAACCAAAAAGGACGAAAGGATAACAGAAGAAACTAGAGAGCTAATGCAAGTAAAAAGAAACAACAGAAGTGAAGAAGCAACCACAGAGGAAGAGTGGAGGAAAATGAACAAACACATTTTCAAAGCAATAAGAAGAGATATACGGAGATACAAAGTGAGAGAAACTGAAAGAACAATAGAGAATTACAAAAGCATGAAGGTTCTCCAAAGAAAAGTAACGAATGGAAGTAAAGGGATTTGCAAAATGAGAAACAAAGATGGAGAACTCACGATGAATATAAGTATAAAATATTGACTATGTATAGTGGAGGAGTTCTATAAACTCTTTTAAAAAAAGTCAATATGATGATGGTGGAAGAGGACATTGCCAACCAAGGACCAGAAGAGCTTCCTGATATTGCCGTAGAGAAAAGAGATTGAGAAACCCAAAAAATAATAAAGTACCAAGAAAAGACAACATAGTTATAGACACAATTAAAATAGGAGGTCAACATCGGCTGCTGGAAATAAAAGAGTTTTCCAATCTCTGTCTATTCAATAGTGGAGTACCCAGAAGTTGCTATAATTCCATTGTACTCCTGCTTCACAGAAAAGGAGATATAGCAGAAGTAGAGAACTACCGACCAATAAGCCTCTTAAGTTACCTTTACCCGAGATATAACCAAGCGAATAGAAAATTAATTGGATTTCTATTAACCTTATGGCACAGATGGGCTAACGTCGTGGATTTGTATCGAATGACCACTTTCAAAGCGTCAAATCACTTGAAGACAAGACAATAGAATACACCAGAGCTTTAGTAATGACATTCGTGGACTATTAGAAAGCCTTCGATACAATAGAGCTACACGCATTGTGGAATACACTTCAGGAATGTGGAGTCGACTACCGATATATCAAACTCATCCACAATATCCACAAAAATGCAACAATGACGGTAAAAATAAATGTCCATTCACCTCATAACTATTGAACACGATGTCACCAAAACTGTTTACCACAGTCATGGAGAGGCATTCAAAAAATTGGACTGGAGTCAAAGAGGTATAAACATAGACCATAGATGGCATAGTTTTGCAGTTTTGATGTTGCAGGATCTGCAAGAGGTGTGTGAAAAAATCGGTCTTACTATTAATATGTCAAAAACAAAATTCATGACCAACTTTGTTCCCAGCTGTGGCTTGAAGATGGGCGGAGCTGAAGTTTAAATGGTAGATAGATATGTGTACCTTGGCCATAAAATCAGCATCTCAAGAGAAGGCTAACTCTCTCATGGACAGCTTTAGGAAAACGTCAAGGTGTGAAATTCTCGTCAATCTTAAAAGTAGGGTTTTCGATCTGTTCGTGCTGCTAGTGATGACATATAGTTCAGAAACCCTGACACTAACAACATCAACAGCTTAGAAACTTAGAGTAACACAGTAGAATATGGAGAGATCCATGCTTGCTGTGACCTTGAAGGACCACATAAGAAACGAGGATCTGCGCGGAAGAACCGGTGTCAGCGGTGTCGTTGGAGCTCTTGCGAAGCTTTAGTGAAACTAGGCTGGCCACGTTGCACGAATGCAGGATGATCGATGGGTAAATATGCTTCTTGAGTGGAGACCTAGAATAAATAAGTGAAGTAGAGGAAGACCGCCTACGTGTTGGTCGTTAGATATTGAGAGAAACCGCAGCAACCGGATACAAACAACACAAACTGGATTGGAATCAAAAATGATGAGGGATGCCTATGTTCAACAGTGGACGCAGAGGGCTAAATGATGATTATGAGGATGATGATGATATTAAAACTGGTCAGAGAATAAAGCTATTCGCGACAGGTTTAATGCCTAGCCTACCACAGTGTGAACGCCCAATCTTTGTTATATCTTGAGGATCACGGTTTAGAATACTACACTGGTGTTTATGTGGTGTCCAACCTTTGATCCAAGATTTTGTTTGACTATACTTTCACTCAAAGTGTAACCAGAGGTCGACTATCGTAGTTATACCACCTGAATAAATTTAATAATCACAGAATGTTTATTCTTTAGGATTGTAATTTTACTCGTATCAATAAAACATTGACCTTATCAAAAACTACATTTTATCTGAACATTAATAATAAGAAAGGTGTCCTTTTTAGATTTTTTATCTCTTTATGGAAACAGAATTTTTATCTATGCCATGAATACTTTGAGCGACTTCCGTGTTATTGCAATATGATATTGTGAATTATCCTACTGAGAAACTGAATTCGCAAATAATTAAAAAAAAGAGAAGTGACACATCATCTCCGGTTATAACTGGACAACCCCACTTTCTCTATATTTTCACAATATTCCAACGGTGTTACATTACTAATCACTAAACAAAACAGGCAAGTTTCTCACTACTTCAAATTGATCATTTTCGATGATGCTTGGAGTAAAAATATGTCCAAATACCCCACTGAAATAAAATAGATCGCCCCACCATTATTATGGTTCTATACACATTATCAAACTGGTTTATGGAACTATCAGCTACTAAATCGATTTTGGCAATCTTGTAACAATAAAGCTCCGTCCAATTCACTAGTTCAGTGACTACCAAAACCACCTGATAATCGGACGCCTCTCAAACATGGGAAGCCTGATCATGTCAAGTTGTATGCTGTGCCAATTTGACCATTGTAAAATCAAATATTTCACAAATCACTGCAGTGAGAGTTCAATTTTTCACCTGAAACCTTTCTGCATGGACCGTTACTGTATTGTCATAAAATTTGGTGATCATACATCTTTCTCCTGAAAAGAAAAAAATCACTTGTTTTTCACGGAATTTTATTATACAGAAATGACTGTACATCGCTCAACCACTAATTCCTTAACCCTAAATGAGGTGATCTAGGCAAACTTACCTATGAATGTTTAAAATTTTAAAACATTCAAATGGAACTCCATCCCGAGGAAAAATTCAGACATCCAAACTCACCTATATCCAGAATTTCTTCGTTAAGTCTACAGATGGCGTCAAAGATTTAAAATAAATGATTTTTTCTACATTTTTCAAAAACGTACAAATCAATTTTGATAACTTTTGATACCTAGTCTTGGACCATGAAATTACGTTTTTGGTTTCTATAGCGACCGGTTGAAATTGACCGGAAGTGTTATAGAGGGGACGTCATATGTAGATATTTCTTTTGATTTTTTTTGGCAATGACTTTTTGATAATTTGGAATGTTTTTATCTAAAAGGTTGATGTATTAGGAAGTTTTGTGCCAGAATTTTTTTTTTCAACTAGCTTCACAGATATTTTATTATTGATTTGATTCTTTCTAGCATAACAACTCAACCCAGCATGTTTTCGATAGAGGAAAAAACTTTCTTACACACTGGGTTATTAAATGAAAACGTCTAAATCAACAGAAAGTCAATTCCATTAAAAACCAGTGATTTCATATGCAGCTATATCTTTTGATTTTTTATGGAATTGACTTAATAATAATTCAGATGTTTTCATCTTATAACCCAGTATGTGAGAAAGTGTTTTTCCCTGTTGAAAAAATTTCCTGGGATAAGTAGGTATGCTAGAAAAAAATAATTCAATAATAAAATATCTGTGTACTCAATTGAAAATATTTTTTTTGTGGCAAAACCACTTGTCCCAGCGAAATTCCTCAAGAAAGAGAAGAACTCGCCAATACATTGAACCATTAGATAAAATCATCTGAATTTTCAAAAAGTCAATTACAAAAAAATTAAAAGAAATATCAACATGTCACGTCACCTTTATAACATTCCCGGTCAATCACAAACGTTCGCTATAGAAACAAAAGACGTAATTTCATGGTCCAAGACTAGGTACCAAAACTCATCAAAATCGATTTGTACGTTTTTGAAAAATGTAGGAAAAACCAATTTTTTTTTGAATCTTTGACGCCCTCTGTAGACTTAATGAAGCAATCTTGGATATAGGTAAGTTTGCCTAGATCGCCTTATTTTTAGTCAAGGAATTTGTAATTAAGCGTTGTACAGTCATTTCAGGGACACCCTGTAATCTGTATACAGGGTTATTCACGTTATTCGACACGAAACATTATGATCGAAGTATATGATTTTGAAAAAGTTTTTTTTCTGGATGGATAGGAACCCTTTAAGGCTACATTTTAAAAATATTTTCACGTTATACAGGGTGTCCCCAAAACACGAAACGCATCAAAGTTGTATTTTTTAAAATGGAACCCCCTGTATATTGATTAATATTCCAATTCTTCCTTCAATTTTGAACAAAAATTGTGATACAACTAATGTTTCTAAATTCAACCGTTATCGAGATATCGCGTTTTAACAATGGCATTTTTGTAACTTTGACATGCTATAAGATTCTAACTATTCAAGTTAGAGGAAAATGTTTTGCACTTTCTTATCTCAACTTTTCAAGAGCTTTTATGTCATTTGGATAGAAGGTACCGTCAACTGTCAACTGTTTTCGGCACATTTTGACATTTTTTCACAAGAATGAATTTAATCTCCTTGAATAGCTCTTGAAAAGTTAAGATAGGAAAGTGCAATCCATTTTTCTCTAACTTGAATAGTTTGAGTTTCATAGCATGTCAAAGTTGCAAAAATGCCATTTATAAAACGCGATATCTCGATAACGGTTGAATTTAGAAACATTAGTTGTATTACAATTTTTGTTTCAAATTGAAGAAGGAATTGGAATATCAATTAATATACAGGGGGTTCAATTTACAAAAATACAACTTTGATGCGTTTCGTGTTTTGGGGACACCCTGTATAACATGAAAATATTTTTAAAATGTAGCCTCAAAGTGTCTATCCAGAAAAAAAAAACTTTTTAAAAATCATATACTTCGGCCATAATGTTTCGTGTCGAATAACGTGAATAACCCTGTATATTATACATATACAGGATGTTTCATTAATATTGCTAAAAAATTCAGGGTGAGTTTCCTCACTTAAAAATAATAAGAAAACTTTATGTAAAGGTGTGCCCGGAAATGCTTCGTTACAGAGCTACAGAGTGTTGAAGTTTTATTTTTATTTTTGGTTTTTCTAAATAATAGTTGAATCAATGTCAATTTTTCCATTAAAATTGGTATTTGAGAGTTTCTTTTTGTGAGGAATTCGAATTTTATCTCAGTTTGGCTCTAACTTGTAGAGGGCGCCATCTACACTCATTTGTCCTGACATGTACAGCTATAACTTTTTTGGACGTAACCGTATGACATATTTGAGTGAAAAAACATATTTTTCCTTCATTTTTATGCAAAAAAGGCATACTTGTTAGAAGTCGCTACGTGCCACCATTTTCGAGATATTTAGATTTGAAATAGTGAATACATATGATAATGAAATTATGGCCGAGCATTGTGTTTCATTGAGAGTGCCAAAAATACAGGATGAGTATCCTCACTTGAAAATAATAAAAAAAAAATCATTTAGAGATGTGTCCGGAAATGCTTCGTTACGGAGCTACAGGGTGTTAAAGTTATTATTTAATTTTTTTTTCTCAGTTTTTTCATTTGTTTTTGTTTAAATAATATTTGAATAAGCGTTGTCGATAATATTACACAGAAGTCGACTTTTATCTTTTTCACTGAAAATATGAAGCATTAATGCGTAATATGTTATAACTTCTAGCAGGTTACCTTCGCCATAATTTCAAAATCCCATGTATTAATTATTTCAAATTCAAATATCTCGAAAATGGTGGCACGTAGCGACTTCTAACAAGTATGCCTTTTTTGCATAAAAATAAAGGAGAAATATGTTTTTTCACTGAAATATGTCATACGGCTACGTCCAAAAAAGTTGTGGCTGTACATGTCAGGACAAATGAGTGTAGGTGGCGCCCTCTACAAGTTAGAGCCAAACTGAGATGAAATTCGAATTCCGCATATGAAGAAACCCTCAAATACCGATTTTTATGAAAATATAGACATTGGTTCAGATATTATTTGGAAAAAACAAAAATAAAAATAGAACTTCAACACCCTGTAGCTTTGTAACGAAGCATTTCCGGACACACCTTTATAAAAAGATTTCTTATTATTTTTCAGTGGGGAAACTCACCCTGAATGTTTTCGCAATATTAATTAAACACCCTGTATAGAGTGGATGGGTAGTCTTGACTGACTAGTTAAGAACAAACAGTCTCAATATAGTGGGGATGCAGTCAGAAATTGGCCAGGGGAAGTAAAAACAACCCTTTAATGCTAAATCAAGCTTTCGAGAACTTTATTTTCTCTTCATCAGGATTTTCTATATTAATTTTCTATTGATTAAAAATTAAAAAAAAGTGGCGGTTACGAAATACTAGGCACCTATATTTTTTTCCACCACTTGAAATCAATGCGTTTTTTAGGTACCTATTATAGGACATCCTATAGAAAGTTACCTTTATTTTTTATGTAGAATTCATATCTGAAATAATATACCGGGTGTTCCATTTGATTTTGAAAAGTTGGGTCCAGCCCAGGAAAAACTGAGCATCTGCATTTGTCAAATATATATATCAATAAAGTTTCTTTAAAAACAATCAGACTTCATATTTAACATTTTTTCGTAGATCCCATAACTTCCCAGATAAGGTAGTATAGGATCTTATCTGGAACATCCTGTTCATTAGTGATCGCCAAAATTTGGTTTCTCTGCCTTCACTAGCTTTGAAGAATTAGCCAGTACTAATTCTGTTTGGACACCCTGTATTGACTATTGCAAAAATCTTGTAATTTCCCCAAAATAATACAACTTATTGCAAAGTGAACTTGTACAAACCTGACTCTCTCATCAGTTCCACTTGCAATAAACACGTTTGGAGCTAATAATATGAACATTTAAGAATATTTTGTCTGTTTTTTTGAAAGTTCGACCATTATCTTCATATCTGGTAGAAAGTTTTCGGAATCAAGTCCGTCATTGGAAAACTTTGTTCCATTTACTTACACACAATTATTCATTTTGCGCTTTTTGAATTCCATATAAGAAACGGTTTTTTTTTTCAGCTCAAAGCGGGAAAATGCGACCAAGAAAGATCATTTCATCGTGCTATCTCCTTAATCCAAAAACGGTATTTCTTTTGGAAGTTGCTAATGTTTTGTACCTGAAACGACAGGCTCAGAAACATGCGCTGCCAATACAAACAAAAATGTTTACAAAAATTTATGAGAACAGAAATATGTTTTAGCAATTTGCCTCTTCTTATTAGAAATTATCACTTATTTGTTATTGATCTGCAGTGAGTTCACTTCCTTAGTCTATAAGAAACACAAGATCAATATGGAAAAAAGCCTTGAAAAGGTGCTATTTTTGTGGCCACCAATAAAGAAAAAGAATTTCAGATTAAAGCTGGTTCTTGAAGAATTGATGAGAGAATGAAGGGATTTTCAGCAAAGCCAGTATGAAAATTCTGGATTTTCGTTGACCTCTGCTTGACGGACTACCAATCTCAGGATCTAGTGACCACGATTTTTCTCAAACTCAGGTTAAACCTGCATAATATTATGCTTTTTAAATTATCATATTAGACTTTTTTGTTCTATGCGCAGATCAACTTGGAATTATCTTCATAAAGTAGTTGATTGTTCATCGGAACAAAATGAGTTGTATACGTGCATCTGCTTTTGTTTTCATATCAACTACTTGACAGTACTTTACCTTTTTCTGCTAGAGATGGATATGGAGTATACATTATCCAACATTCCGACAGTTAAATGTTCATCATATAAGTTATTGTAGCAAATATGATTGAGATTATATCAAATGTTTGACCTCATGGACTTGAGGGTTTCTTTGTCACACATAATGGTAAACTGAGCATCATAGTCACCCGAGTTATGAACTTCATACAGCATCCATCTCCCGAGTGAAAATTATTGATCCCCTCCCACTACACCAATATTTAAACAAAGTCTCATCCCAACTTCAATACAAACTTTAATAAGCTTTCGAACTCTGATTGCAGGTGATGAAGTGATTCGAAGTTCATTTATTGGAAGTAAGTTTTTATTTAACCGACAGAGACAAGTAAAATCAAATTAACGAAGCGATTTATTTATAAAAAATGTGTTCAACTTTGTTTCATTTCGCGATTCCATCCCAATTTCCGAGTTCTTATTGCCGTATTTGAAGGTGGAGCACAAGGTTGATTTTCACATAGATAAGAATAGGGCACAAGCCTTGAGAGAAAATCATTTTATCTCGCAGTCTGAAGTAGAAAATGAAATATATCCAAGCAGATGCAGCAAGGAAAATATATTGGTTAGTTAGGACTTGACAAGGAATATCAAGGATCCTAAATGATAGCTCTGCAGTAGACTAAAATTCATCAGAATCCTTTTGAATAATGAATCGGACAAATGAAATAGAGAAACGCGCAAGTTTGTAATAAATAAATCAAAATATCTGAGCATTGAAAACCAAAAAAAAAATACCGGTGAACGATGTCCAAAAAAATCAAATTTCAAATTTGATTCGTCCAAATGATTATTACTTATTCGATATTTTTCAATTTGCTGCTTTTGTTAAAAAATACAATGCACTTCTACTCACTGTCTTATTATATTTGAAATTCAATAAGATATGTCGACAAAGAAACATAATTGGGTCGAGTTATTGTTTGGTATGAATTTGGCGTTTTCGACATATCACATCAAAATTCTCACAGCATGAAGAATGAGAAATCGAGAATGTCAAGGAAATTCATATTTAGAGCTTCCAGTACCTTCTCAATCAACCCTAGTCTATAAAGTTAACAATTTTAAATATAAAGCCTGATGATATGAAGATCTGTCTCAAGTCTTGACCAAAGTCTGAAATTAACCGGTCATGATTATTATCAGCATTCGCAACTTGGATATTGCCTCCAACTACATATACTTCTACAAACATTAGTAGTTTGACTGGAAGGTGAAATTCTGTGATCTGCATATCCAGAAACCAGTTTTGTATTAGTCTTACGTATTAGCGTATTATCAAGATAGAACTTTCCTGATTACGTGAAAATGTTGATAAAAGTCGAACGCGAAGAAAAAAAATTATATACTCGGCGTTCAAACTTATAAGAACCAAAAAAAAAAAAAGAAACACATGAATATCGGATTTGAACATATGTTTTTTTTACATTGTTCACGCGAGTATAATACACTCCTGAAATGTTGTCCGTTCGTACCGACTTATAGAGAGCGATGATTTTAGTTGGTTTGGATTAGTCAGAAAACTAAGTGATAGTCGAAGGAAAATCAAAAATCAACTATAGAGAGAGTCCTTGATTCAAATTGCCTATAGCAAAACTATGCAATTGGAAAGATTCAATTTTTCGTGACAAATTCGAAAGACTTTTTTAAAAACTTCATTCAATCAACGATATACAGGGTGTTTCCTAAAGATTGGTAAAAAATTCGTTGTGTGATTCCTGGGGTATTTTCATGAAAAAAAGTTCCTATAAACATTTGCCGAAAAATGCTTCCTAAGGGAGCTACGCCCCTTTAAATAGGGCACCCCGAAGACGGTTTTTCCTCAATATTTCCGAAACCTTACATACAAAAATCATGAAATTTGGTAATATACATACAAACTTTTAATGCTGAATGAGAATTTGAGCTCAGAATTTCAAAATTTTAATCAGGGGCGTACCATACTGGCGTACCATACCATTTAAAAAATTGGATTCTTTTAACCTTTCACCCCGCCAGTATGGTACGCCCCTGATTAAAATTTTGAAATTCTGAGCTCAAATTCTCATTCAGCATTAAAAGTTTGTATGATGTACCAAATTTCATGATTTTTGTATGTAAGGTCTCGGAAATATTGAGGAAAAACCGTCTTCGGGGTGCCCTATTTAAAGGGGCGTAGCTCCCTTAGGAAGCATTTTTCGGCAAATGTTTATAGGAACTTTTTTTCATGAAAATACCCCAGGAATCACACAACGAATTTTTTACCAATCTTTAGGAAACACCCTGTATAGATGTTTGAATTAAAAAATAAAAACTAGGTAGTCCAAAAGTAGATATATATGTTTGAAACGGTTATGTATCTTAGCCAGATGTTCCTGAATGACTGAATGATTATTCAAATGCATTTTCTCTGTTTGGTAGATGATGTGGATCATATAACAGATTTTCGGAGTTTTTTTTTACTTGAGTTCATCATTGTTACACTTCGTTTCGTCTTTAACCGTCTTCAGACGTAGTTAACAAGTGAAATTTCTGGAAATAAACTGCTCAACAATTGAAATGATCCACTCCGCAAAAATGGTTTAAAAATTGTTTGGAGTTTTTAAATGACCATCAAGGAAAAAATTGATGTTGGTAACATATTTTTAATGAAGAGTCAGTGTTTATTCTCAAAATAAAAAAAGAATATTCACGTAATTGAAAAAAAAATGAAAAAACGAACAAAACATAATTGACGAATTATTTTTACAACCTCAAAAACGAATCAATATTTGGTAGGTCCTCCTCGTTTACGAATAACCCCCGAGACCTGTTTGGCATGCTGGTTATCAGGTTAGATATGAAATGTTGATCAAGCTGATTCCATTCCTCTACAACATTTTTCAGAGTGGATCATTTCAATTGTTGAGCAGTTTAGATGCTACAGATAGAGAGGAGGTAAAAAATCCAAAAGTCTTCACAAAATTTTTTAATTTTTAGCTCAACGCGTTTCGGCTACATGCCATTATCAAGAGCATTTAGACTGGAACAAACAGTAAGAAAATAATGAAACGAAACAAAGTTAAAAGGAGGGTACTCACAGTCATAATATATCACATTTCATATAAGAGGCGAAAACATTGAAACAAATAACGGTCAGAGTATATAAGACAAAACTCAAACACTTATCACATTTCGCTAACTGTCAACAACACAAGATCTAACCTCACCACTACTGGTTCAATTGAACTATTTGAACAGCCTGATCAATTTGGCCGCTTCAACAAAATTCGCAGCCACTTGTTCGTTCAGTGGCGTGACATGACCGGTTTTGGTCAATCCAAAGTTTTGGATATCTCTAAATTTTCCAAAACATCCAATCTTCTCCCCACAGATACATTGTGTAGCATTTCAAAATTTGAAGAAAAATCAAAGATGTGTCCAGACTCCCTTAGATGAACACCAAAAGCAGATCTATTGTCTATTGGGGACTTCAAAGAGTTGAGGTGTTCTTGAACCCTATCTTGAAATTTCTGCCAGTCCTTCCCACGTATTTGGCAGGACAATCATTACATGGAAGTCTGTAAACGCCACTTTTATCTGAAGTATCCACCCTATCCTTAACTCTAGAAAAAAGTTGTCTAATATAAGATCTAGAACTAAACACAATTTTAACATCGTTGCAAAAATTCTTGAAGATATTGCCAATTTTTGTTGAAATAGGACCTAGGTAGCTAAATTTCAGATGTCTGGGGGGTTGCCAAGGTGAAATAGTCTGGTCCTTAGTATTCAGGAGAGTCCTTTGAAGCTTTTTGTGCTTTTTGGAAACAAGATTGTCGATAATGTGCTTTTGGTAACCGTTGTTAGTAGCTATTTGGTAGATTATGTTGAGTTCTTTGACAAAATTGACAGGAGACAGAGGAACCATGAACATTCTATGAATCAATGAATGGAACGCAGCCATTTTATGGGAAAAGGGATGGTTAGAGTCAATTGGAATGGTATGATCTGTTTGAGTGGGCTTTCTGAATATTGAATACGACAGTGTGTCGTCCTCTCTTGAGATCGATAGATCCAGAAAATTTATGGACTTTTTTGTTTCGACTTCCATTGTGAATTTGATGCAGTCGTGTACTCCATTCAAAAGATCCAAAAATTTATCCAGCTCACCCCTAGATCCCGACTAAATGACAAACGTATCATCAACGTATCGTCTCCAGAAGAACACCCTATCGATCAGCTCATGATCAAGCCTGAAAAGTTTGCTTTCAAAGGGAGACATGAAAAGTTCTGCTAGATATGGCGACAGGCTAGATCCCATAGGGAGTCCTTCTTTTTGACGGAAAAACTTATTGTTAAACCTGAAGTAGTCAAAATCCAGACACTGTTCCAAAAGATTCAACACTCCACTTCTATCTTCAATTCATTCACTAAATTGATTGATGACCTTAGTTTAGATGCTTCCAGAATATTAGAGTGATACTAATTTTTTACTCGAGTGTGTCAGTGCGTCGGCGTCGAAGGGAGACTCAATTGAAACTTGAAATCAATAATTAAATGGGAAATTCGAATCAACAGCGTCGTCAGAGACTAGGAGTCAAATCGAATGATGCTATTTCTCATATTAGAGATTGTTTTTGGGGTACCGTCTCCATTTTGGGCCGATGATTAATTACATTATAATATCGCGAATCATTTCAACTTCGGTTACAGAGGACATCTACTTACTGGAGATAAGAAGAGAATAGAATGCTCTGTGTATTGATTGTTTTGTTTCACTTTAATATTGATAATGTAGTGTGATTCTGCATATATCTATCAACTATATATGGGAACCGTGCCATTTGAACAACGAGCGACGCTTGATGCCAGGATGAGATAGAAGAACCCACATAGTTTTGGCTTGGTTTTCGCATAGGTCTAGCCTATGAAATCAGTTCTTGAAAGTTTGTATCCAGATCAGTTACGTGAAAATGATTTGATGATTTAATACACAAATATTGTTATTTGTAGTACATGAAAGGTAATTTTTATTTTCTGCCAAAATAGAAATATATCCGTGTTATGGGTTGAAGCTAGAAATTATGCGTACATAAAATCGATGGATATGGAACCAAGAGAATCACCTGAATATCTGCATCTTTGAAAAATTCATATCACTTTCATTAACCAGAATTGCAATAGCATAAAAAACCTTGTCTGGACTGAATCTCAAATATAACAGAAAGAAAGGCAAATACCCTGGAAAACCCTACCTACAATAACTTTTGAAAGGCAATCAAGACAAGAGTCAATTTAAACGAGAATTGAATGTGGAAGACGCTCGAAACCAACACTCACCTGCTTGGTACTAGAAATGGATGGTAAATCTTTCGAAAAATTGGAAATTCCACGGATCTGTTTTTATTGACCAAAGTCTCACGATGGATTCTATTATTTTGTACTCGGGTATGTGCAGTTACATGTGGAAAAGCGACTGCGATTTTTGAACTGGTGGAAGAAACATGAGTTAGTTGTGACACGACATAGAAAGATTGGACAATCAAGAAAACTAAAGTTGTTCGAAGCATAAAATCAAATTCACAAGATCACTAACTTAACATTTCACATGAAAATATTCATTGTCTTTTCAGCGACGCTGCCATGTACCCTGAATGTTTCAAAGCTTTTTGAAAAAATAAACGAAAAAATAAATTAATCCAACTGCTTATCTTCCAAATCACCCATCCTTAACACCTATAATTCCATTGATCTTTAGTTTTTTGTCACAGATGACTTTTCTGTCATCAGAAAACATTATTAAAGGTGAACATTTGAATTGAAGTTAACATTTCGTGTATAAACATGGCAACATCTGATCGCAAAACCTTGACTTGAGGCCTATGACGGTATTGTTTACAAATAAAAGCTTAAATGAGGTTAGTGCGGTTTTGGTGAGTTCATTCCACAATTTCTCAGGACAAAACCTACCTCTGCGAATTATTTTCTATCCTGAATTGCGCTATTCACGTAGTGTTTTATTGATTAACAATGACAAAACTTTATGCGTCTTGTTAGGTATTTCAAGTCTATGGTTCAAAATCGTTAAATATCAATACTCATCCTTCAGGAGTACCTATACAAAATTAGATAAAGGCTAGTCAATGAAAGGGGTGTAGAGCTTTTTTTTCCACGTTGATTATCGATTCATCAGGTTTCGGAAAAATCAAAGTGTCCTAACTTGCAACTATAAACTTGGTTATTTGAAAAGAAATAATTGAAAAACGGCTAATCAAAATACATATGACTAAATTGACTAAATTCTTCAAAATTTGTAAGAACAACCTTGAAGCATTAATTGGAACATTTTTTCTGTATCACCCCAAATAAAGATGTGGCAATTTGTGTAGGTATATACATATTCGAATATTGTACCTGAGTTCAAATTTCCAACTATTATACACGAGAAGACGGGCATTATATATTTTTTTGGAAAGGAGACATCTATTGTCTGACCCCTATAAGTGCCATTTTCAGAGATCTCAGAAGGTAGATGGGTAAATCCCTGTCCAGTGACAGTATGATAAATTAACATTTTCAGACAGAATATCATTAGTAATACTTTGCAGGATCCGATGATTTGTGATTGCTCATGCAAATTGATTGAACATACTTGAAATGTCAATTGAGTTTCCGTAATAGTCGACGTGGGTGGTTACACAATCATTATGTATTAATTTACTGAAAAAAAATATCATATACAAATAGATGAGATGATCAGTCGATATAGTGATGGACGTATACTCTAATTAGGAGTCGAGTTGCTCATAATCAAAATAAGACACATGATAATATATTTTTCTTCGAACTAAATCCAAGGCGTAAGGTGAATTATACAGGTGGAAAATGCAGAACTCAGAGTATTTTATTGATAATAACATTCCAATAGGTTTTCCTGATAATAACAGTTGAAAAGATGCTACACCCACAATTTATTTCATTTTTTGGGTAACGTTAAAAAATACAATATCTATCACGCATTGGTGATTAAAATTCTTCTGAATCACTCCTTGGAATCAAATACTGCACTCTAAGCTACTCTCACCATATAGTGTGCAAATATGCATTTAAGATTCAAATTCACATTTTCTTTAGAGAATTAAATTTGAGACTCAAGGGAAGGTAAAAATGCCAAAGAAAGGCATCTTTTTTTTTACTTCCATTAAAAAAATGCCATATAATGCCAAAGAAATATGCGAAGGAACAACTTCACTATATTGTCAAGAGAAGGGCTTGAAGAGTTTTCGAGTTGACCCTGATTTATCAACTAAAGGCTACTGCACGAATAGGATGAGGGGCATGTTGAGATCTTTCCTATTCCTGAGCCTTAATGGTAGATTAGATTATCCTTTTAATCTTTAAAGAAGTGTTATTCTGACAGCAGAAGAGGATTTTTGCCAAGAAGCTAGACTGACACTATTCTTTCAACTCCTTGAACCAGCGCAGGTTTCCTGGATTGAATTTATATTTAAAAATTGCTGAATCATGATGGTGAAGATAACTAAGTGGGTTTAGTCCGAATGTCGCGGATACACCTCGAAAAGTTATGAACATGAGATCGAACATTATTTAGCTCAAAGTTGGTAACAATGAAGTTGCACTCACAAAGCAGAAACTTCATCTGCCGTTCAAATACACGTGCCGGAAAATAGTCTGAAAACGGGTTTAAAAGTTTTAAAGGAACACTGTTTATCATAATCACAGAAAGTGAAATGGGTAGTGCAATAACCAATCAGCTGGAACTGTCATGGAAGCCCAAGCATTTGATTTACGGTAAAACATATCATTTTATATCATGTAGCGTCAAAAAGATTGTATAAGTAGTTTCAAATGTAAATATTTTGAAGTTTTTGTGACCGTTTTCAAATTTTTGTAGCCAGTTGATTACATACCTATAAGTGCCAATTCACAATGAACGTAAGCGTAATACAACCGTTAACGTGACCGTAAACCTAACAACAAATATTACGTTAGTGTTCACATTAAACATAAACATGATTCGTAAAATCGTTACGTGCGCCGCGTACTTGCGTCTGTTATTCCTTTCAGCATATAATTGTGAACAGACATACCGATACAGTACATTTATCTTCACAGATTACGTTTCCGTTACGTCTTTTTTACGTATTACGTTCATTGTGAATTGGCACTAAAAAAATTAGCGAACCAATCCACAACCGTATTCAACCAATTATCATTATTACGGCCACTTCCAACAACATGAATCAATTAGAAGTCCCAACTTCATTACTTTGTCGACCAAAAATGAAAGAATGTTGCTGATACAACAGTGCAACCTACTACAAAGATAAGTCAATAAATCATTATTAATGAATCTCGTAATATCAACTTATCTATCTCGACCACTCTTCCGTGCTAGAAGTATCCTTTTACTTTATAGCGAACAGTTTTGTGATCACTTCCACAACTACCTATGCAGTGCAGAGTGGGCAACGTCTTCTCATTCATAATGACTGTAGGCGTTCATAAATTTGGTTAAATGGAGTAATCTCGGAAAATTGTTCAATATGAAGCCTGGATGTTGGAAAAGTTTTTGTAATAGCAAAATGACTCGATTTACTGTAACCGTGACGAAAATAAGTGTGAAAATAAAAGTCTTCCTGTACGATCATGCTTGACAAATCATAACTATTAAGCATATTATTGTCTTGTTCATGAAGTGAATTTATTAAGGAATTGATTTTTATGGTATAGAGCACTTCTCATTTCATTACAAATAGAAATCCTTCTTTTCAATTTACTAGGCTATAAAATGAAAAATAAAGGTCCCCCTTGACGAATTGTCACGTTTCCCCGATTTCTGAGTACCCTTTGATTTGATTTGAAAGTTTTTCATGGAAAAGCCATGTTCAGGTGTTTCTAAGAGAAATAGGCTTTTCAGTTAGTATCAAAAGAATTTTGTGTCCCTCCCATTGGATCATTGGATACGAAGTGGACATATTGTATATGATGTACCTTTAATGAATATTGATAAATGAGAATGTATACTTCTGCGTTCTCAACTGTAAGTTTGTTTTTGAAATTTCACACTCACCTTATTACTTTCAATTTGATAAATATAATATGAGTACAGTGAATCCATGCTATTGCTGAGAATTTCGGAAAATGCGCAATTTTTTTTTTAAGTATATAGGGGTGGTTCACAATAGCTTAACTCTGAGTTTTCGGGAAAATCGGCAGTGAGCTTTCCAGTCATCCTGAAAATAAGTCACTACGTGTGTTCGCCGTTCCTATCACAACAACGGTGAAATATCATGGAATCATAGTTATTTAGAATTACAGTTCCAATAAATTTGTTTTCTAAAATCAATAGTAAGAAATCTACGAGGTGATTTCCAAATATGACATGGAGAAAAAATCGTAAAGGTTACGAGGAAAGTTGTGCAGAATAACGTTCCCAGACAATTTTAATTTATTCAATGCTACTTTCATTAATAGTTATTCATGGTACTTGTGTGTTGAAAATAAGTCACACCAGAAAGATTTGTATAAATTCTCAAGTGACTTGTGGAATATAACGCACGAGTGTCTTTCAACGTTTTATCCAACAAATAGAGGAAATCGTTTTTTATGACATGACGGACAATTTGCATATACATTTTCAAGTGACTTGACATTTTATATACGTATTCTAGACATTTTATTTGGAAGTCACCAGCAAAAAAATTTTCCCGAAATATCCAAAAATATACTAAATGAATGAAAAAGAAGACGCGAATTTCACTGCATGATCGCGAAAGGGGTGAAGCCATATTACCCTCCCGAGAGAAAGGCAGCCATCTCAGTCAATATGTCAGACGGAGATGGTTAGTGTATTCTGTGACGTATTGGATGTTGATTGGCGCTCTTTAATCGGTGATTACTACATTATTAGAGGTCGTAGGTTGATTTTTTAAACATCAATGGCATCAGTACTCACTAATCCTCATATTTTTCATATTTCCAATAAAATTGCAAATTGTCCATTATAAGTAAATATAAGTTTCAGGTTCAGAATGACTAGACAGTGACATGTTTACAGTTTGGTCAAAATAGGTTATTTTTTGTTTGCTGGTGACTGGTGAGTTATGGATTTTAACACACTAGTCTGTTATTTGACTCTTCACTTGTCCAAAATGACATCAATAACACACCTTCAAGAGGATTCATCTGGTCTGAAATTTCACTCCATGCAAGCATTTTTTCTGGATTGTGCCATTTTTTTATTTCATCACCTTTTGGAACAATTCAACAAAAAACAAAAGTTTTATGAGGAAGGTGAGATATCAAACTAGGCAACTAGTGCAATAACTAAATTGGACCTTTCTGAGATCATTTCTGATAATCTCCGTTTGATATA
Organism: Orchestes rusci; assembly: GCA_958502075.1. NCBI lineage: Eukaryota > Metazoa > Arthropoda > Insecta > Coleoptera > Curculionidae > Orchestes > Orchestes rusci. The sequence continues at coordinate 18,731,057 of OY293304.1, read as the reverse complement.
ATCAAACAAAAATCAGAAATACCTTTCACGAAATCTCAAGTAATTTACAATAAATTGCCACCGTCTTCGAACAAAATCTATACCCATCAAACTTATATTGCTAGCAGTGCTGTTTGGAGCGGACGAATACCCTTAACTATTATACGTTCGATAGAAAAATGAACATGTAACAACTACGACGGTCGAGTGATATCTTTATTATATGTTTGATGAGAATTTTTCTAAAAAGAAGTCCATTGTTATACTTCTGCCTAGCAACGAGTGCACAATATCATTTCGCACCATTTCGCCATATCAAGATCCTGATTCTTTTTAAACTCTTCTAGATAAAAAAGTTTTGAATCAGAGTGTTTGAGATATTGATTCTGAATAACTTTCGTTGCATGATATTTTATCGTAGCTCTGATAGGAACGGAAAAAGGTCGAAAAATTGGAAGTCGCTGGCTGGATCAAATCTGTTGAGCTTGAAAGACGAAAAGTCACAACTTTATAACGTAACAAGACAAGATAAAACCCAATTTTTCCACATCTTGGATAAACTTTTAGTTTTTCGAATTAAGCATGGATCATTCTAGAAACAAAGCTCATTGGAGAAAAAACCAGAGAAAAGAATGAAGAGCGGCCTCAATGCATTACAGACTTGCAGGAGAATGATTGGTGAGAAATAATAGGGACCAACACTTAACATTTTCAATTGATTCACTCAAGCATGCTCGAAGTATATGTCTTTTTTTTCATTCAGGACATTACCAGTTGTTTCTTTAGGAAAAGAAGCGATGATCCTTCTCAGTCACTCAGATTGTTAAAATAAACACGGCTTTATTTTTGTGGAGTGATCATCCACAAACAAACATAGCATCAATGTCTAGGATGTGGTACATTTTGTTGACAAAGCAATTCACGACAAATGACAGTTACTGACGTGAAAAAGGTTAATGTAGGATATCAAAATGCTAGGCTTCAACGATGGCCATCATGAAAAACATACACATATATACGGGTTATTCACGCTTTTCGACACGAAACAATATGGCTGAAGTATCTGATTTTAAAATAGTTTTTTTTCCTGGATGGATAGGGACCCTTTATCTTCACGTTATACAGGGAGTCCCCAAAACACGAAACGCATCAAGGCTGTACTTTTTCTAAATGGAACCCGCTGTAGATCAATTGATATATAGATTTTTTCTCCAATTTTGAATAAAAATTGTGATACAACTAATGTTCCCAAATTCAACCGTTATCGAGATATCGCGGTTCAAAAATGGCATTTTTGCACCTTTCACATGCTGTAAAACTCAAACTATTTAGGCCAGAGAAATATGGTCTGCACTTTCCTTTCTTAACTTTTCAAGAGCTATTTTGTCATTTGAATAGAAGGTGCCGTCAACTGTCAACTTTTTTCGACACATTTTATTTTTTTTTCACAAGAATGAATTTAATCTGCTTGAATAGCAATTGAAAAGTTAAGATGGGAAAGTGCAAACCATTTTTCTCTAACTTGAATAGTTTGAGTATTATACCATGTCAAAGGTGCAAAAATGCCATACTTATGACGCGATATCTCGATAACGGTTGAATCCAGGAACATCAGTTTTGTATCACAGTTTTGGTTACAAATTGAAAAAAAAAATGCAATATCAATTGATATACAATATAAAATATAACTTTGATACGTTTCGTATTTTGAAGACACCCTGTATAAGATGAAAATATTTTTAAAATGTAGCCTAAAAGGGTCCCTATCCATACAGTAAGAGAAACTTCTTTAAAATGAGATACCCTAGCCATAATGTCTCGTCTCGAATAACCTTGTATATGTTCATACAATAATTATCATAAGTTTTCATAGAGAAATTCATTATTTGAATAATAGCCCCTGCTGACCAATAGTTCCTTGGTACACCTTTGGATTTTTGAAAAAGGTTTCACCTTTTTGGGCAAACTATTGAACAATTTTGGCATGTTTGCAAGACAACTGCTCCAGATGTGTACTTTATTTGAGTGCATCATCGATTTGCCCTACCAGAAACCTGATGGAGTCCACAGTTTTCACTTGTATGGAGCCAATCCAGTACACATTTTAAAGTCATAGTTTTGGTCTTCTCAATATCTAGTCTGACACAATCAACTTTCCACCATCTTCCAAGAATCACGAGATCTTTACTAATCATCTCCTCTAAGTGCACGGATAATATAAAGTTTCACAAGATGGTTATGTCATCAGCAAACATTGTGAAAGACTAGGTCATTCCCACATTTTGTAGGACATTGATATAGAGAAGACACAGGATAGGTCCCAAGACCAAACCCTGAGAAAAACCAGTCTTGCTGGCCACATGTCGTGTCAAATTATCTTTGAATATAACCATTTGCGCTTTTTCTGATAAATCAGACGATATCCATTTTTGGAAAGATCCTCTGAAATCACAGACTCCCAGTTTTCTCAGCAAAACTCCATGATCTACACAATCAAACGCCTCAGAAAGATCGCAAAATACCGACGCTGGGCTTTTACCATCATTTAGTCGCAGATATAGATTCTCCATTGATGAGGATACGGCCTCGTCTCATGTTTTTCGATAAAGCTCATCATCCAATTTTTCACTGGAGTCTCTATCAATTTGATGGGTCATCGGTATTACCACTTTTGAAAATGGGAACATCTTTAGATAGCTTCAAAGAACTAGTCATCCTCCCAGTCACAAAGAAGTCATTCATTTATCAAAACGTCGACGAGATGATCTCCCAAAACGTCCATCATATCGTCCAATCCTGAAAATGTTTTGCTTTTGTATGCACAAGGATATTTTTTCTCAATCGCATCAGAAGAAGATAAGTAAAAAGACTCCTGAACGCGTAGTCGGTTCATATGCTTTATCCTTTGATAATGGACAATTTGCATACATTTTCAAATGAGTTGAAATTTTATAAACGTTTTCTAGACATTATTTGAAAGTCACTAGCGAAAAAATTTCTCCGAAATACTCAAAAATATACTAAATGAATGAAAAAGAAAACGCTAATTTCACTGCATGATCGCAAAAGAGGTGGGGTCATATTACCCTTCCGAGAGAGAGAGAGTCATCTCAGTTAATACGTCAGACGGCGATAGATAGTGTATTCTGTGACGTAGTGGATGCTGATTGGCGCTCTTTAATCGGTGATTACTACATTATTAGAGGTCGTAGCTTGATTTTTTAAACATCAATGGCATCAGTACTTACTAATCCTTATATTTTTCATATTTTCAAAAAATGTGCAAATTGTCCATTCTTGTTTCGCGACAAACCCCATCTTTTTGCTCTATTCTCCGATCAAATACGTACACGAATAGTGTAGAAAATGAAATGCATTTTTGTAAACGGATTAGCTGGAGAACTCAGTACCTGTCATTATTTTTTCCTATTTGAAACAGAAAGCAGTCGCACGGGATAATTTTGTTATTATAATATAATGTTAGGTCCACAACTTTCAAAATAAAAAAAAAAATCAAAAATCAAATGTAAGTATGCCGCAAAATAATAAGGCACTATTTTATACTAGACAATACATACCATTGAATTTTATAATTCATTTGATGGGTTCTCAGACTCCATATATATACTATTTATTATTACTTTGAGGTATCATTTGACGGTTGGGGTAAAACTATCAAGGTGTTTTAGGCTGTCCATTGTTGAGCATGCATAGCGGAATTATCATATTTTTCCTCATTCATAGACATTTCATAACCTTCTTCTAATGGCCTTTGAGAGATGGTCTTGCTATAAACATTGAAGACAATCTTGGTGACGTCCCTAGAACCTTCTTCAGAAGAAGTAATTACAGAAAATAGCGTTTGTAATAGAATTTCAAGTTGGAATATTTCTTCTGGAAAAATTAAATGTAGTTCAGAACTGCAGCAGAAAATACTTACTTAGGTGAGGATCAATTTGTCAAAGATATAATATCTTGTATCTAGTGAAACAAGAATTATATTTTTTATCCACGATATGATATGATGAAAATAAGTCAGCTGTTTATCGCAACTCAAAGCAGAATGGATGGAGGATTTTGTCTTGTTTTTATTTGGGAAAGAAAATCTAGTGGCAAAAATTTGATGAACTTCGAACGTCAGTTCCCCGAACAGCGCTAATTGTTAATGTGAAATGTTGTAGAACCTAACGCCATCTATCGGTTGATTTTTCACTTGTCTGATAGACACGAAACCCCTTGATACCGTTCTCTTGGATTGGTCATGGTCAGACTAAGAAAACTGTTTCGAGATTTTCCTAATTATTGTTAATGAAAAGACCATCATTTGATGAACAGTTCGGGTTCGTTGTTTTGACGCTGGAGGCCAAAAACTATTACATTTTTTTAATTGATTTTTTATTTTGTCTCGTTGACCTGTGTTTTGCCACATTTTTATCACGTGTGATTGAGAAGGCGAAACAAGATTCGGTAGTTGCCAACCATTCGCAGTTCGCCAACCACCGAATGTTTGGCCACGGCTTTAGGTTCATACTGACTTCAGAAGCGTTCGTATCTGGATCAAAAATGTTCAACTGGTTAATAAACGCAATATCAACTTGCAAGAAGACCAAAGGTTTCTCGTTGATGTCATTTTAAACTTTATAATTCACATGAGTGGCTGCTTACAAAAATCACATGAGACTGATGTGAGAGAGATTATGAGAATTTAAACAAATGTTCAAAATGCTATGGTACGCGTAAAAATTTTCAAGTTATTTGTAAGTGCAAAAGATCGTTCATCATACATGGTGTTTCCTAAACATTGGTGAACAATTATCATTCGTGGGGTTCTCACAATAAACATAAGCGATGGTTTTAACACTTACATCTTTCATTATGGTACGACACTGATAAGAATTTTGAAGCTCAAACTCTGATTCAGGATTAAAACTCTATGCTTTGTACCCAATTCCATGATTTTTGTATGGACGGTTTTGGTAATATGTAGAAAACCCGTCTTCAGCGTGCTCTGTTCAAAATAGCCTACTTAGGAAACATTGTTTGTTTATGAAAATATCTCTGCAATCAACGCACGAATAATATCCGAATATCCAGGAAACACTATTGTGTATATGTATAATATATGTGTATGATATTATCGACAAAATATACCGAAATATTCTAGTTTGAATATATTTTGACAATCACCATCCCATGAATATGACGTTAATATTGGTCAAATTGGTCAACACCTGAAAACATGAAATGGTGAAGATAAGTAGTGTGATATGGATATATTCAATAAACGGATTTGTTTCTTGATAACAAGAGCTGAGCATTACAGAAAAGTCCTTTCTAACGAAGAAATCTGTTCGAAAAGTCAATCAGTGCTCATACTTGCTGAAAAAATCTTTCAAAGAGAGTAAATACAATAATTCTATTCCGTTTGATGCGATTCCATCTCTGTTTCTTGAAAGAAAAATAGCTATAAAAATTTATAAGCCGTGTTCGCTCACTCAGTTTGACTCACGTTCGTTATATATTTGACTTGTAATGATTAGATGTGGCATATCACGGATCACATCAAAGGCGATTTTTTCGAAATCAAATTGTATGATTATAGAAATTCACTCCAGACGAGAAAAAAAACCCTTTATTTCTTATGTTAATGTTATTTTAAAAATACTGCGATTATACAAAATATCCTTAGCAAATATTCTGGAATTCACCGCTTCACTTATTTATTATTTGAACATGAAGAGATTTGAGTAAAAGTAAAAGATGGTTTTAGAATGTAACGCTCTCATATTATGGAGTGTTTGTCTGGAAAATATAAATCTATTCATAATAACTATTATTTTTATGGTGTACTGATTTTACAAGAAAGTTTGGGGATTGTTTATAAATAAAACTCGGATTTGGAAGTCGCGGAATGGTTTATAGAACTTCCTTTCAACAAAAAACATTTGTCAACTTGTTTGGACTTTATATACCATCTTTGAGTGAAAAAATCGATTTTTTTCTTCGACTCTAATGGGTTTTAAGCTACTCACATTGGCACTGCCTTTCATTGTTGAAAAGTGTCACGGTCATTCACTTGATCTCATTACATAAACCAAATGACTTTTGTAGGGTGGTTTATTTTCAAAAGATGAAGATATTTTCACATGATATTTTAAAAAATTGAGAAATTCACATTCCACAAATTGTCCTTTACAGTTTGATTCATCAGTAGAAATATTCAAAAATTTCAGAACCACTTCGAGATCTTGAAATATAACAATACAATGCATTTATGCATCAGCTCAAGAGTTGGTAGTTTGGAAGATACAGGTTTTCGAAGTTATTTTTTGAATCTCAAATTTTGTCTTTTTTGATTTGGTTTTCAGGTCTGTTGCAACAAAAATGTATGTATCTCGGACCGATAAATAGAAATTTGATACTACTACCTGGGAACGTCACTTTTTGATTTGACATATTTTTTTTTGTGCGTCGATTTACTAAAAATATGATAGCTCTCTGGCCAAGTCCAAGATTACGATTAACTAAACAATAAAGTACCTGGCGGTAAACCCCGACCAAAAGCGTTTCCGGAAAGAGCACGTCACTGACCAACCCTAAAAAAGTGTTCTGCTCTTCATGGGCATGTAAAAGAGCTATAGGAACAACTTACAAGCTGAAACCCAGAATTGTAGATCTGATGGTTATCAGACCTCTGATCGCACGCGAAGCCTTTTACCAAATATACAACATTTTCGTTTTTATCTCTAGTCATTTGCTCAATGTCCTTTCCGATAATGTACAATATCGTATCATCCGCAAAGAGAACAAGTTTACTTTTATGGACTATTTTCACAATGTCATTGATATACAACGGTATCAACAATGGGCCTAATACCGTTTCCTGTGGTACTCCATACTTCACGTTGACAACATCAGATACAGTATTCTTGAATTCAACACATTGAGATTTACCAGATAAATGTGATGTAGACCACTCCAGGACATTTTCCATAATACTCATGTTTTGCATTTTTTTAACAAAATGTTCCGGTCAACTATTCAAAATGCTTTTTTAAAGTCCAAAAAGACAGCCAATACATAATGCGTACAGTGTGAAGCTTTGAGAAACTCGTCGCACACATTCACAACAACACTCTTACACGAATGATTCATCCGGAAGCCTGACAGAGACCAGCTAATTGTACCTAACCACAATTAGCTGGTCTCTGTCACAGAATTCCACCAGTTGTACTTTGACAGTCATCTCCAAAATTTTCTCGAATGCTGGCACTGTATTGATTGGTCTAAGATCCGTATGCTGTTTTGAATCATGTACTTTTGGCACCGGTACAATAGTTGTCATTTTCCAGGGTTTAGGAAAAATGCCTCTAGAAGGGAGATATTATAATATCCAAGAGCCTGTCCCCAACACTCTTGCACGCGTCACGCATCATAACTTCTCTACCCCTCCTTCCACAAAATTTGGTACACTTCTTTTGATCATCAAACTTATTTTTTTGGTGTGAAAGTTTTTGAAAAATCTCTACCAGTGGCGTTCGAACAGGATTTGTATTGAATTTCTTAAAAAAAAAATAGTACGCCACCGCTTTTTCTTGAAATCAATATTATTTTGGAAAATATTCATTTACTATGGAGCTGATTCAGTCTCTTGATATTTTTTTCTGTAAAAGTAATAAAAGCCATTTTGATTCATGACAAAAGCCGATGTGTGGTTCTTTTTCATTTTTTTAATTTTTGAGAAAATGTTATTTGAGAAATGTTCTTCTTTTATCAAGTTCTGCCTCACGTTAAAAGGAAAACAACAGCCTTATTATTTTGAGCTCTTCATACGATTCTGAAATTTCAAACTATTACTCATGACTCACCCTGTAAAATCTTGGACAGCATGTATTACCTCTAAAGATAATCGTCTGTATTGTTTTCGATGACAAAATAAAGCGAAATTACATATTTGGAGCATGATTTCGCAATATTAACACACGTATGTAAACGCAAAATAGCTCGCGATTAAAATTATTATTGTTTACATAATTTTCTAATGTTGTTGGTGTGGCTCAATAATGACCTGATATTTGGCCCTTGTTTAATTTAAATCCCAATAAATGTGATAAAAATGTATGTGTTAATTTCAACATATATTTTTCTGTATCTCTTGAAATATACCTTACATTGATAAGACCATTTATTTTTGGATACCTAACTTAAAAAATCAAAACATTTATTTAGTCGTGCTTATTTTAGTACACCGTATAAAACATGAACGCATGAACAATTTCATAATGATCCATAACGTTAGTCCTTTTGTGTAACAATTGAAATCAAAATAACAAGAATTTATTGCACTGAGTTCGAAGCTCTTTCATATGAACAGTGTTGCTGGCAAAACTGAATTTTGTGCAGTGTATGATATATTCAAACTGGCGACTTTTTTGGAAATGTGATTGTTATGAGTGTCATGCTATAAAATGTGTTAGATGTAGATACAAGTGCATCTTAGAAGATGGAAGTTGAAGATCTTAGGTTTGTTTTATCGAAAGCTACATCATGTTTTCCTTGATACATTTTTCCGTCGCTACACGGGTATTCATCGCTCTAATTCAATGTCTGTATTTATATTAGATTGTCAACCCTTCACGTTCTTATCAGGATTTATAAACAAAAATAAGATCTGAGACCGAGGTGAATAATAAGTCACCGTGCATCATGATGTCGTGATTGTTTGTCTAGAAAACGATAAAGCTGAAATGGTTGTCACGAATTTTGTTTAATGAATCTTAACACTATATCATTGTATTAGTCAGGACTAATAAATTTGTTGATGAATAAATGAGGGCAGCAAGCATTCGATTGGTATTTTGGTTGCGCATTTTTTTCAACAAAAACTTCTTATAGGTACAGGATTTGTCATTTTATAGTGTCTAATATTATTTTCCAGAAAATTCCGAAAGGATTAATGTAATTTCATTAACCATCTTAAACTGTTCCGAGAATATCAGTAATTTTCAGATCTACTGAAAAAATTCAGCCATCAACATTATAATTTGATCGGAGATCATGATGATATTATGGGTACTTTTCCATTCACTTATGTCAAGTCAAGTGGCTATGATTATTCAGCACTGTTCCAAAATGAAGTGTCGGTTTTCTCATGAAACCTGACAACTGTTCAAGCCTGTATTCTCCACACAGGCCTAGTAGAAGAAAGGACTGCAAAAAATACCCGATAATGAACTTTGCGGTGTTGTAAAGTGTGTTCAGTAAATTGAAACGTCCATGATAATAATTATAACAGCTAAGCATTGTCGTTTTTAACGTTTTTCTGGTTTATAACAAAATCAACAGTTAAGATCGATTCGACTACACTACAAAAAATGTACACCATGAACAAACCTTCATAATCAGCCCTTTCCAAAACCCTCAAGTCCATTTTTTTGTTGAGAAAAACAAAAAAAAACAAAAAGTTGGCACTTATTTGTCAATTCATAGCTTCTACAAATATAAACATACAGCTTCATCTCTGGAGCAAAAGGTATCTCCAAGTATGAACTTTGAACCCACAAAAACCTGTACTAGTGAGACGTATAGTCTCACAACAATTACTGGTTCAATTTTTTAACGTTTTTCTATGGTTCACCCTTGCTCGTTTAATCATCCAGACGTTTTCATAACTTCATAACTTTGGCTTAAATTAGTAGGTTCATACCCAAATGCCGTCAAAATGGTTCAAAATGCATTTGTTGTGGAGAACGCGAGCGTTTATGCGAGAGAACCGTTCCATCAAACTTTTTTCCAAAAATCACGATCAATTATTGCTGAAAATAACACCTTCTGGTGTATTTTTTATGCGAAGGTATATAGATAGATTTATTCCAAAACACCAAGAACACTCTTTCACTCAAGGCCAAAAATATTCAAATCGGTTTAACGGTGCAGAAGATATTGGAATTTGAATATGGAAAGATCCATATTGGCTTCCCCTTCCCTTGACAGATACGAGAAAATATCCGGAGCAGAATGATATACTCAACCCAATATACAGGGTGTTTCAGAATAACATGCTAATAATAAAGGGGGTGATTCTTGGGCTCATTTTAAGAAAAAAAATTCATATGAACGTATGTCCTAAAAAATTTTTCTATTTCCCAAAAAATATGCAAAACAAAACCCGCATGGACGGCACTGGTCAGAATAATTAAATTGTTGGTGCATCAAAAAATGAGTATTAATGCCTAAAATACATGACCCAAATTTCATAAAGATATCTACAGTAATGACAAAGTTATTGTAAAAAAAGTATCTATTTTTTAAAACTTTGACACCCTGTATCTCAAAAGTTAAGGCGTTTAGGACATACGTTCATATGAATTTTTTTTCTTAAAATGAGCCCAAGAATCACCCCCTTTATTATTAGCATGTTATTCTGAAACACCCTGTATAGAATGACGTTTTCAAAGTTATAGCTCGTGTATCTCTCCAAGACAGCGTGGATATCATGATTCTTTCCCTAGCGATTTTGAGACTAGTCTCAAGTCATTTCTTCTGTTCAATTCTCATTTTACTTATAGAATTCGTTTTCCTGAACCTTAGCACCTCACGTTTATATTTTCTGAAATTCCAGTGAACAATCCAGATAAATTTGATGTTCAATGTAAGTTCATACTACCATGATAGTGACAAGTTCACATAACTGATTAATACACAGTAGCTAGTATCAAACAAACCACGTCCTCACTCCTCAGCACCAATGATAAAATTTTGTGGACGGATTCGAAAATAGAAATGTTTAATTGTTCCACTTTTGATTGTGATGAAACGCTATGTTAGAGTTCAAACAAATTTGATGACCGACACGATATATGTATATTTGAAATCCACGTGTTGGATGCAGTGCCGTAACTAGGGCGGTGACGCACTCCGTTGGGGGGCGCAAAGATGATGGTTTTAAAATAAGTGCATACAAAATTGAAATAGGATAAATCAAAATTAATGGTTCATATTATCAAAGAAACATCTATCATGTTGCTCATAAATCAATTTATTTGCCCATTCCTACGGCCTTTGACAAAAAATCAGAGTCAGAAGACAGAGACAGAAAAGGCAAGAGATAAGAAATCAGAAACTCAAAATCGAAATGTTTCGAGTAATTGTTGCCCTATTGAACCACTTTGAGTGGAGATTTAAAAATCTTGACGAAGTAGGAAGTGGTTTTCAATTTTCAACAATAAATAGTTTGAAGACCACTGACTCAGAAGAATCAAAAAAACTAGCTCTTGATGTAGCAAAAAATATGAAAATGATTTGAATCAGTCAGAATTTTTGTCACGTTGTAAGTACATTTGATTCAGGCACTTGACGATTTTTCTTTAATAGATAGATATTATCATACACAACTTTCTTCTATTCATTTATTTTTCGATTTTTTTATTTGTTTATAAACTTTTTTCAAACGTGAAGCATCTCTATTCAAGCTTAAAAAGTCACAAGTTATTATTGTTATCATGACTACGATCCGCGTGATGTGTTCTGAAAGTGTTCGATCCCACTTTTTTTGATAACTTTGTATCAACTTTCTGCATCATTTCAAAATGGCAACTGTGACATATCAGTATTTTCAAGAAGCAAAGAGATATTCAAATTTGAAAAAAAAAGTTGATGATAGTCGCGAGAATTCGAAACGTCGGATTTCGACCATGCTTTTTTGAAGAGCAGAAAAAGTGGCCATGAAAATGTAATGTGTCATCCGTTTTCAATTATCTCTTCAAATAAATTCAGGACAAAATAAAGAATTTCGAAAAAAACGGTTATTGCCGGATATCTCCGGAAGTTGTCGGAATTTTCGAAAGCGGCATTTTTTTGAGATCCAAATTGCGCAAATTTGCCTCCATTTAATCGACGTTGTATCTCTTATGGTTCACAAGTTACCAATGCTATATACGAATTTGTTACATCCTTTTCACAATTAACTCATGGTTCTATAATACTTGCTAAATACCAAATGTTTAGCCAAATATTTGTGATCATACAATATTGAATACCAATTTAGGAAATTTATTTTTGTTTTGTTTTGTGGTTTCAATGTTAATGTTTCAATTGATTATTCACTCTTTTGAAGAGACATAATGTTTCAAATTAAAAAAAAATATATATCTTTTACGTTTCTACCGATGCCTTTTTTTTGAAAAATTCTGTAAAAAAACTAAGGCAGAGGGCGCAAAAAAGATAAATCGCACTGGGCGCAGTTACGGCACTGGTTGGATGAGTTGACAATGTGACCAGAAAATAATGTTTTTGACAAAATGACACACAAAAACCTTTATCTTTTTTTGCATGTTTTTGTTTATGAACTCATTTATTATAAAAATAGCAACTTTACTTGAAATTACGAAAAAGTTATTAACACTTTGAAAATATGGCGGAAAGTTAGGTGCACGGAAATGAACGTCAAACAGTTCAGTAGAGTATTAATGTGTTTTTCACTTGAGCATTTAGTGAAAGTAATTATTGTCGCAACAACATATTTTGTCCTTCAGTGATACTTTAACATTTAAGGTCTCATGATATATATTGATTGAGATTTTATATCAGATGACATCAATATTTTCCAGTATTTTTGTTAAAAGTGCTGCCATTGTATTTTATCCATATCATGGCTTTCGGTCTCTTAACTGTCTACCCCATTTCTAGGTGGTTGGTTATGTTGATGAACATATATCTCTCATTGTCAATACTCAAAGAAGAAATATTCTTCTACTATCATGATTCTTTGGATACATAAAAAAAATTATTCGTGTGCTACAAGCTACTTGAAAATAATCATGTTTTTTCCAACTACCACCTATTGTATTCTTCGGACGAGGAAGCATGATGATAGACTGTTTTGAACATCAATAAAGAGCAAGTGAGTAATCTCCGAGCAATGCTGAGCTATTTTACTACTGCGATCTCTTTTTTTTTTAATTTATATGGAAAAATGGTCTGGCCTGAACTCTCTGCTTCAATATTTCGACTCTCGATTAAAATCTTAATACTTTTATATATCTTTCTACAAGCAGTATTCATAGTAGTATCAGCATCATGATATATACAATAGTTATGTTTAATTGTCCAAATAGCAAAACAAGACAGTGACAAATTGACAACAGTTAACATTGAAAATTTGCTTCGTGATTTATTTGAATGAATGTCAGCTCCTGATAAGCAAACCTCATAAATATTGCGATAATTTAATCCAGAGCTATGATCAGAAAAAATATTACCTAGAATATTTCTTCAAGTTCAATAAAAAATGAAAACACTCTTGATGGCCACAGGGGAATTCGCGTTTTTGGCCAATATCTTCAAATCATGGTTAAACATGCTTTTTCTCTTGAACACATTATATATTTTCATATTTTGTCCTTTTCCTCAGTGATTTGTGTAATTATAATTGGCTCTTGGCAACCTCAGCCCTTTTTTATGATTTTTTTCTCTGGTAATCATTGTTCTTCAAAATCTCGTGGTTTTTCAAAAATTGATGACTGTTGATAATTTTGAGCTGTATTTTTTCAAAATATAACATTTGTAGCCCTGCTTTGTGGACTGTTAGCTGACTTCAAATACAAATATTGTAAATTGAATTAATTAGCACATCATGAGAAGAGCTTACATTGGTCCGCAGAATTTCAAACCATACCTTGATTTATTGGCACAAATGAACATCGTGATATATAATAATTTGTCATTATCTTCAATTATAAAAGTGGGGAATCAGCCTTGAGAGTTGTTAATGCTAAAAAAACTCATAATTGTTATTTAATAATTATTATTATGATACAGGGTCATTCATTGAGAAAATCAGACAAGAGAATTTGCTGAAAATATTTTTCAAATTCATATATTCACAGCTAGAGGGGGTAATTGATTTGGCCAAATAAAAAATTTATTTCAAAAGAGATGTTTCCAATATTTCTTTTGAAATAAATACTGTCTCTAGAAATAAACGTGGACAGTTTTCGTGACTGGCTTGCAATTATGAAGGAGAAGGTGGTGGGGAGCAGTCAAAATGAGCGGTCTACGAGGCGTGGATTATTGTTTATTCGAGCTTTCGGAACTAATTTGTTCCTTCTTCAGGAAAGACTATAAGTATTAACAAAACATGGATATAAGTATGTGTACAAAACTAGGATAAGAAAAAACTTAACAATTAGAGTAATGTGAAGATAGAGCATACAGAAAAAATAAAGGATTTAAAATGGGATTTGTTCAATCACTTGGATCACAGTCAGTATACATTCACCACTTTTTTTGGACACAAACATCACTATTACTTGTCAAAACGTTAAGAGTAATGTACATGTTAACAATTAAACAAAATAAAATGGTGAAAGAGTAAAACACATAATTAAAATAGTTTGAATTCAACGTAACGACTAGATTGGTGTGGGCGGACTAACACCATTATGACATGCATATTGTTAGCTAGGTTAAAGAACCACTATGAGGTGTAACATTGACAGACTTGCAGTAATCTGTAACCGACATGGCTGCATCTATGAACATCAGACGTAACTCACTTACTGAGAAGGATGGAAAATGTAAGTTGTACTGATGGGATTATAACAATTTGAGACGTATGGTATGACGTTGGCGTGATTATCCCATCTCACATCAGGTGCTGAAAGTTAAACCAGAGAGAGACAAAACAAACAATACAACCTCATTTTGACTGCTCCCCACCACCTTCCTTCTCCTTCATTTAGAAATAAATACATTCTAGCCAAAAATATGCAGGATGCCTCATTCAAAAATACCATGTTGAGTAAAAATTTCAGGTTATCAATACATTTTTGCATTTCTTAGTACCATATTCCTAATTTCCATGAAACATACGTCAAACTTGCTCAGTTTAACTTTTTTGTACAAAATGAACTGAGATATATTGAGTAAAATATAGACAATCACCCAGAACATACACTTACCAATTCGAAAAACATAGTTGAACAAATAATACTGTTAACGTTACTGAAATGTGCTGTCATGCACCCCACCAATGCACATCATTGTGAATCAAAGATGGCCGATCATACATTTTAATGCTTAACAACTTTTTCAAGTAACTATTTTTGATATTTGGTAAAGGTACATTTTTCTTGATAATTTTTGAAAATGAATCGTGAGAACACCCCATAGATTGATTAATCCGACTGGTTTTTCCCAAAACTAGTTTGAAACCAAGCAGGGCTGTTCCACAAAAGCTCAAATTTCAACTTGAACTTCTTTTGTCATTTTCACCAAACCGTGCATACTGTATGAAGAGTTTATCTGAAAAATACTAAGAACTCACATCTGAACTTCACAAAAACTATTCTATTGTCTACTGAAAGTTTCTTGAAAATTTCTCGCAACGTTTTTTCCTGTACTAAAAATGATACCGGTCAAACGCTAAACTCCATAGTATTTAAAGGACTACTAGTCTATTCTATAGCAAACTAAGAAATTAAAAACTGTGACGATTTGCTGATCTTTAAACGACGACTCAAAGCATATGTCATTTCCAATGTCCATCAATAGGTTTTAAGTATTGTTTATTTGTTCGGCTATACATTCATCATGTAAAATGTGTTCGCACTAATTATCTGTCAAGATTCACTACGTGTTAATTATAATGATTTCACCTATTTATATATTACATAATACTTTTTCTTTGAAGCATTTTTGCTTATAAACGATTATTAATTTATTTATTTGAATACTTTGGCACGCAGGGTTACTCTGGCACCTTTGTAATTTTATAAGTTTTTTCTTATTTTTGAAGGCTTAATAGAATTCTCTTCAGGGGATTCTTCTCATTACAGGTTTAAGCAACTAAAATGCCACGCTGTCATGTTTATGTGATATTATTTATTTCTATTCAGGGGTGTAATGAATACGGTTATATAGCATTGGTAACTCGTTAACCGTGAGATATACAAAGTCGGTTGAACGTGAGCAAAGTTGAGCAATTCGAATCTCAAAAAATTGCCACTACGAAACTTGGAAAATTCCAAAGACTCTTGGAGATATGCGGCAATACTATGATTTTTTCGAAATCATTCTCTATTTTATCTTGAATTTATTTGAATGGGTAATTGAAAACGAGTGTCATATATTCATGGCCATTTTTTCTGCTTTTCAAGATAGCATGGTCGAAATTGATATCCGACATTTAGAATTCTTGACATTTCCTAAAAATAATGAGGCATGATACCGAACTATTTTTGATTACATTTTTTTAATTGTTTTTCAACTTTTTTGAACGTGAAGCTTCTTTATTCAAGTTGTTATTGCTACCTAGACCACGATCCGCGTGACGTGGACCCAAATTAACTTTCTGCATTGACACTCAAAATGGCAAGTGTGACATATCAGCATTTTCAGGAAGCAAAGAGTTATTGAAAAATGAATTCAGAAAGATGGGTTCGTATTTGGAAGATAAGAAGTTATTGATGGTCGCAAGAATTCGATATGTCGAGAATTAATTTCGACCATGCTTTCTTGAAGAGCAGAAAATGTGTCTTTCGTTCTCAATTATCTCTTCAAACAGATACAGGACAAAAAGGATTTCGAAAAAATCGGTTATTGCCGGATATTTCCGAATTTTGCAAGTTTCGAGGCGGCACTTTTTTTAGATTCGAATTGCGCAACTTTGCCCCGATGCAACTGACGTTGTTTCTCTTATGGTTAACGAGTTACCGATGCTATATTCTCGAATTTGCTACACCATGTAAGTATTAAAAATTATTTATATATTTGCGTCTGTTTACAATTTTTTCTATGTTGATGAGATTGTTGTTGATTTTATAAGATTTTTTTTTATAAACATTTTTTCATGTTTTCTGCTAACCCAAACTAGTTTGAAGATAGATTTATAAGAGAGATTTGTAAAAATCGCGTCCAGAACAGAAACATATAATAAAAACCTATCTTGACCCTTGTCTTATTTATTTTAGTGTCAAAAAAGACATGAAACGCAGTCTATTTTGAATGTTTTACCGAGTTTTACGATCTGCTTAAGTCAAACCAAAAACAGATTTTCTTTATCAATATTGAACTTTTTCTGATAATCGGAACAATGTTGCGTGATAAATCATGTTTGCAACACATGATTAAAATCAAATTAGAAATGTAGGTGTGAAGATGTGAATCATGATAGCTCTGTCCTCTGACGTCCATTCATTCTAAGAAATTTTGTTTCGCATTGCTTGATATCACATTAGTGGATACCGATGAGCTTGTGATTTTGATGTAAGCTATTTGCTAACTCATTATCATACTTTCAAATTAATTCACATCAATTACCGTCTATTTGATTGACGGCTTTATTACTGACCTATTGATTTTGTTGTTATCTCTTTTCGCGTATTTAATCCTGAAACTCACAATTAAACATTCTTTTTGTTGTGCGTTATGACTGAGAAGGGTCGCGGGATATATTTTTTCTATCATCATCAATTTGTATTTGAAATTCAATAGTAAAAGCAGAACAGTGGGGTAGAGTTTGTATTTAGATTCTGAGATACCAAGTAAGTTAGTATTTTGGATGCCCAAAGTATCAGAGATAATCATTTCTAATCCATAGACTCACCATTGCTCATCGTCTATGTCTGACTCATAAAGTCATTCACGAAAGCTTATTCAGATAACATGAGTTTTGAATGATTCAGGGTTAACTTTTTGATTATTTAATAAGTATTAAATTGATTGATTGATTAATTAAGTCTTTGACGAATATGTTTTCGAATGTAATTTATATAAATTGAAACATGGATACAAAGATTCAGATTTACGATAAGTATTAAATTACTTAATCATCCTCAGTAACAAGTAAAGAAACAGAGTTATCAGAGCAATTACAGATAAATCCCAGAGTCTTGTAATTAAAACAAAAAATCCAATGGAATTATTCCTCAATATGCTTATTACTGTTGGTAATTACTAATCAAATCTGCACTATCAAATTTTATTTTCAGATGATTCAATGACTCTGAAATATTGCATCAGGTTTTTATACTTGTTAATCATTATTATTCTGAAAAAGACATAGACTGATGAAGTTTTTTCTAGTAGAATATTGGTGATGGTCCGTTTGATTGGTGGTTCAGGAGATGATTAACTTATAATTTTGGCATTTGCCGAAGTGAAAAGAGAGTTTTGACATCTTTGAAGAAATTGAAGATTGAGTAAGTGTTTTATAAAAATCATGTTCTGACTATAATTTTAATGAGTGGACTAAAAGTGTAGGTTTCATTTGAATTACCAAAACAATTGTGTGCCCAAAATCTGCCGCACCAAATGTTTTGTTTTTCATTTTGATTTATAGCCCTAGTCTTTCGCTTGTGCAATTCTTCGAAATTAAATCAAAAGTATGAAAATTAGGTGGTTACACGTGAAAAAATGTTTTCTTTATTGAATTCAATAGACTGCAACATTTTCGAAATAAATCGATTTAAAAATTCTCTCTCTGAACAACCGGAAGGTTACCCCCTTACTTCCTGTAGTAAATAATAATTAGATAATACAGAAAGTGACGTTAACGAAAAACAAAACAAGGCAAAAATAACATTTGAGTGTGAACGATCCATCATCATATTGTTTGATGATTAACGTAATAACGTGAGCAAAACAGTGATTGCATATTCGAAAATGATATATTCACATACCTATTTTACTTTCTATCACATGTTCTTTATCAGCAGCTTGATTCACGCAATCATTCAACTGAGAACTTCAAAATGGGGCAATTTGATAATCACTGAGAAACTCTTCATGTCAATAATTTTAATTCAGAATTCAATATACAGGGTGGCCAACTAAGAATGCGAGGTACCGTTTCTCGGAAACTATTTATCGTAGAGGCTTGCGGCAAAAAATTTTATGACTAAAACGGCCAAGAGAAAAACCTGGAAAATATTCTTAAGTTTTTGATATGGTCGCTAGGGGGCGTATCAACCAACACCAAGTAGAAAAATATGATTTTTATGGAATTTTGTCCAATTAAAATATATCGATGAGCTCATTTTCGGATTTACTGACTATTTACCTACACTTTTTGTCGAAAACGTTTTTTTTCTATCTATCATAATAAAGTGGTGGGGGAAGTTGAATTGTTCTACTTAACAAACGGAGATTTCTCCCGTTTCGCTTGACCGATTTAAACGAGCTTGGGCTCATATGAAAGAGCATGATCTGCACTTCAAAAAACTTTTTTGATTTTGAATTTTTGACCTTCGCCGTCGCGGCTAGATGGCGTTAACTGAAATGGTAGCATGTTTTTGAGTTTTTTCTAAAAGAATCAAATGTAATGGTATATTCATTTTTATATATTTTAAAAGGAGATACATTTTCCTTTAAAAAAAAAACAAAAAAATTATTGTTTTTTTTTGTTTTTCTGGTATTTTTTTTTTGTTTTTTTCTTTGTTTTTTTTTTATTTTTTTATAGGAAAATGTGTCCTCTTTTAAAATATATGAAAATGGATATACCATTACGTTTGATTTTTTCGGAAAAAACTCAAAAGTATGCTACCATTTCAGTTAACGCCATCTAGCGGCGACGGCGAATGTTACAAATTGAAAAGCAAATGAGCATTTTATAGCGCAGACTATACTCTTTCATATGAGCCCAAGTTCGTTGAAATCCGTCAAGCGAAACGGGAGAAATCTCCGTTTGTTTAATAAAACAATTGAACTTCCCCCACCACTTTATTATGATAGATAGAAAAAAAAACGTCTTGGACAAAAAGTGTAGGTAAATAGTCAGTAAATCCAAAAATGAGCTCATCGATATATTTTCATTGGACAAAATTCCATAAAAATCATATTTTTCTACTTGGTGTTGGTTGTTACGCCTCCTAGCGACCATTTCAGAAACTTGAAAATATTTTCCAGGTTTTTCTCTTGGCCGTTTTAGTAATAAAATTTTTTGCCGCAAGCCTCTACGATGTATAGTTTTCGAGATACAGTACCTCGCATTCTTAGTTGGCCACCCTGTACAATGTCTGTTCAAAAGGAATGTTACTTCAAATTTCGTGGGTTTCGCGCATATTTTTGTTTTGATATGTTAGATACACATGTCCTTAATATTCAGGGTGTTATAAAAATACGCACCAAACTTCAAGAGACATTTCCTTGCGTGATTTCAATACACAAAGTTCAAATGAACATGCATTGAATGGGAAGCAGTGACGTACTATCTTTTTTTCAAAAGGTATCTAATCTAAACTCTTCACGAACGCAACTGGCAGAATTTATAAAAAAAGACTTGCGTCAAAAATTGCCCTTGGTGGATGAAAGATGTGGGTACACCAAATCAGAAAAATATTTTTTTCCATAGAATTTCAACATCCTGCATCTTGATAACTATTCATTCTTTGCTCTGTGTTTGTACAATGCCGCTTTTTATTTTTTTTTCCAAAAAAATATTGACGGGACTGTATCTTCTTAAAGAGCCAAACCTGAAAGTGAATTCTAATAATCTGAATCATACCTTGAATATTTCATAGCAAATATCAATAATTTTATTGCAGGATGACACTTTCTTCATTTGCGTAGAAGAACGTCGCTTATTCATTAACCACCATTAAATAAGATGAATTTTATGTGAAGTTTCAGGAGCTATTCATTCAAGAGAATATATTATATACTTCATCCATATTCGGAAAAACATGAACCTTCAGAGCACATCAGTCTCTGCTAATGATCTGCAAACGCGCCTTTTCCTCAAATTAATTCACAAGCCAGTCGTAATGAGAAATTTCCTGTCCGACAGAACACATCAAATCTTCTCTTTTTAATTTTCCATTTCCACCCATCAGCTACTGAGATGGAATTTTTAACATTTTGAAATGTTTGCGTAAATAAGGCTTCTAGATTGCAATCTTTTCAATGGAGAGTTTCCTGATTTTAGTCTTTTTGTGTCAAGTTGGAATGGATTAATATAATCTCTTGGAATATGAGAGATTATTATTTCAAATCGCAGTAACAATTTAAAAAGCATATTATACAGTGTGTTCCAGCTCAACTTGGATTGATTCGGAATAGAACACCGATGACCAGAAGTGTATCGTTTCCAAAATATAGGGTGTAAACTGTCTTGATAACGCTTTCACCAATTTTGAGAATTTCCTGATTGTGGTCTTTTTGTGTCAAGACTGTCAAGTTGGAATGGATTGATATAATCTCTTGGAATGAATACCTAACTACTCTAGAAATTAGGTTGAGTTATAATATGAGAGATTATTATTTCAAATCGCACTTACAATTTAAAAAGCATATTATACAGGTTGTTCCAGCTCAACTTGGATTGATTTGAAATAGAAGACCGATGACCAGAAGTGCATCGTTTCCAAAATACAGGGTATAAACTGTCTTGATAACGCTTTCACCAATTTTGATTTTTTGAACATTTCCAAAGTTATGTGCTAGGTATTGTTTAAACTTTTTGAGCTATAAGGGAAAATTTAACTGTTGATAGTTTGATATACAGGGTAAGAAGAAATTACCAGAACGGTCGATTATTTCAAAAGTTTTATGAGTTAGAAAAAAAATGTCCCTTATAAAAGTTGTGAGGATTCTAAAACCCTACAAACTCTTTATGATGATGAATTTCGCAATTCCGCAAAGTATAAAAGTATTCGAAAACTGAGAAAACACAAATAAACGATCAACATAATATCAAAATCAAATGTATTTTCATGCTATTCTGAAAACTTGGAATGAAAAAATGCAAATTATCAAAGTAAGCGGACTCAGTTTTCGATTATGCACATCTTTCTTCAATAACATTTTGTCGTATCTTTTATAGAAGAAGCTCATAACTGGTGAGAAAAATAGCTTTTGGGTTAATTTCCAGGACATACTTGGTTTTTCGAAACTAAAATTATGATAATGGTATATTGTACAACAAGCATGGAATGATACTCATTGTCATTCCATGCGAGTTTTACACTATACTTTTTCTACGATTGTCAATTATTATCACTATCGTGAAATCGATAAATCGATATTGGGTATAAACGCAGCACACCGTGGGAAAAAAGCCATTTTCCATGGGTTGCTAGGCAACGAGTAGGGAATGGTTTCATTTCCTACGGTTGCACAATGTGCTACGTTTCCTAATCGATATCGATTGTGCAACAGTCCTTGACACTCGTGGAAAGATTACTTTTCATCAGGGCCGAACCCCAATAGATGATATTTCAATTAATTTTGTTTTTGTCTTTTTCACCTTTTCATGCGTTGATCTGGGGGCACACCGTACAGTAATCAAGATACAAATCCCGGAATTTACAAAATTTAACTGCCTTTTTATCGAAATTGGCAATAGTTAAAATTATATAGATCCAACTAAGAACTTGACGTAGAATCTAAAAATGAAATTCCATTTTGATTTTTGAAGTTGAATGCTGTGGATAGAGTCTGAGACACTATGTATAAATGATACTACCAAATTTGAAAAATAAGTCTAAACCGAACAACTTTTGTATTTTTTGTTGTATAGCTTGTATGAGTTAAATGGTGGATCAAATTTTGTGAATTAACCTGTAAAGGGCGTTCGTTGATAATTGGACCCCCCTTTATCTTTTTTTGCCACTCTGCCCTGTGGAGAAAAATGTCAAATACTAAAGTCCTAGGGTTTAATGTGAACTTTTTGCAAAATATTATATTTTTGTAAATATAGGGTGTTGCATAAAAGTAAGGCAGATCAAAGTTGCTTTTTTTAAAAAAATGGAATACTATATCTTCTTGCATCATTGTATTCTACAAACATTTCTGAATATAATTTGTAAATATACCACCATATGTCTAAATTGAACTTGGCCCTCGTTCTCTTGAATGCATTCAAAATATCGGTCCGGAATATCGTTTTCAAATAATTATTGTTCAGGTTGATTTTTTCAGCATGGTCTGACTTCAACTCTCTTCTCCCTTTGATATGACGTTATTTTGGATTTGGTCTAATTTTGAAAGCCTTGTGTGTATCTGTTTTCTTTAAGAGTTTTTTGAATCTTTGCCATTCAAGAGATTGAAAATTCAGGAAATACCTCTTTTTCTGGGAACCTCAGTCTCTCCTTTATCACCTTTAAATATTCTTCTAAGAGAAATATTTGGGTTTTTTTCAACTTTAAATAGTTTATTAAGTCACTGTTTTCATTTCCGTTCACTGTTTTTTTCTTTCTTCTTGAACTCGATACTTGTTGACATTTCTGATGAATTCGACGGATTGTTATTTTGTGAGGAATATGCATCCGGAAAATAATCCTGTGACCTCTATGGGTCAATTTAACACAATTATCTGCTCTGATAAATGCTTCCAGAATAAATTGTTTTCTTCAACTGAATAAGGCATATTTACTAAACTTTTTTCATCAAATATTGCCCAAAATATGATATTGTTTTTTTATCTTGCACTGTCAGAACTAAAAACAGATTACCATCAAACATAAATGTTGAGAGGCTTCACAACTATCAAAAACTAGCTTTCTATCATGAAAACTCTGTAGAAATTACTTATAAACATTATACATGTTATTGAGACGAATAGTCCCCAGTACAACGTGGTATTTTCGAAGTTATACATTTAGTCGTGAGACTTTGTGAACTGCTTTCTTATGTCAAGTGTACTAACCCCTGAAAATAGTAACATAGTAGTAAAATAGCTACCCCAGCCATGTCTTCGCACAAGCAGCCTCTTAAATTTTATCACTTGACGGTATTACGAGGCCATATATATTTTGGTGGTCGGGTATACCATTCTTTCAGAAGCAATATAGAGAATAAGTTTTAGAAAAATCAGAACTGTATGTATGTAATTCCATAACGTCCAGATGTTTAACATGTTGAGGTTTCGGTGGCCATCAAACCATGCGTGATTTTTGGTGGCCAAATATTTCCGTCAAAAATGATTCACTGTATTGTTTTTGAAAGAATGGTGTACCTGGCCACCAAAATATATATCGCCTCGTAATACCGTCAGTTATTCATTAAATGCAAAGATGTACGATATTATTATATTTTGCACTTTTTCTGCATCCTCTGAGTACAAGATACACCTCATGTTTTACGCCAGCAGAAAATAGTAGCGGCTCACATTTTCCACATGGAATTCCCCTTTGTGTCCCTCTTTGTGAGAAAGGCTTTGAAACGAATCCAGTTTTGAGTCGCAAGAAAGTCGTGTTCGATCACATAGAAAATTGTATGATATTTTGATTTTCCTTTATAGATCAGCTTGTAAAAAACAAAGTATCAGGTGTTTGTGAAAGCTTTCCATGTATGCCAAAGACTAGAAGCTCTTTACTGGACATTCTGTTTCAGAGAAAATTTGACTATTTACAAATATAACTGTATTTAAAACAATCATATCGTACAATAAAATGAAGCCGCGAGCTCTTTGCGGTGCTGTAGTTCGACTTGAGCGTCCATGCAACATCCTATTGTTCATTGAAAAATTGCGTATGTATAAGAGGGGCAGTACTATTAAGAATTCTTTGCTGCCAACATCATGTTGAAGATTATTCAAAAATTGTTTCATCATCTGGAGCCAATTCGTACTTTTTTTTCAGATAAGAAGTATGCGCGCTCCAATATACTTAGTCTGCGCCGCATTGGCGGTTGCTGTACGCAGTGAGGATTCGCAGAACTACATGAATTTGGAGCCGGTCGATGTGTCAGCTGATCCAGAAACAATAAACTACTTGCTACCCAAACTAACGGCCAAATACCGACCTAACTCTGAATGGAGAGGGATCGCCGATCCACGCTTCTATGTTCTGACTGAGATGGACTCCGATGACAATGATAATCAAGTAAGTTCCAAGTATTCTAATTAATACTTGACATGTTCCTTTAGCTTTATTTGTATGTAAATC
Source organism: Orchestes rusci (assembly GCA_958502075.1). Lineage (NCBI taxonomy): Eukaryota > Metazoa > Arthropoda > Insecta > Coleoptera > Curculionidae > Orchestes > Orchestes rusci. The sequence goes on along the minus strand of OY293304.1, from coordinate 18,706,194 downwards.
GATTTACAATCTGTTTTCTATCAACAAATCTATATTTATAAAAGAGCTGGTCCTCACTGACTGACATATGTATATGAAAAAAAGGCATTCTGGGTCACATCAACTTGAAACTTTATATAAATAATCTTGAATGAAATCAATGAAACACGTGTTTCGTCGTTGTCCAAAATTCAACCTTTATGGATCATAAATCAATAAAAAAATGTATTTCTGGTCACATCCAATTGAAACTTCATTAACTTGATACTGAATGAAATTGATAAAACACGTGTTTTGTGGTTTGCCAAGTTTATGAGTAGCTATAGCTTTCAACATTATTCGATAACATTCAGAAAATTGCGGGCAAAGCCGTGACAGGTACTGCTAGTTGATTATAAGGACATTTTGGAAATCAACACTTGACAGAGTTGGAGAGTTCTAATTTTAAAAATATTGATCAAGATTGATGCAGCAGTTTTGTATCCACAAGTTGCGTACACTGGAAGCGAATTATCAGCCTAGTTTACACCGATAACTCGTTAAGTTCGGTCCGATAGGACCAAGTGGGTGGTGATAGTACGGTTGGACCAATGCTTGCTTTCCGCCTGTTTACACTGTCTTGCAACGCGTGAACTAAATGAGTACGCGCGCAATTCGTCAAATGTCAAAAAACAAGTCGAAATTATTTATCAACACAATTCGTAACCAAAAAAACATAAGTAGTACGCCAGATTGCCTTAGAAACTCAGAACCAACACAATTCACAATAATAACAATCAACATAACCTCATAATTTTGATCTAGATCGAACCAAATTTAGTTCGGTACACCTGCTGGCGAATACCGAACCAAGAGCGGACCAGCTTAATCCGTAACTGTTTACACCATTCGAACCAAATATATGGTTCTGATATAGTTGGAATTTAGTACTTGGTCCAAAGATCAAGTTGTCGGTGTGAACTAGGCTAATATCTAAAAAGAATTAGGTAGCTCTTTAGTCTAACAAGAAATGATTCAAACAACTATCTCAAAGTTTTTTAGAGTTTTTCTGCTGGCTACTTTTCTATTGCTGTCCATTCCGATTCCTTCTCTTCGTAATATGATCGGTGAACGGAGTAATATTAACATTCATCCTTTCAAAACAACTGAAAGTAAGTATTTTAATTTTGTTTCCACAATCACATGTTATTTGGTGGGTTTTCTCAGAGACAACATGTTATAGGAGATTTTATACAACAGGTTTGGAAGATTGTACAGTTTGTATCCAAGAATTCACTTAGGATATTGTACATTTTGAATGTTTCGGAACTAAGTGTAATTTCAATCTCAAAAATACACTGAATTTTGTCGACGACCACATCTATCTCATTTTCATACAATTTGAATATCACTCGAAATGTATCTTGAAGAATACATCAAAACTTGCGGTGGATTTTAGGTCAGTTTATGTTTGAAATGAAAAGCTGCTAATTCTGCCCAATCACTTGAATGCATTCACATGTATTAGATGACTTCTGGCCAGCGAACATCGTATGGTCTTTTCTCGGTTTGTTTACGTTGAGACGATAGGAATGCCGTAAGGGGATCAATTCCATAAAATAGTTGTTCACGTTACTAAGACGGTAAATGACTTTTTAACGATGACGACGAGTAGTTTAATGACAAATAACTGTACTGAAGTATAAATCTGTATTACGGTCTGATAATATAAAGTGTCATTCACTGGACTGGTAAATTAAACTTTACAGTACAGTCTTCAATAAATTACCATAATCAAGTTACCAAGTTGTCCAAGTATCTGGAATTGGACCTCTTGTTTATTGCCAATGCTCCGATCAGCGAGACGATGCAAAAAGATCGTTTTTAGAAAAATCTCTTTAAACAACAAAATTCATCACCTGAAAAAACAATGGTATGATTAGTGTCAATTTTTTATTAAATCTTGAGGATGTGGTCTTGTTGCACAAAAATTCTGGTCCCAATACAATAATTGATGATGAATTTATTCACGTATGCTAGAAAAATATCCACAATAGAGACTTTACTACTTGTATTTGAATATCGATTCCAATAGTTTTCTAGAATAGACTCCCAAATAATCACAGAAAGAAGTTCCATGGATTCAAAAACTGATTTTGAAGACTTATTCGATTGGAGTGATAGTTTCATGGGAGAAAAAATGCTGGCACCAATTTCGCCATATTTTCACCCTAATCCGCTGTTACGGAGAGGACATCAATTATTAGGAAATATTTTCGTTACGCGATCAACATGTTTCATGTTTAAAAAAATTGCCAATATCAAGAAACTTTTTGCCTAACGTGGGCGATCTTTTCAATGTCAGTATTTTTTCGGCAAACATTGTCGCTTTGCTTTTCCTCATAAACGTCTGCCTTGAAATTAGGTATTTTAAACATGCGAAAATGGCTTTTCCACATTTACTTCTGTCACATGTGAGGTGCTTACACATGAAAAATCACATTAAATAATTTTTTTCTGTCTCTGGGGTTCTATCGGATTCTTGGCTTTCCAGCCTTGGAACGCTTCAATCAACTTCATATCTGGTAAACACATGATGAACCAGCAAGATATTTGCAAAAATCATGATGATGATATATTAATAAATAAGTAGATCCGATTAATAGGTAACGACCTTCACTCATCTGCTCGCCCACCTGTTCATTTGATGATTAGTTGATTAGCGGTGGAAACGATAGTATTTGGATTGACTCCTATAGAGACTCTGAGAACCTCAATATGTTCTTTTTTGCAATGATCCTATAGTACGCACTAGAACTTGAATATTATCGGAAATGAAATATTTAAACCAAAAATTATTCATAGCATGACTGGGATCTCTGAAATGTATAGAATTTTATATCAAGTTGAACCTGGTAATTCAAGGAGACCCTCGACTGCCCCACGTGCACATTTCTTCAAGCTTCCATACAAACGACATGAATTTTCCTCGTTACTTGAGATCAGCATATTCGTGATCGAGTTGTAAAGACTGTGAAATTGTCTGTAAAATGGAAATCTCTATAGATTTATCAGTTTTCCCAGAACAATCCTCGCATCATCTTGGAAGTTACTAGGTGTGTGATACGATCGAAATGGTGCAAGCATAGTTGTACAGGGTGTCCCATTTTTGTTGCAATTGCGGGTTATCTCGGTTATTACCAAAGATAGAACCTTGTGGTTTTCACAAACCTAAGCTACTTTTTTTAAAACGAAAGATGACATAAACCAAAATATCATAGGCCTTTCAATTTTTGAGCAACAGGGTGATTTTTGAAAATGTTCATTTTAGCTCAGCTATTCGAAAATGTGAAATCCAGCAATGTTGGGTTTTTTTAAATGGGACATCCTATACAGTGTCGTCATTCAAGTATTCAACATATGGGATTTATTTTATTAATTATTTCAGAATCAAAAATTCAAATATGGTCGAAAGTTGGTGCATGTCTGATAATCTTATCAGGTGCAATTACAACGTTTGCATGTCAAACAGACTCAGATTAATAGACAAGAAGAATGCAAACATTATACACGGTGGGTAGTGGGTCAAAAAATATAAAAATTGTAAAAGAGAAAAATGCCCTTATTTCATATCATGCAGATCAAAAAACTCTCATTTGAAGTTCATTGTTTTTATTTTATGCTCAACTTCATTGGGTCACCTATTATTCAAAATAAAGAAAAAAAATGACGCCATGTTTTTGATATTCAGGCATTACTTCTCATTCTGAACAACTTTTCTCTATAACATCATACATTTTCCGAAATAAGGGCTTCCTCTTGTATTATTTTTTGACCCATCGTGTTCGATGATTTATAAGATTATCGAGCATGCACCAACTTTCGGCATACAGTTTTAAAAAATCCCATATGTTGCACACTCAAATGACCACACTGTATATTTATTCAAAAATTGATTCGTCATTTCACAAGCTTTTCAGAAATCTGATATAAATAGTATGGGTCTGTTTTGATGAACCACGACAATAATCCAAATTTTCATGATTTGCAATCAAAATTTTGCAGTAGGACATGCAAACCAAGCCTTGTTATTGTTTATTTGGTAACAGTAACTGAAGTCTGAACTTTTGCGTATGTATGATGTAGATTCACGATTATGGCAGGAAACTGGACTATCGAAAATCTTGATACTATAAAGGGTGGCAGAGATTTACGATAAGATCCATTTTAAAATGAAATGAGAGTCATCTTGTAGCTTGATCCAAACCTGATACGTTCATCATCTACTAAGGCTGATGAAGTTCATAGTCGTGGATAAAAAGCTCTTAAAACTCTCAGTATAATTAATTTTCTTTATGTTTTGCAAATTGGTAATATTCGACGTCTAACATTAAAAGTTGTGAACACTTTCAAAATATCAAATCAACTGGAGTTTGATCGTTATTTGCCGCGGCACTTCTTGTGTTGAGTTGAATTGTATCAAGAAGGTAATGAGAATGTCCAAGCGGCATCTCAGATGTATTTCGATAGGAATAATAGGTACCTTATTCCTAACTTAATAATATTTTGAAAATATATGGTCGACGGTTCTTGGATATCAGGACAATAGAGAATACGCGAAGTTTCGTCTATATTCAAAGACTTTTCCAAAAAAAAGAAACAGTGTGGCTTTTTGTTATAGCCTGAATAAGTCTATATACAGTGAAGACGTGAATAGTCCCCCCCCCCCTCTAACTTTTGAACGCATTAATATTTTTGGCTCAAATTTAGAGGTGTTGTTCAGGGTAGGCTTTACTAAGTTTTGACCTCCAAAAAAAAATTTCAACTGTCAAACTGACAGCTGGGCACCATTTTGAAACAAATTATTAAATAGAAAAGGGGGTCATGTGATACCTTATTTGAAAGGTCCTTCCATTTTCTTTTCACCGCCAAAGTTTGAAGTCCTTAGCATTTTTCTTGAGGAAATGGCGCCATATCGAAAATAAATTATTTGGGTCAAAATACTATCTCTTATTCTTAAAAGAACTTTATTAACAATGAAAAAACTAACCTTTAACATAAGTGATTGTTTCTACAACAGTATTTAATGAAAAATTTCAAAAAAACCTAATACTAAAGATAATATTAAGAACGAAATCATGCAAAATTATTTAATTATCAATTCCTTATGAAAAATAATATGGACTTCAAACTTTGAGGGTGAAAAGAGAATGGAAGGACCTTTCAAATAAAGTATCACATGACCCCCTTCTCCATTTAATTTTTTGTTTCAAAATGGTGCCCAGCTGTCAGTTTGACAGTTGAAATTTTTTTTTGGAGGTCAAAACTTAGTGAAGCCTACCCTGAAACACACTTCCAAATTTGAGCCAAAAATATTAATGCGTTCAAAAGTTAGAAGGGGGGGGACTATTTACGTCCTCACTGTATAAACGTCGCGTAGAGAACTGTAGTTTATATTCTTCTATTGTCCCGATATCCAAGAACCGTCAACCATATACTTATACTTACGACAAGAATCATTAACAAGATTTTAAAAATGTTCGAAAGTCTGGTTTTCTGTCATAATCGCAAATATACTTCATACACATGAAAGTTGAGAGCCGTTACCACCAAAAAAATTATTTTTGTTCGGTGCCGTTACCAATTAAACAATAACAAACATGCTTGGTTTTCATGACTCACTGGAAAATTTTGATTGTGGATTATGAAAATTGGAATTATTGTTGTGGTTTATCAAAATAGACCAAATAAAGAACCCAACATTGTTCAATATTTCAAAAACTATAATATCTGGAAAAAAAATAACGCCATCGAATTCAACGTAAAGATCAGAACCGATCAGAACCTGTTTTTCCATTTCCGATAAGTTATCAAATAGCTGAGCTACGACGGGTGTCCAAAAACGCAAATTTTCCAAAATCGACCTGTAGCTCAAAAACTGATGTCTATGACATTTTTGTTCATGGCATTTTCGTTTCACAAAAAAGTAGCTCAGGTTTGTCAAAACAGCAAGGTCTTTTCTTTAGTAATTACCGAGATAACCCGCATTTGACACCCTGTACTGCTTGAATCCTGATTGAAGGTGATAGAATTTTTATTAAAAACTTCCTTCTCATTTTAACCAAATCAATGATCTTCCTTCTATATTCTTATCATACCTGAAGCCTTCAAGCTAATCCAGTTTTAATCATAGATTTATTTCGATAAAATAGCAATTTTCCGAATTCAGACTGTCTCTTGTCCAAAGAACCATTTTATTGACTTCTTGAATCTTGGTAGGTAAGACTTTTTAAAGCCGGGGAATGGGAGTCGGAGAGTTTTTGTAAAAATGTTGAGTGTTAACTCTCAGTACTTCCACTAAGCTTGACGCTTTGTACGGGTTCTTTCGAGCCGTTTTAATTGATGAAATGAAATACGTTGCAGTAGGAATCGTCATGTAAGATGCCTTTGCTAAATATAACGGAACTGAGCATTTTTATGAAAGCCATTCGCACTTCATTTCTGAAAATATGACTGAATAAGCTTGAGATACCATCGAACCTGTGTATGCTGTTTAAACATAAAATATACATTGGTTAGGAACGCAGGCTCATTACAAATTATCAACATGCTGTATAGTCAATTGATACATTTATAGCAGTAAAATATCTTTAAGTAGCAGCGACAGTAGTTTTCACAGGAATACGAAACGATTGAATTATAATGGAAAATGCATTTATGATTTTTCCACATGGAAAATACAGCGATGAAAATGGTACATAGACTTAATCATCCTAACAAACAATTTAAAAACTCTTGACCAGAAAAAAAAATGTGATTTGGTGTGAAACTACCTCCTTTTATCTTGCAATTTAACTTCAATGTCTTGAACAGCTATATCAGCTATTCAGCTCGAGGCAACTATATCTCATTCACGACATAAATAAAGTGATGTCAGATAATTTTCCTGTAAGTTATTCAGTATAGTTACAGGTTACTGAAAATAAACATAAATTGTGTCATAAACAACGACGACATAGGACGGGTGCGCCAATAGTGCGTGGTCGGGATATTCTCGGTTCATAGAAGCACATTTTTCAGATTTGTTGTCAAGGCATGATAGACAGACCTCAAGGCTACAAACACAAAATAGTTTCACTTCATTCGCACCGCGTATACAGGGTGATTCATATCAAAGTTACATTTTTTTGAATGGAACCCCCTGTATATTATTACATATTTGGGTTCCTTAAGCAATTTCAGATTGACTTAATGCACAACACATGGTGTCTTAAACGAACCGATCACTCGAAAAACGCTATTTTTTGAAAACGTTGATGTTTAAAAAAAAATGAGTATCGCATTGATCGTAAGAGTTAGAAAACTGGGATTTTTTGGTAATGCTAAGCATGCAATGACTTAATGTAGGCCCTATGTAATAGCTTCATTCCTTTTTGAGTTAAGAGAAATTGTTATGCCAATTTTAAAAAAATCAATCAAAGATAACGGGATTTTTTCAAATGAAACTAACTTTTTTTATGCGATCAAAAGTGGCATTTTATCAGCTTTCTGGAGTTCTGGAGATATACGGTTGTTGGTGTCTATCTCTGGTAGTTCACTTCCAAATACACATTTTCCTATTTATTCGACGTTTCTATCAATTCTCAATACCTACATAATCAAGTAGGGCGTGGAAAATGGACCAAGAATCCAGATTTCAAATATTTTATCATGGATCTTAACACTAAACACTAAATTATAAACAGGGTACAGAACATCAAAAGAGGGAAACAAGGGCAGCATAATAATAATTATAACAAGAGATGTTTAAAATACCGACCCCTTATTCTATGCACAGATCAATGAATCTTCTGTTAAAATGAATTCTCAATCGTATGAAGTTTCTGGAGAAATACAGTTCCGGTGAAAAGTGGTGATCTAGCTATAACATTTGGAACTTGGCAAAAATCAAATAAGCTAGACTATCCTTTGACGTAAAATTTTCAGTACATACATTTTGCCCCTCTTTCTTTTTTATAATGCCATTTTTACCAAAAAGTGGCATTATATTCAGAAGTATCTTGTTATTATTAAAATAATACTGTTTTTGTTCCCTATTTTTATATTTGGTCTCCTGTCAGTGATCCAGTGTTTAAATCTATGATAAATAGTAACATTTATAACTTCAATCAATTATTTTGTTTGTTTTCCATGGTCTACTTGATCTCAATACCTACCTGGTATTGAGAATTGATAGAAACGACGAATTAATAGGAAAATGTAGATATGAAAAAAACTACCAGAGATAGATACTAAGAACCGGAAATCGCCGGAAATCTAATAAAATTCTACATTCGATCGCATAAAAAAAGGAAGTTAGTTTTATTTGAAAAAATCAAGTTAGCCTTGATTGAAACTTTCTAAATTGGCATAACGATTTCTCAAAACTCAAAAAGAATTGAAGCTGGTACATACGATCTACATTAGCACAATATGTCGTGGTTAGGCATCACCAAAAAGTCCCAATTCTCTAACTCTTGAGATCAATGCGTTATTCAATTTTTTTGAACATCAGCTTTTTCAAAAAATGTCGATTCGCGGGTGAACGTTTCATTCAAGATACCATGTGTGGTACATAAAGTCAATCTAAAATTGACTGAGGGGTCCAAATATGTAATAATATACAGGGGGTTCCATCTGAAAAAATGTAACTTTGATATGAATCACCCTGTATACGCGATGCGACTGAATAAAACCATTTTAGGTTTGTAGCCTCAACGTTTGTCTAGCATGCCTAGGCAACACATTTCAAAAATGTGCTTCTATAAAACGACAATATCCCGTCTACGCACTATTGGCGCACCCTGTATATGAGGTACACGAAGAAGTTCAGGCAGAAAATAACCAAAAAAGTTGACTTCAAGTACAGGGTGATTCATTTTTAGCGACAGGGTGCCAGTTCTCGAGAACTATTCATCATAGAGACCCAGGAAAAAAAATCTGTAGTAATGTGTTCAAGGGAAAATGCTGGAAATATATTTACCTACTCGCGTGCGTGAAAGTGTACTTTAAAGCACGCATTTGCGTGTGGCAAGTAGCACTTTACCGCACTTCGTGTGGTGAAGTTACTTTTCCGCACGGAGTGTGGTAAAGTACTCTACAGCACGCAAATAATTTTTTTGCTATAGTAACCACCAATGTCTCTAGGTAACCATCGTGTCATACTGAATATGAACGACATTTCTTTGGTGGTTACTATGACAAAATTATGGAGAGGCAGATTTGCATGTTGAAGAAAATGTGAAATTTCAACTGAGAGGTAAAATTTTGTACCTAACACATGTGGAAAGTGTCTTTACCACCCTTGACGTTGTGACCGAACTCCGCTTCGCGTCGGTCGGTCACTGCCGTCGCGTGCGGTAAAGTGACACTTTCCACACTTGTAACTATTCAAGCCTCTAGAACTACCAAATAAGAATATGGAAACCGATTTTGGACGATAGTCTCTACAAAATTGCTCCTCGAACCTTCTCTCTAAGTAGTCAAATAAGACAGCTACAGGCTGTCAAACTTGATGTTACTAAATTGCCTATAACATCGAAAGAGCAAAATCTGCTTTTTCTGGTGCATATACTTGAGTTCAGTTTAATTTGCTTTAGCCGACCACACAACATGAATTGTGAAAGTCAAACCTGTATTTGAGGTTTTTCGAAAATTTCAAATGCAAACCCTCTGAATAGATGCATCCATCATGTTATTTGGATAATTTCCTACCACTTTCATAAAGGTAATTTTTCTAAATCTTTTGAAATAGAAGAGTTACGGAGACTTCATCAGGAATCCCTCGAGGAATACTTTTGAAACAGTCCCTGTAAATTTGAATGTATCAAAAAGATAGGAGTGTCTTGCCAACGGTGGGGATTTTGAGCATTTGCACTAGTTTTTTTGGGTTAAATTCATTTTTTCTTTAAATATTTTTGGAATAAGGTGATCACTGGTACTCGGTATAATTTTTGGCGAGTGGTGCACTGTATTCTACTTGTCAGCCGCTCGTAGAAGAAAAAACGAAAAATAGTTGCATTCTTACTTATAGGCTTTTCTTTTTAACATCAACTGAAGAAAATGTTAAACGCGAATCAAAACAAATCTAATGTGTATCTTTTTGATACTTCCGAATGTATAGGGGTTGTTTCAAAAGTATTCCTCGCGATAATCCTGATGAAGTTTCCACAACTCTTCTCTTTAGTGGGTCTGCATTTGAAAATTTCGGAAAAACCTCAAATACAGGTTTGACTTTCACAATTCATGTTGTGTGGTCGGCTCAAGCAGATAAAATCGTCTTCGAGTACATGCATCACAAAGAGCAAATTTTCTTGTTCAAAATGAGCTAAAGAACAGTCAAATCGGTTGAGGAATTTCGAAGTTATAGGCAATCTAGTGAAATCAAGTGTGACGGCTTATAGCTGTCTTATTTGACAACTTAGAGATAGGTGTCGAGGGGCAATTTTGTAGAGAATATCGTCTAAAATCTGTTTCCATAATCTTTTTTGGTAGTTCAATGGGAAAAATTTCGAAAATGTGTTGATTTTCTGTTTTCACAGTACTGTTACGCCCTCTTGCGGCGATCCTAGAAGCTTGAAATATATTTGCAGCATTTTCTCTTGGGCACATTACTATTAAGATTTTTTTTTGCTGAGTCTCGATGATGAATAGTTTATGACAGCAGGCACAGGTCGCTGTAAATGAATCACCCTGTACAAGAATATATTTCCTCTGAATTTGAGTGGAATATTATCAAATTATGACCAACATTCTGTCTTTATGTCTATATGTATGTTAAGTTATAACAAAGGTCAATATTTAGTCAATCTCGACATTTTTGATGTCTTGAAAGTTGAAAATCTTTTGAGGTAAGAAAATGGAACTGTTTAACTTTATGAATAACCTCGAACGCCTTAATTACTGGGATGGCCAACTTATTGGAAATATCAAAATATGATGGGATCAAAATATGATGGGATCAGAATATGATGGGATAAGGTGTGTCATAAGAACATAAGTTATGGAATTATGAAACATCTACGATCAAGACTTCCGACCACATATCACTCAAAATATATAGGAAACTGCCATACAAAAGTTTGAAATGAGATTCGCCAGCGCCCTACAACGGGTAGTCCTCGAACTTTTGACTATTTTTTCTCAAAAACGTAAAGAAATCTGTTTTTATTGCATACGGTGGAGCCATCTATTGGATAAAATAGGATTTATACCACGTTCGAAATTATAATTCAAATATTTATCACATGGTTTATCAAAAGTTATTCTGAAAAAATGCATAACTATTTTTTAAAAACGTTCATTTGATAATGTTCAAAAACTATGTCCTGGACAAATGCAACCTATGCATATTTTACAGTTTATAACTTTTGATAAGACATGTGAATAAATATTTAAATTAAATTTCGAATGTTGAGTCTATAAAATGCAAACCACAAATTTAGGACTTGTAAACCCAGTTGTGCTTCAGATTTGTTGTTCAAAATCGGATTTTTGACATGCTGAACCAATTTTTCTAAAATAGTGAAAGAACTTTCATGGGAAAGAATGTGGATTGTGTTTTGTTAAAAATATCCACACATCCAGGGGACGATACATTCCTCAAAGAACTCACGATAAGCTAACATTAAAGTCCAATCCAAGGTTCAAACACAAATTTCAAAATGATCTAGGTACTGAAAATTAGAAACTTACGGCACATAATTCAAATCACACGTGAAATGACAATGACGCTAGGGTTAGGGATTTGTTATTTATGGCAACCGTTGTTAAGGAAAACCTCCGTCTCTAGCGCCATCCAACGGGTAGTCCTCTAAACAAATCCGACTTGATTCACATATCACTCTAAATATATAGGAAACTTGAATGGGAGCCAATGTAAATAAAGTCTTAGGCAACCAGTTTTGAGTGATATGTGCTTCCGACTAAGTTTATTGTAATGTCTCAGTTTTGTAATTGATTAAAATTCAAGATCTTCATTAGGTATAAAAAAACATCGTCAAAAACGTGGAATGATTTTTTGTTGCTATTTTTTTTTTCCAGAACCTTCCAAAAACTTTTTCCAAAGTGGTTTCAATAAAGTATGATTCATATTCTAGATTTTATTTAAAGTGTTGATATGTTAAAAATTACTGTCACCTACGTAATCATTTTACCTCTAAGCTTTCACAAAAAAGTAGCATGTGACGAGTAAATATGCTACCTACATTAAAACGTATACAACCATTGCAACCATGTTATTAATGTCAGTAGAATGTTTGCAACCATTCGTACGTCTTATGCTACTTTGGTAACATCAGTGAAGATTATTAGTTTATTGTGAGGTGATGACTGCCAGTGTCCAAATTTGCGATCGGTAGTGAAGTGATATGGAAAAATCATCGCTAACACCGATTGTCCATTCGTGTAAGTTATCAATGTTTCTTGTCACCTTAACTTGTTTGAGTTTGTGATTGTCAGAGTGAAAATATTAGATATGTGTAGTTTTTGTGTCGAACCAAATTAGTGATGCACACATACAATTGGAAATAAGCATGGCATGTACCACCCGCACCAGTAGACTGATGAAATGCAGTATTCTCCTATTTTGGTTACTCTGATCCCACTTTCCTACTTATTATTATCAATGAATGATGTTTAGTTTAAAAAATGATGGAAAACCTTAATATACGAGGTCTGTTGGAAAAAAAGGAATTTTATTTTTTCCCGAAAAATATGAATTTTTTTATCAATAACTGTTTTGTCAACTCCAAACACATAATCAACATCTTCTTGGCATTCTGTGAGAACTTTGTGAAAAATGTGTAATTCTTTCAAAGTTTATTGTCATTGATTTAGTGTGTCTAACTCTTGGTAATTGGCACCAATTGCTTCCTGTTGTTTTTTGGACCGACAGCAAGTCTTATCTAGATGTTTTAGTGACTTCAATGAGAGGTACTGGACCCCCTTGTGTCACGGATTTTCTCAGAGTGGATAGGATTTGCTGACAGTACCAGATCTGCTTGAATTTAGTCCCGACAGGAGAATGATTACCGCTAGGATATCACTCAGGATGAGGATTTTTTTTTATCAATAGCCTCTCTTGAGATTTTCTTCCACGCAGACGTTCATTGCATGTATTTTCGCTCGGAAAACGGATGCATGATCTACAAATATGATTTCCACTTTGTGTTTTTTTCTACGATCTCGACGCATGTTCCCCAGCTTGTCTTGGAACCGTCTGTGTACTATGATCTTCAATGTGACCGGGGTTTTTCCACCGGGAATACAGTTGGGAGTTTGAGTGGTTCCAGTTTTTGATGTTGCTCCCATTCTTGCTTCCATTTTGATAAAGAGATCTGGGAAAGGAAGGTTAGGCACTCCAAGGGTTGGAGTAATGAAGAGAAATCGTCCAAAGTCTCAAAGAGGACCTCTAATCAGATGAAGAAAAGGAAAGAACGAAGACGTTGATCTCTCCTTTTCTTCAGAGTTGGAGTAGTTCCCATGGCTCTAGCAATACAAGGACATTCAATCCTCTTCACTTTTATCAGTTCTGTGACAGCCTGGTTTTTGACGTTAATGCGGAGTCTCTGATCCATTTTTTGATAACAAATCATCTCCAAGTACATTTACACAAGTCCAACCCTTATATCTGTCATGAAAAAACAGAATTACGAAATGACTGTTTGTCAACTTATCAAAAAAAAACAAAATAAAATTTTGGAAGCTGAACCGTGATCCTATCTACTTTTAAAAGAGTGTAGATTATTTTTTTTATTTGAGAGTTCAAATAAAAATAGAAATTCTAGGGTTTATCGCTGTCTAGTCAAATATTTAACTGTCATATGAAAGGATCAACGGTCAAATGTAAAAATTATTGATATTACCTTATAGTAACCAATTTGGAAGCGGTTCACCCCCAAAACATTTGTATTTATGTAGCGATTTTTTTTTTAATGTGGAGAGTGGAAAGGTTTATTTTGAGGCCAGATGGCTTCAAGTTTTTGCAAAATACCAAGCCTACTAGATCATATTTAGAGGCTGAAGTAACAACATCTAATAGATATTCTTATGTCCAAATACAATGAAAACAAACAAACGAAACAGATAATGCAAAATTACACACAGAAATAATTTTTTTTTAAATAAAATATTTTTCCATAAAATTTGGTACAGATCCCTTTCAGGGGTTGAAGAATCCAGTGGCGTAGTCAGATTTTCTTTGAAAAAATCGCTAATATGTTTGCTGTATTTTTAGCCTCTAAATATGTTCTAGTGAGCCTTGGTTTTTGAAGAACACTGGGTGGTCTCAAAATACAACCTTCTTCTCTACATTTAAAAAAAAAAACGATCAATAAATTAAAATATGAGGGTGGCCCGATTTCAAATACGTCACTCTGTAGAACAGTATCATAAAACCATAAAAATCTTCACCATATCCGATTGAAAAAGTGTGCACTGTTAACTGTTTTAGATCGGCCTGCAGTGGAAAAAGTTTTTTTACAAACTGGCTGATATTCTGGTTAGTCTTTATGACTAGTTGAATGATAAAAAGTAGATTATAGGAGAACATGGAGCAATAATAGTTGTATGTCACACCATGACCAACGATAAACTACAGGCCTGGACGCGAGTTGCGGTCACGTGGCCTCCCCCTAGCATTGTCATGTGATTTTCACATTGATCATGTTTAAAGCAAGAGAATACGCGTTCTTTTAACTGATAATACCTACTTTATATATAGAAATGGGTATTGTGATGTTTTTCGCTATAGAGAACACTTGTCAAGTTTTGATCTATTTATTCAAAGTCACTTCAGCACAGCTGAGGTCTTCAGTGACCCAGTGAGCCAACGTGTATTCGGCCGGTGCTCTAAACAAATCCAGCGGCCTTTCTTGAACAATGCCGTTCTCGACTTTCTGGCCATTGGAGTTATCAATTGAGAAAACGCGTATTTTTTTTTATTCACACATAATAAGTGTCGGAACCCCGTGACAATGGTAGGGTAATTTTATGGTTACTATGATCACCGTGGTACGTGCCACAACCTGTAGTTTATCGTTAGCCACGGTCACACATTTTGTAAAAGAGAAAAATCCAACCAATTCAAATCTCTGAAGTTGTGTGGATATGATTGTATACGTTATCAGTCCGTAACTGTAATTTCTAGATCGATAACCATAAAAGCATACTTGCTGTTACATGACGTGAACGGACTTCCATAATAATTATTCAAAAATAATTGTCTAATATGAAACAGACCCAATGCGTTTTCCAAAATTGTTTGCAAGATTTGCTTTTTGGTTTATGCAGTTGTTTTTAAGCGACCCCTCATGCAATCACCTTTTGAAATATATTGCTTGTACAAGTTTGTCACGATTTTATCATTACCAGTTCTCAATTCATTTTTTCAGGGTTATAAACCAAAGCGAGTGAGGAATAAGCGATATCAAGACTACGCCTCATCACTGTCACTCCAGTCTAACATCCAAGCACTGAGAAACTTGATGGACAAGACCAATTATCGACAGAGAGCATTTGCCAATCGACATTTGATCCAACAGCTGACCTCCTCTTAAAATGACAGATTTCTTATTCACGTATACCTCATCTAATTAAATGATAGAAGTAATAGTCTGAAAACGAGTACGACAATGTTTAAGGCCCTAATTCGTGTATAAACGATGTTGATCAATGATTCTCAAATATCCTCACTTAGCAGCATTGGTTCTTTAGCTATAATAACTTATTCTACTATAGATAACTCAGTGATATATTCGTAGTATTATTAGTCTTTGAAACAAGCTTTGCAAATGAGACATGAGCTTATTTATTTGGAAGGTGATCGATGATATTTTCTGTAGATTTATTCCAGTCTAGTCATTCCGTAGCATGAAAATACAGTATAAAATTGCAGTATTTATGTATGTAGTTATTTATTCAAATTCTAAGTTGATGTCGAGGGAGAAAGTCTATGTATTTATAGCAAGATTTGTTATAACGGTGAATAAAAGTACTGAACTCTGAACATTGTTCTTTTATTTCTTCGGATCTATGAAGGTCATGATACAAA
Source organism: Orchestes rusci (assembly GCA_958502075.1). NCBI lineage: Eukaryota > Metazoa > Arthropoda > Insecta > Coleoptera > Curculionidae > Orchestes > Orchestes rusci. The sequence continues at coordinate 18,690,146 of OY293304.1, read as the reverse complement.
ATGGTGAAGAATATGTATGGGTTTGTCACTAGTATGTGGTTAATCTATTACTCATTTTTTACCACCTGACAACGGTTTGTGAGTTTATGAAAACAATAACTACCTACTTTCTGAAAAGAACTCTTACAGGGTCATTACGAACATATGATGATATGTTGTAAATCTCGATCACTAGATGTGACTCAACATAGACCAGAAAAAGAAAATTTATTGTTTTTGAAATCCTCTTCTTTTCATTCGAAGTCTAGGTAGCAGACAAACGTCTAATCGCGACATTTTTCATGTCCTGTTCGTCCATGATTTAGTTTGTTGAGTTTCGTGGCCGCTCTTAGAAGTTCAACCTTGTTGGTGAGACGTTGAGCTGTCCGCCTCCGTCCGATAGAGCGTCTTTTTAGAAAAGAGTAATTTACATGGGAATGAAAACCAAAAAAAATCGTTTCGAAAAAGTTTTGAGAGATGTTCGCCCATGGAAGCTGTCCATCAAGGAAGCTTTCACTTCATCTCTTTTCTCGTTGAAGATATTGGACATTGAATTTTACCAAAAGTGTGCATGTATAAATTCGAGTGGCCAGCAGCTTAGTGTTATTTTCAAATTTTTGTTATTTCTGAAGAGTTCGTTCCGCAAAATAAAAATTAATACTTGACTTATTTCCATGCAAAAAGAAAAATGCAGTTCAATCTAGGGTGGCATAACTCAAAAAGAGAAGATCTTTTTAATGCTGTACTATTTTTGTTGGTTGTTCATGAAGTATATTTCAAGAAATTCAAGTAGAAGCGTTCACTCGTTTTTGAATCATACCACACATTGAGGCGTTTACAAAGACTTTTGAAATCGTATCTTTCATGATCTATTTCAAAATAGGCCATCAACCTGGAGACTTTGCATTCACTGTGCTGTGAGAAATTATATGATGAAGCGATAGCATGGAGTTTCCCACACAACACATATACAAAGTCTAGAAGACAAACTGACTTATAAAATTTTACGGAGCAATGCGCCAATTATGCAGTGGATGCGAATCGAATTATTGGACTCAGATATTGTATTATTAAAGATTTCCGCAATATATTATACAGATTTCTATACAAAAAAAAACAACCGACCTGGACTTTGACTTTGAGACTGTTTCTATTTGTTGAATAAAGGCAAATACTATGAGTTGATGTAGCTTTCTCTGTTTTCTCTTGAAAGTCTGGAACCATCTAGGGATGAGGTCAGTGTGGGCTTCCATAATTGATGTGTTCTGCGCTCCGGGGCGATGACCCTGTGTGATGGTGACTATGAGAAAATGCCACTCTCTGGAGAAGTGGTGCATGGCTCCATGTGGGGTAGGACGGCTGTCACGGACCTTCCCAAGAAACACCTCGTTTGTTTCTTCCCCTTTGTTCGCTCTTTAAGGATTGCGCCACTTGGCGTCACTGTTTGATGTGTTATGGAGTGTTCTGGGCGAAATTTTATTTGTTTATCTGACAGATTTTTTTTGCTTTTGTGACTTTCCTTATTTTGTGGAGGATGCATTTCTCCGCCACTTTTCCAAAGATGGCTGGAAGACTGATGAACCTCCAGTAATCGGGTTTAGAGGTTTTTTGATGAAAATTTGGGCATTTTTCCACTTGGAGAGGAATCGAAGCATGAAAGGCGGTAACTGCAATTTTTGGTAATTTTGAGTTTTTATCACTCTTGGGTTGGTGACATTGTTTTCTAACGTCATACGGAGTTTGAAAGCAGTAGGATCAATTTTAATAGATGAAAAGTACAGATTTTATTGGCCGTAACTTCACCACGTCATCATTTTGAGAAGGAAGAAAGCGACCACTTAACTCTGTTTTTTTTTAAATGCCTGACATACTCCAATTTTAGTTTTGAAGTATTGGCACTATTAATACTTATAACTAACTCTAAAAATGAAATGATCTGCATCGTATATGTATCAGGTAAACCGAAAAATTTTATTTAGGGTTTTCCAACAATTTCAACAATAAACTTTTATTATTTTTTTGTTAAAAATATGATATGAAACTGAGTAAAGAAACATGCATCAAGTGATATAATGTGATAGTCAGAATAATTTGATGTATGATTGTTACAATTAAACATCCTCCCTCTCCACAATCAATGGACGAACGTAGAGATATCATGTCTTCGTTTTGGCCTTGTTGTTTGTCCGCTTTCTGATGTCGTCTCTTCTGTCATTTCCTGATGATCAGTTTCACTTCACGCCATCCTGGGATCATCATTAGGGTATTGTCGTAATACCGCTGATGAACGCCATACCGTGTCGTGTAGACGATCTTTGAGGTCCATTTCTTCTTGTATCACTTCTCCAAAGCTATCTGTTTGCCTGAGTATGGGCTCGGTGGCTTGGTATGGAGGTTTCTGGCTGATCAGGCTGCCACTGCAGATGATGGGCACTGTTTTGGAGTAACTGCCTTTAACAGGAACAGTTCCGCTGAATTTGCCATGAACATTCAAGTATTCGTTGCGCATAATTTCAAAAGATGCCGTTTCTTCTGTGCTGTTGGCTGTTGTATGTGACAATGTCTGACAAGTGGTCGTTCGTAACGCAAGACGGGTTTGATTCAATGCTTCGTATGGAGACAGGAGTGCAGACGAGCTTTTGCGGATGAAGTTTTTTTCTGCTGGCTTGTTTATGATGTTGACTTAAATGAATAATCCAAGTTTACGACCTCAAGCGCCGAACGCAACATTGTCAAATTAAAAAAAAAAACAAAATATTCACCTTTCATCCAGTTTTTGTCAATTTTGATTCTGAACAACCAAGTTTCCGATTAAAACTACCAAACACTTTTTCGAAGTAGACTAAATTTGCTACAATTTGACATCAGAACCGTCTCTGTAGACCCAATAGTTTTTGAGATACAGCTTTCCTAAATTTAGCGTTATATTTTCAAACTTGAAATAACCGACTATCTAAACCTTTTTTCTGCGGTAATAAAACAACATTATATCTATCTACCTGGAAAGAGTCTGTGGCTATTTCGACTCTTTCGTTTTCTAATCTAAGGGTTAAGTTAAGCCCTGCTAATGCAGATATGTTTTGAGAGGGGAGACCGACGAGACTCAGCCGGGTCCTTCAAAGGGGAGAAAATCTACATTCTGTTGATTTTGAACATGTATTCAATTCACCTTTTTTATTGAGATAAGAATTATCATGCATAATTCTTCTTTTATTCCGGAACTAGCAAGTCGTGAATGTTTTGAAGAAAATAGGTCTAGAGGGTCGAAATTCCCACAGAACAATAAATGTGTATGGTTATTAGCCTTTAGACACCTTCCAGGAAGGCACCATAATAATATGATGTTGTTCTATTATGTAAACATTTCCAAGTGTGAAAAAATGACACAAAATTTTGAAAATCTGTATCTTGTGAACTATAAGGTCTGCAGAGACCATTCTGATCCTAAATTGGTAATTGCTTCTACGGTTTTTTGCTATTTTGGATTATTTTCAAATTTCATTATAAAGTCACATTCTGGTGTCTTTAAGGATTGCAAATTCACTGGTGAAGGAAAAAAATTATGATATTTGATTTTTATTATAAATAACGTATTCAAGATGCCGCTCACGCGGTAAAAATAGTGAATTCATCGATGCCTTATGGAGCCACTGGTGATGGGCAGAGTTTCAGGTAAAAAAATAGCTCGATACTGTTATTCAATGTGAATTGATAATTTTGGGGTAAGACAAACAAACTGGTAGAAAAGTCGCTTCAGAATCGGATCGAACCAAATGTGTTTAATAAGCAAATATACCTATTTGTCCGAAGTTTCTAGTCATTTTCGAGCAAATTCTACAGGAAGGCGGAGAATTAAGTAAGTGTTCGTTGGACTTTCTACTGAATCAAAAAAAGATAGTTTGAAATGGAAAGAATACAAATTAATCGAAGTGGTTGTGTAACGAAGAAATCGAATCAAAAGAAGATTTGTCCATTATGTTTGAAAAAGAAAAAGTTTTTCGGGACATTTTCTTTTTAGCATCTTCTGATCAACCGCAAATAAACGTGACAAATGAAAAGGGGTAGTCAGAAATCAAATAGACCATTCCAGAACATAACCTTAAAGTCAGCTGATTGTACAGTATGCAAACTTTAACCTCTAATTGTCATTTTTTCCTTCACTTTTTGAGACATTTTTTGAAATGCAAGTGTGAGATATGGTTTTGCTGAGATTGTGATCCTGAAAAGCTGTGAAATGATCGATTATCTCGCGAAGTTAGAAGCAGGAAGCCCAGTCATTTTTATTTAATACAAGCACAAAATTTCGATTGTAAACAACATATTGTAGACCCTTTTAGTTAAAGTGATTCAGACTTTGATGCAAGCCCTTAGGGCTTTCCAAAAACTACGAACATAGACATAATTATTTATTTGGTTTCCACCACAAGTTATTATACTGCAAAGGCAGTTAAAATCTGATAAGAGTTTGAATAATGCGTTCAAAAATTTGAAGGCCGGGTTTTGTACTCTCTGTGGAAGCTGCAATGCAGACCATATTATTATCAGAGCTAAAGAAAGTTGTATTCACATTATGAGCCCTTTTTTCTTGATGTCTCACTAACAATTTACTTGATTTTTTTGTAATATATGTATTGTTTCTGGTACAAGCTGTCAATTTTGACGTTATGTTGACAGGTTTCTGAAATGGCCCATATGTACTTGGTGTCATCCAAGTGAACAAATTGAAGCATGATACTATGACAAACAAGATATGCAGACGCGCAGGTTTCGCTCACGCCCAGAAGCACTGCGACTCTGTGGAAGACGACGCAGAGCATCCGCTTTTTATCAGCACCAAATGGCAGAAGGAAAGGCGAACCCTCGAAAACATGATGGGAACGATGCAGCCTGATAACATCATTAACAAGATGCTACACAGCGAAGACAGATGAACTGCGGAAGCAAATTACATACAGGGTGGCTCAACGAAAAGGTTCCACACTTATTTATGACTTTCCTGGTATATTTTGGGAGAAAAGCTCGGACACGTCAATTTTTAATTTTAGGGTGACGTCTTTTCGTGTATGACTTTATAATACAGGGTGTTCCAAAAATAAGATATCGCATTACACTTGACATTTTTAAATGGAAACCCCCAATTTTTTTCTTATTTTTGGATTCTCCATGAAGTTTTTAGTAACTTTTGTATAATACAGTTTATACCTGTCCTCAACCGTTTTAAAGTAATTTGAATTTTTCAAAAAATTCACCTCATTTAATTTAATACTGATAATAGTGGATCGTACGGAAAAAAATAATAATAACGGATACCAGCAAGAAATTAAGCATCAATCAATGTCATCGTGAATCATAGAACAACTTTATCTTTGATTTGAAATCGTTAAGTTGCCTAGTTTTATCATAATATTTTGCAATGATTTATCCAATTCAAGAAAGGGTCGAAATCACGAGACTGTATTATCAAAACGGAGGCATTGCAAGAGCTACCGCCCGGTTGTTTGATGCGTTACATCCAGACAAAACTATTAAACATAAGTATGTGGCTAAATTAATAAGAAAATTTGAAGCAACTGGATCTGTATTTAATATTCGCCGGAATCAGGAAAATCGTCCAATTAGAAATGAAGCCAGAGAAATAGCAGTTTTGGGACACGTGGCTCTTGACAACACCCAAAGTACTCGTGGTTTGGCTGCTTCTTCAGGATTTACACGCTCAACAGTGCAAAGAATTTTGAAATCCTATAAATTTCACCCGTACAAAATTAAACTTGTCCATGAGCTTGATGAAGACGATTATGATAGAAGGTTGGTGTTTTGCGAATTAATGACACAACGTTTAATCAATAATCCAAATTTGCCATTCAACATTTGTTTTTCGGATCAATGTACCTTCTATTTACATGGTGCTGTAAATAGACATAATAGTCGATATTGGAGCGACTCGAATCCACATTTTGTCTCGAGAGGTACATTCGCAATACCCTCAAGAAATTAATGTCTGGGCCGGCATTTTTGGAAATCATATTGTGGGACCTTTCTTTATTCCTGGAAACTTTACGGTGGAGACGTACTTGGACATGTTGGAAAATACAATAGAGCCACGAATAACCGAAATAATAGAAAATGAGGTTGATTATAATCTTCTCCATTTCCAACAAGATGGTGCACCACCGCACTTTGTAGCTCCAGTACGACAGTTTTTGGACACTCATTTACCAAATCAGTGGATCGGACGGTGCGGCCCCATTGAGTGTCCACCAAGGTCTCCGGACTTGAGTCCTTTTGATTACTTTCTTTGGGGACATTTAAAAAGTAAGGTTTTTAGTACGAAGCCAGAATCCATTCAAGATCTTCGGGAGCGGTCACGGCGGAATGCAGACAAATAACTGCAGAAATGTGTGAAAATGTTAGGAATAGATTTGAGCAAAATCTTTATTATCGCATGGATGTTAACGGACACCACTTTCAACATTTATTACCACATTGAATTTTTGACACATTATAGCTAAGTAATTAATTTGTGTTTGATTTTTTAAATAAACGGTTAAAGATAGGTATAAACTGTATTATACAAAGGTTACTGAAAACTTCATGGAGAATCCAAAAATTGAAAAAAAATTGTTGGTTTTCATTCAAAGTCAAGTGTAATGCGATATCTTATTTTTGGAACACCCTGTTTTATACAGCCATACACGAAAAGACGTCCCCCTAAAAATAAAAATTGACGTGTCCGAGCGTTTTTCCCAAAATATACCAGGAAAGTCATAAATAAGGGTGGGACCTTTTCGTGTGGCCACCCTGTATACGCAGTCCTCCAGTCCAGAAAGAAGGACCGCTGCCTAGAAGATTGACGGGGAACAACACACCTGACGCGTTACTTGAAAAGACGCGACGGAAAAGAGATACAGGCGTAAGAACGTATCAAGGGTCAAGTTTCAGTGGTCCCGACTTGAAGTTCTATGCGAAAGCGGTTTTGAGCCGGGTGTTTTCCAGGAGTCACAGAGAGGAAGTGTGATGGTCACAACACCTCACGCCTCACTGGATTTTCCCGGTTGGCCTCTGCCCCACCGCAGCTCTGGGCAGGAAGATCTAACCCGCTGTCGCTCCGAAAGCAACATCTGCTCCAGAGTGTCTGTCTGAATCAGGCAAAGAGCTAGTTCTGTGTTGCAAATAATTTCGTTGACAGATGATTCAAAATAATAGATTCGGCAGACCTCGGTTTCGTATAAGGGATAACGTGCAATGCGTGAAGGAACGCAGGGTTACGTATGTCCGTAAACGCAAATAACGTGATTAAAAACGGTGTGCGCTTGCCCAGATATCAATCACCACGTTTACGTTAACGTAGATGGAAGCACTTCAACTGTCTATTATGTATTCACATAATATGTGAATACGCATCATAATCTACATGTTTTCTTCAATACTATACTCAAGAAGAAGACATTTCTTTTATGTTACCCCGCTTCAATCCTTTACTCCAACCTCTATCACTTTTTTCAAGTAACCCGAGAATAAATGGGTCACACTGTGAATCATATAACGAGAAAAACCTTTCTTTCCCCTGATACAGTCTCTTATCCAAGTTATACAGGGTGGAGCACGAAAAACTTTCCATCCGGGTTTTCTATAACAAGATCGACTATAACAAGGAAAGCAGAAGTTCAATTAATTGAATTTCAAGTTGATTATCACCACAATATTGATTTACTTTTCCGTAATGTTTATCGACACGCTCTGCATGGTTCCAATAAACAAAAGTGTAGTTCCTTGTTATTAAAGTAATATTGTTCACCCCCATGAACCTGTACCAAGGATGTTGAATGGAGACCTCTACTTATGCTTGGCTGTGTTGTTTTTTTTATGTTTCTGTACTCATTTTTGTAATTCTTTCAATGTCCTTTTGGATGTATATCTACAATATATTTATTTATTTCATACTGTACCGTAAAGTATCATTTACTGGACCCGAAACCAGTCCGCTTAATGACACTTTACATCATCAGAGACTGTAAAAAAAAATTACTTGACTACTCCAAAAATGACATCTTGCATCATCAAAGACTGTGAAATTGCATTGGTAGCATGGTTTGGCTGCCGCCATCTCATGATTTTAATTGATAACTTGACAAAGAATGTTGGTGATATATAATTAACCTATCTATTACCCAAGTGGTGACATGGTTTGGCTGGCGCCATCTCATGGTAAGAATGTGAAGTGGACAGCCACTCTAAGTGTATGGTTTGACAAGAAAGTTCTTTAAACTGATCCAAAAAAAATTATTACATTATGAAACAAAACAATGTACGATACACAGCCGTCAAATGTCATTAAACTCCTTGTCTAGAAATGACCATTAGTATTTTTATAATGCTAATGGTTTATGTCTTTTTGCTTCACCGATAAAATCCAACCATTAACCATGGAAATAAAGCATTTTTGATTTGATTTGAATCTCAGGTGATTGAATATCATCATTTTTCGAAAGAAAATTTTCAAAAGCACACGTTATATCGGTTTCAACTATTGTGGCAGTCTCTTGCGTTCGCTAGTTCAGCGGCCTAGTTTAGTTTTGGGAGTTGATGTCGAATGTCGACTCTAAACAATAGATAAACAAGTTACTTCAGTGGAGATCATTATATATCCTTGGTACACCATCAATTCGCTAGTTAGATCCTCTGCTAATTTGGGTCACAGCTATTATTTGTCCAGATTACATTCAACTAAACTACTTAACAAAAAAAAGTACGCTCTAAATTTTCACCTATGATTGTTGAACCGTCATGATTTTTCAACGAATCACTGAAAAAAATATGCGGTTAGCACCACAATCTAGAGCATCTCTTTGTGGTTCAAAAATTTCTATTATACCGGGTGGTGAAGAATAACTGAGAAAATACTCTTTTTTTCACCGTCTCCCTTTCACGCAGAGATTTTCACTTTTTTTTTTGATGAGTACTAAGATTTGTTACGTCCATGCCTCGAGATGGTTTTCGATTTTTTTATTTCTTTTTTTTTTTTCATTTTTGAAACTTTTTTCCGGAAATATCACACTGATGGCTTTGATTGCCTGCTCTGCCAAATTTTGAATTGTTGCTAGTTTCGTGACTGGAGCGGAAACAGAATTATGTAACAGGAGCTCGTGGGAGGCAGTCAATAATACGAGGAAGGCTACTTCAAGTCTTCTTTATTCAATTTTCAAGCTTCCGGGAAAATTTTCCCCTTCTTCAGGAAGTCTAACATAAAATGGTGAAAGATACAATAATTAGTAAGGCAACGAAACTCAAGAAAACAAGTGAAAACTCACAAAATGTGAAGGACAGTTCCAAAAGGCACCAACACATAACAGAAAATCACAAATTATACACATGATAATAATTGTAAACAAGAAATAAAATAAATGTTCAAAATAAACAAACGAACTTCAGTGTAGTGAAAGTTCGTTTGTGTATTTTAAACATTTATTTTATTTCATGTTTACAATTATTATCATGTGTATAATTTGTGATTTTCTGTTATGTGTTGGTGCCTTTTGAAACTGTCCTTCACATTCGGTGAGTTTTCACCTGTTTTCTTGAGTTTCGTTGCCTTACTAATTATTGTATCTTTCACCATTCTATGTTAGACTTCCTGAAAAAGGGGAAAATTTCTCCGAAAGCTTGAAAATTGAATAAAGAAGACTTAAAGTAGCCTTCCTCGTATTATTGACTGCCTCCCACGAGCTCCTGTTACATAAATTTTGAATTCACAACTAACAGTGTCATGGCATAAATCTATTGTATGAATGAGTTTCTGAAGACTGATTATTGTATGTGTACTCAGCAATATTTTGGGCATCCTACAGGATGTACCAGAGAATTTTTACCATTTGAAAAGTACTTTCACGTTATTTTTGGGGTTTTTCTTCAAAAGTATTATGTCGAAAAGACTGAATTGTATTTTGATCGATTCTAACGTGATGTTCAATGTAATTTCTCGAAACATTTTCAATGGAATTTCAGTTTTCAAAAACTTAGGTTATGATTTGTCAAAGTTGTTTCAATAATTGTCCTCTTTACAAAATACGGTCAACATTTCTAATTGAAAAGAAGTTTGAACGGGTTTGATAAATTGGTAGAACAGCCAGTCTAAGACTTATGTGTGACTATTACGAGAAAATGACGATATTTCAAAAACTGAAATGAATATAAAAAAGAGAAAATCGTCCTGAGGTATGAACGTAACAAACATTTGAACGTATAAAAATGACTTGAAATGTGGGACAGTAAAAGAGAGAATTTTTACAGCATTTTCTTTATCACCCTGTATAAAACGAGTGGTTGAGGAAATCAATTTTTGGCACCATGAACAAACCGCAATGGAATGGTCTGAATCGTAGTACAAACTGCATATTTTTTCAGCGATTCGTTAAATAATCATGATAGCTTAAACAAAGGTGAAAATTTCGAGTGTACCTTTTTTTTGAGTAGTTGTACGGGATGAACTCTAAAAGATTGAAGTGGCGATAAATCGGAAACAAAAAAAATATTAGAAATCGCTAAACATCATTTCTATACTCGGCAGGGAAAATCAAAATGATGTTATAATCAAAATTTACTGAAAAAATATGGGTAAGTTATTGCCTTCCTCCCCGTGGGCACTTTGAAAAATACAGATCACAAGCTGCAGATATATCTGAAGGCAAAAAGGCTACATGTGATGTAATAGTGTTTGGTTAATTGAAATTATTTGATTAAATGGAAATTATATTTTTTATCATCAACTCAATAGATGTTTTGAATGATTTCCATTATTTCCAAGACAATAATGAAAACTACCTCGAATCTTTTCTCTGGAGATAACTCGTCCTTCATGGATTATTTTTCATTCTTGAAGTTGCTGTGTTATCAGGATGCGTCTTGGAAACAACAGGTTTCAGGTGACCCCACATAAAGAAATCAAGAAGGGTTAGATCCAGCCATCTATAAGGGAATCCAATGTGTTCTCTGCTTCTAATCCATCGAATAGGTTGATGATTATCTGGACTAACCATTTCATAACTGGAACTACCTGAAGGGGAATTGCTGCATCCTGTCAATTTTATATCTGTCGATCATAACATAAACATTTTTACACAAAAGAGGTAGTGACAGCATCGGAAAATTCAAAAAAGAGTATCAGCTAAGAACGGTGTAGAAGCGCTAAATAATAGGGACATAAAGCAACCTCAAATGATTTGCGGTATCCTTATTTTTGTTTTAGTAAACGTAACGTTGACCTCACTTTTACCAAAATTCTCTGACTGGAATCGACACGATATGAGTGAGATGATCACCTGGAATTCTGGCTTTTTTACCAACCATTGAAACTGGCCCAAAAATAGTCCTATACAAGCCTTGTACTGAGCAGAATTGCCAAATTTGATTTGAACTGGACCGGAATACGTTTACTTCACCATCATCTTAATTCAATGATACGCACCACAAACACAAACCACAACATCACACCAGGTTTTTCTACTGATAGCTCTGTTGATTCATGGTATTTCATTTTATTCGTTGGAGAACAGTGGTATTTGAAAGTTGAAAGTGAGTTTAGAGAATCGGTTGAACATCAGTGAGGAATGGGGTCGTGAATCCATTTACTTGTTGACAGGTATTTGGGGATTTAGTGAATGGTTTACCCAAGGGTCAACTACAGTCTAGCAAACAATACCTATACAAAATGTATCAAACAGTCAGTGTGCTTACTGAGCTTTATTGGAAATGTTATTGGCATTATTTTCTGCTTTTGATACGAATGAGTGGTTCACTTTTCAAAGGGCATGTTAAAGTACGTGGCGCTTCGGTATATCATAATATTTTCTAGAGTTCTAGTTAATTTTTTTTATTTTTATTTTTCATTATAAAGAAAATACCCCAGTGAGGTTGATGACAAACGGATTGTGGGCATAACATGGTTTTTGGGTGAGATGATACATAACTACGTATTTGTTTGTTGATGCCTTGCCCAGGACCGAATACCCAAGATTTAACCACTTCGATAATCTAACTAGTCGTTCAAGACTACCCTCCTTCTTCGATAAATACAACGTTGTGATCAAATAGAATAATCCATTCTGATCAGTAAATGTGCAATAATCTATTTTTTTAATAAATTGATATTATCAAAGAATTAGTGAGTACTTATTGGCAGCTTCTATATTTGAAACTCTTGTATGAGTTGCAGCTAGGCTAAAGAATAGAATGATAATAATTAATATCTTGTTAAACGGAAAGGTTGGTACAGAACCGTAATAAATGTCTAGAGTTACATCCATGTGAGTAGTGCCCTCCTTATACCGGTTTCGTCCCGTAATTGGACTCATCAGTAAGGCAGCTGGCACCACTCACACTGATGCAACTCTAGACACTACCCTAATTTACCCAGATTAGGGACACTGCACATTGACCCAGATTAGGGTAGTGTCCAATTACGGGACGAAACCGGTATAAGGAGGGCACTACTCACATGGATGTAACTCTAGACATTTATTACGGTTCTGTACCAACCTTTACGTTTAACATCGGATAACCGTAAAACAATGTCTCTTTATTCCATGATCGAGAGGTACAGCTCGAACATACTCCACATCTATTTGCGTTCGCAGACTTGCGAACCAATAGATGGCAGTGGTTGTCTAAAAACAACCACTGCACATTTACCCAGATTAGGGTAGTGTCTAGAGTTGCATCAGTGTGAGTGGTGCCAGCTGCCTTACTGATGAGTCCAATTACGGGACGAAACCGGTATAAGGAGGGCACTACTCACATGGATGTAACTCTAGACATTTATCACGGTTCTGTACCAACCTTTCCGTTTAATATCGGATAACCGTAAAACAATGTCTCTTTAATATCTTGTGTTTGATCAAAGCCAATATACCTCAGAACGCTATTTTCTTCCAGATATCCTCTCAACCTAACAACTCCAAAGAGCCTCAGTATGCACGAAGTAAGAGACAGTCCTCGAGAATCGGAGATGCGGGTGGTTCTCTTTCAATTGTAAACTCACTGGATGTACTGCGGAATCGGCTACTTCTGGAAATTGCAAGAAAGAAGGCCAAAGAAGGTGCTAATCGAAACAGGCTACTCTTTGCTAACTTCGGAAAAAGAGGATTCATGCAGGATATTCCGAGGGTTTTTGGTAGACGACAAATATAATTTTTTGATGAGATATATCACAAAACATGTTGAAAAGTCTTTTGATCGGATCTAATTTTAATGCTCCTAGTTGCATAAAAACAATCCAATTCATGCAATCTAAGCTGAGTCCATATCATAATTGTTGCTGTTTCCATGTGAATGAGCTTTTTTTAAGCGGAAGCACAGATAAAATCTGTGGCAGTGACAAAAAATGTTTGCAAAATAAATCATTGCCTAAATCATTATTTTTGGTTAACATCGCGGAGCCCATATTTGGTGGGTAGCTCGAAATCTATTCCCAAAAATGTAGTTTGGGAATTTTGGGATAATTTGAATTTTCGAACTTTTATTGTTGGGGTGGAAATTGTTGTGAATTATGTTTGCAATAACAAGTGTTTTTCAGATTTGTCTATGACGGCTGTTGAATATTCCCAATCAATTTCTGGCAAAATCATGATCTGAAGGCACTGGGGATCAGTCATAAATATTAGTGAAACATGATATAAAACAGCTTCTGCTCTATCGGAAAAATTATTTGTAGTGTAGCAAATAATCATATCAGTTGACAATTTGTTTTGGAGATCAAGTGATATCAGATTCTGTCAAGATCAATGAAAAATTCACAAAAATCTATGGCTATTCAGAGACTCGAGCTTGCATAGAAAAAGTGTGTGATTGTCAGTAAATCAAGCTCGATAATTTTATTTTGGTAAAATGCCTTACAGACTTGTTAAAAATTTGAACATCAATAAATTACCTTTATTAGGTAACCGTTCTCGTAAATCATATCAGAACTCTCCGTTTCGTAAAAAAAATGAAAATCGACACCTACCTCGTAATGTCTTCTAGATCTTTCGAAGAATCTTGAAAACTTCCAAAACCATTTCTGTATAACTTTTCCGAATGTATTCGTATAACATTATTATGAAATCATGTCGGCATTGGAAAAACGTCATGATCCGTGACATTCCAGCAAAACTAGTATTCGATTTGCCGCTTCTCAACTTTTTAACATTCTTATGAGGATACAAGTCCAAACTTTTTTTCCACTGATGTGTTTTCTGACACCCGCAAAATAAATAACTTCTTGTCCGACTTGCACCAATACCGGAAGACATATATCCTTAGAGTAAATAAATCCGAGACAGTCGACACACAGTTTTGCAACAGAACTCGGAGAACCTGAAAATGAGCATGGAAAGGAAATGTAGAGTCAATAATTGTTCCAGAGGTGAGATATTATATTTTGTTAGGGCGATTATAATTTGATAGCACAAAACGGGTTTGTACATGGTTTCCATTAAACATATTCGCAGTAAGAAGAATACATAATAATATGTGCTCAATTTATCTTGGCACGTCGTTATACGCTCGAGAAAAAGGTGTAGGTAGTAGACTCGATGAAATTCAAGTCATTCATTCTTTAACAAAGTCAATCTCATTTGCATTATTGTCATCGATTATGAACATAAACTGTTATTCTCTTGGTCATAAGTCATGAAGGGTGTTGAATGATAACAGAATTAGAACATCAATGTTGCTATAATACTCAAAAACTCCAGTTACCTCCTTTGCTCAAATTTGAACGGAAAATCAAAACATGTTTCTCACTTTGTGAAAACTTAATGTCTTACGTAAACGAATTTCTCAAAAAGGAACCCCGGATATACTCCATGAAAGAACAAAATCGCTTGAAGTGTTTCGAATCTACGGACAAAAAATCGAAATTTTTCTCGACATGATAAAGTTTTTTATTCTGCATCATCTCTCTGTATTTTCTCTCAACAGACAAAATATTTTTGCATTGCATTCAAAATTCAAGACTTAGCAAACAAATCGACGCAGTGTTGAATCAAGTATTCCAAGTACAAAAACTCACGATTCTATAGCCTACACTAATTTGCTATCTTCACGCCAGACATGATGAAGAATGAAGAATTAACAAAAAAGCACCTTTCCTATGAAATCAAATCAATAATTATTTCCTCTCTATAATATATATCTTATTCACACATATTTTTACGACTAGCTGTCAGAGTAGTGTTATTTTTAATCTTTAACTCTGCGTATCGTGACGTCGGTCAAATCCATTAATCCCTTTGGCAACAGCCCTGACTAAGAAGTGAAATGCTTGTTGATAAATAATGTTACAATAACATCTATTGATGAATGATTCCGTGACGTCAAGAATATGTCTGGTTATAATTATGTTTTTGTGCAATTGAGTGGACTCAAGTCTGAGAATCAGATAACATATTTAACCAGTCTAAGTATGTCCCGATGCGACGTTTTGGTTAGGTATGTTTAGGCATGAATTATGACACTGAATGTGAAAAATGAGTAACTAGGCATTTTCTATAATCTTTTCCTTTTATAGATAACTATAAAAGAATGCTTGCATAACTATGCAATCAAGTGATTAGTGTTACACTTTACAAGTTCACCCTACAATGCATTGTTAGCAATTATTTCATGTTTATTCAAATAGTCTATACTATAAATGGAAACGTTTCTTTTTTAAGACAAATAAGTCACAGGATTCTTTCGCATTCTACTCAAATATTTTGAAAAAGCAACAATCCAACGATTATATCAATTCATCGAAAAAAAAAGCTATATCCGATCAAATAATATGAAAAAAAGTTATCTAAATTGTTTATAGTGCGATCAGACAATTTGGATAACTGTTGCTTTTTATCATGAATTGTGTCATTTAAAAAGCAGTCATCTGTTGAATCGAGAGCCTCAACTATGATCCATGTACGCCTATATTTTGATAACTTATTTCCCTTCAGAAATACCATGTTTGATTGATTGTTGGTTGAGAATATCATAGACATTTTCCAATGTGTCTTTGGATAAAGAATCAAAAATATAAATTTCGCTTCTGTTGTGAAAATTTGTATAATAACCACTTATAATTTCCAAACTTGTCTTATTCATCCTTATTTACGCCAATAATAATTATTGTGCTCATGCTCTATGAACATCAATATAATACTTGCAAATTAGCATGACAATTTGGCTCTATTATCATGTTCGACGGCCAGTTTGCTCAGAACTAGACTTAAGAACAAAATTCAAAAAATTGAGTTCTATTGATAAGATATAAGACCTAAGATTAGCATCTAGAGGTAGTTATTCTGTAATGTAACTATGTTTTCCCATTAATAATCAAAGTATCTATAATAAACCCGTATATAAAATGAAAATATCAACTTGCGGGTTATCGAATAATCTAATTCAATGCTACCTATTATACATGTACCTTTAAAAAATTTGGAAAATCAACATCAACGATAAAATAACGATAATAATTAATTAGATTTAGGGGGATTTATGTTGAAAGAATAAATTGCTATTACATTATTGCAAAAAACTTTCAGCTATGCCAACATAAGTGATTGTGAATCTAAGTTGAAGCTATGGAGGCTGGATTTCATTAGCAGAAACTGAATATTTGATTAGTTGTCAAAGATGTATTATATTGAGTTTTATAAAATTGTACATAGGTAAAAATATAATCAATAGAAATAGAAAAAGAAAGTTGAGCATTTAGTGTCTTTTATTCATATCAGTCTAAACCTCAAGCAAATATACCCACCGACAGGGTGTCCCAGCTAAAAGTATCCATATGAAGAAACGGGCTAAGAACCCCTATGCATAAGGATTTACACGTTCACTGATGATGAGAAAAATGGGTATGAACCTGGGTGCTGAGGTAGTTTTTTTGTCAATCTCGGATCAAAATTCTCTTCAAACATGTTAGTGCCATGACATACTGGTTGATAAAATGCAGAATTGAGCGTTTTTCCGCTTGTTTTGTCTACATGTTTAAATGGAATCGCTTGGCGGAAAAACGCAAAATTTCGCGTTTTATCGCCTAGTATGTCATGGCACTTGATTAATGTTGAGTGAAACGTTAATGATGATAAAATGGCGAAAAGGGATCTGACGGAAATAAACGTCATGCGCACTGCGCAAAGAATTTCCAACTATTGGCTTAGCAGGGGTGATAGGTAGTTTACTGCCGTCTATCATCATCACTATATCCTGACCAATATTTGTAGTGCTTATGTTTCCGGAGACGTTCATATCTTCTTGGAAAAAATGGTCGTCGGTGCCAAAATCAGGATTTTCCAGGTTTTATAATATAGGTACTCTCGCTCATTTCTTCATATCTGAGTCCATCAATAAACATTTCAGTTCTTTCTAACTCAACTAACCCAGACCATACAGGTTCTTGGATTTTCGAGCCCTCTTCATTCCAGAAGATCCAGCTCCATCGTCTGACAGAACTAAATGTACAAGCAACATTCCTAAATAGAATAGTACCTTTCGCACACGCTTACTGAATGGAAACTACCCGATAGAAAACGCTTAGCAAGAGATTTGAATTAGAAACAAAGTCTGTCGTGGACGGAAATTCACGTCATGCGCACAGGGCAATACACTCGTCGGACGGAAAAAACCGTCATTAGCAGTGGTTGCTCATTCTGTCTCTCGTGATATTTTCTTAAGTAAAACTAATAGTTCTCATGATTGATTCATCAAAATAGAAAAAGAGGTGAAAAAAATAATGTGACTGATATCAGAGACGAAGTCATGAATATTGACGATTTGTATATTGACGAGTTATCTTGTCAATATTTACCCCAATGGAAACAAAAAAACATCGATATGAATAGTTCAGATTTCATGAATCTGATAATACGTTGATGATATTTCAAAAATTTAATAAGCTGTTTTTGAACCAATTTTCAAACTAGTCGAAATGTAAAAAAAAACTGTGCATTCTGATTCATGCGGCTAGACTAGAGCTAATCAAGGGGCTGATTATTTACCATCCCCATCAATGTGAATTGGCATCTAGGGATCTGTGCTACTAGCCATGCTCATCATCGTCTTTAAATTAAGTGCTAGTATAACCTGCCCTACTTTATAATAATGGTTAAAATAAAAGGATTTAATCACTGAAATAAAGCTTTATTCAATTCTCTCTTATTAATCTTTCCCAACGCATTTTTTGGAATATCATCAACAACTTTCAAAACAGTTGGTGTCCAGTATTTAGGCATTTTTTCGTTACACCATATTTTCAAGGTCTCCAAGGTAACTTCAAACCTTTTGTCAAGGACCAATACAGCTGCTACTCGCTCTCCGTACGTCTCATCTTTGATACCCAAAACAGCACACTCTTTGATTCCCGGGTGTGATAAAAGAAGAGTCTCAATATTCAAGGCGCTTATTTTATATCCACCTGATTTTATGATATCTGCACTTTTTCTACCAAGCATTTTAAATATTTCCATTTTTCGAACATATTCACTTATATCGCCTGTTTTGAACCAGCCATCTCTCGTGAACTCTTTGGCAGCTTCTGAAGGTTTATTGTAGTATTCTCTGAAGATTCTGTCCCCTTTCCCATAAAGTTCTCCAGTGATAGTTGTCTCAGATTTTCTATGGCCTTCAATTGAAATTTCACCATGTGAATTGGAACATTCAACCAGAATTCCACCGGTTTCTTGATCAGCCAAAGCTACAGATACTGATGGTAATAGCATACCAACATAACCAGGTTGTCTATCTGAATCGTACAAGTTTGACAGACACATTCCAACCTCAGTCATACCGTATCTTTCCAGCAATCTATGACCAGAAATTTTAAACCATCGGTCGTGAAGGGTCCCATGAAGAGGGGCTGAACCACTCACCATGAGTCTCATATTGTTGATCAAATATTGTCTCACTTCATGCTTCTCAGAATTAAGATTTGTATCAAATTCTTCTATCAATTTAGAGTAAATTGTTGGGACCGCCATAAAAACACTAACTTTCTCTTTCACGCTGTCATTTCTATTTAACAAATTCATCCACACTTCTTTAGCGTTGAATCTTGGCAGCATCACAGTTGTAGCTCCTGTAGAAAGTGGATACAATAGTTCGTTCAAAATTCCATGAAAATGGCGCAAAGGTAGTTTGTGGAGGATAACGTCTTTTCCTGACCATTTCCATGCTTCAGTTAGCATTTTTATCTGGACGGATAAGTTTTTGTAGGTCAAAACAACTCCTGAAAAATCAACAAAAATTGAAGAAATACATGTAGTGACCCTGAAGAGTAGTATATTAGCCACAGAAAGTAGGTATAGTTGTTTACGTTAAAAAATTGGGGGTAAAATCCTGATTATCGTTTATTTTATGATCAAAACCTCGATCAAAACATTCCACTCATTATGTCGGGTTCACAAAATTCAGTTCAATTTCACTTCGAAGTGGAAGTGACAGATTTCCGTTTGACAAATGGGAATCATATGCTACCACCTACATTGAATTTGGGTTCAAAGTCACGCCTACGTCAAATTCGATCTGGATATTAGCATATTATGATTCCCGTTTGATAGGGAAAACTATGAAAACTTGTTCTGTGATAAGGTATCATTTTTTTTTCAGAGACAATCTGTTTATGTGCATTCAACATTGAAAATTTTTAAGAAAAAGTTTTATTTTATTGTGTTTTCACCCCAATGAAACCAAAATAAAATAATTGAAATGAATGTATAGTGGTTGGAGACAAATCAATAAAATATCCCTGGACATTGAAGTTGTATGTGTAAACCAAGCTATTCATTTCTGAACTGAAATTGATGCAATCTGAAAAAATGTTGCTTGCCAACATTCCTTCATCGACAAAATTCTTTTTTTTTTTGGCAGATTCTAGTAAACCCTCATCTAATGCATAGAGCTTAACTCGTGATTTCAGCGAAATTTGATCCATCTTTTCTTCGAAAACTAGTGATGTCACTAGAAGTGCCCTGTTAGTGTCAATCACACACTGATGAAAAAAGTACGTGATATCAATAAAAATGTACATCAAATCAAGGAACGAGAACATTGTTTTTGCGCCGACTACGGGCGACATTGATACAATGAACTTTCGTACGTAGATTTTTCTGTCCGCGAGGTAACGACGACTGTACGTTGAATCAATGAACAGTGAGCATGAATCCCATGATCGCAAGTAATTGATTTTACGAGCTAAGAAACAAAAGTTTATTATTGCTGTACGTTGGATCAATGAACAGTGAACATGGATCTATGTACGCTGGTTATTAATAGTACGAACCCAATTACATTGGTTCATTACTGCTGTACGTTGAATCAATTAACTTTGATCATTGATCTATGCTCACAGGTCTTCACTTTAAAACCATTCATTGCATGGATCGGCTTTTGCAGCAAGTTGAATGTTTAGACTTGAATATCGGTGTAACATTTTCAATGAAAGTGTGTTGCAAGACAAGTATAGTTTCATAAATCATTAAACTCATCTTAGCCTCAAAATTATCCTCTTCGTCCATAGATTTGATGTAGGTATCTTGGTTCTGTAAATAGAAATAGGTGGGCTCACATCAATTTTTTAAAACTTGCTTTGTTCATCCACAGTCTGGATATTTCCTCGGGTATCACTAAAATTCAGAAAAAGGTAAGATTCCACTACTCACTAGTAGTACTCACCCAACTTTTTTAGAGCAGAGAAAGACAAACTTCGTTCCTCACGGCTTGGCGTCCAGTAACTCTAGTAGTACAAATTTGGCGTCAATTGAACGCATCGACTACCTCTAGTCATAATATAAATGTCTTTGGTGGTTAATTCAACAAGCGACAGCATTAACTCAGGCGTATCTTTAGCAGATCAATGATCGGGTTCGCAAAATCAATGTTTTGTGTACATTGAAACAATGAAGGATGTTTATTAAATTTTATGAATACCGTTCTTGTATCTATGACCCAGTATTCATTGATTTGAAGACGAAAAACATGGATTGATGTTGGTCATACGTAGGTTTAATGAATTTTGAACATTATATTGATGAAAAGAGAGATCAATATTTGATGTTCCACGTTCATTGATCAGTGTTCGCTCATTCATTGATTCAGTGCTCTCTTTTATCAATCTATGAGGCAGAAGTCCTTGTAACAGTGACGAAATCGTTGAATTAATGTTCAAAAAGTTGACGAGCACTGTTTGTCAATTCTACGTACAAATTTTGGTTCTGTGCATAGTACTCCAAGAGGCTTTCAGGGTGGAGAGGACTTAGGCACAGCTGGAAAGCATTTTATTTATCAGTGGATAATAACATAATATTATTATTTCAGTAAACTATCAAAACAAGATCAATCATGACAATGATCTTAGACTTCCACAAAAATGTTTTGAAAGGAAACATTTCAAGAAATGTGCGCAACTTTTATCTAACAATGGTTCCCATCAAAGGACTTTTTCATATACCTCACATGGTATAATCACGGTAAAATGTACTCCCCGACAAAAAATTCCGGACAAGAATAATTTGAGTCAAATTGATATCCCTATAACTTTTTTAATTGATGTTCGATTCTGGTGATATTTGTATCAAAGTGTAGCCCTATGTCTTGAAATATTACCCTTGATTTTGGTTTTGAAAAAATGCTGATGACTTGGTTATTATACAGGGAGCAACAGAAGCTACTCTTTTACCATCAAGTTTTCAACACCTTGTGGAAAAATTGAGCGGCAAAATTCAGCTCCGTTATATTCAGTCGTGAAGTGCGTTCTTTTCTTAACAAAATGTCTATCTGCTTTTCTAGAGAAGATACAGATGTTCAAAGAAAATGCTGCAGTTTTCGATATTTTATCAACAATGAATGGAAACATCTTTATAGACTTGCATGAAAAAATGTTTTTGAGTTGATAGCGCGTATTGTCACCTCGTATCCCTATGACCACTGGCATGCTTTCGATGCAGCTCTGAATTGCCTCTTGAGAAATATTTGCTATTTTTCGAGAAGGGCTACTTTCAAATCAGGCTAGGATTTCAGATGTCTATTTTGAACTTGTCTATCTAGCAATCCTAGCATACCCATCCCATGTGTTCGATTGCCCATTTTCAATTAATACTAATTTTCTACGGCCATGTGGTGATACCCCTGTCCACACCATGATACTACCGCCTCCAAACAGTGTTCGAAGTGAACAATTTGCCCAATATGGAACATTGGATAAATTGGGACTAATGTCACAATAAGGGCTTGTAGGGTCTTCAACTGTACCCTACCCTTATTGCGCGGTAGGGACGTAGCACTCAGACAAAAGGGAAACTCGTATCGCTTCACAACATCTCTATTTCCTTCAAGTAACTACAATTACAGCCGGGGAAAGAGCATGGGCCGTTGGCTCGAGAGGGAGAATAAGAATTCTTGCCAAGCTAGAAGCTTGACTGACACTACTTTTCTCTTTCCCGAACGATCGTCCCGTGGATGAATTTACATTCAAAAACTGTTGTAATCATCGTAACATAAATGAGTGGATTTATTCATCGTACTTTCCACCCCATTATTACGATGACATATGCCCCTTCCCCGCGAGCATTGGCCAACAATGCTAACTGACAACATGCTCCATCTCCTTACAAAACATGACTTAAAACTGATAAAAATTATCAACTTGCACCGGTCCCGTGTTACATTATGCTGAGTATGGTTTTGTCCCTGACCATCGCCAACAGCAAAACAACTACAATTGCAATCTAGTGTCACCGGTCATCGTGCCCACAATTCCTGATCTTCGCTGACGGTGCTAAGATTTGCTGGCCCGCGCATAAGGGTTTTGCAATTGCAGCTTGACCTTGTTAGTGGTGTTCCGTAAGTACAGGACTACAGGATGACACATGAAACTCCTACTCAGTGCGGAGGGACCTGTATTCCCGATCATGCAATCATATTCTTCAGCTGCGTATCGGAGGACCGGAAGCAGACATTGAATGCCACGAGGAGGTTGGTATAGTGTCAGTCAAGCTTCCTATTACTGTTTTCTCCGGTGCTGTGGTACTTCTTGAACTCGTTCAGACCCCTTCTGGTACGCCATCCTCTATTCTGGGCCGTAGATAATCCTGTACTGACTCTGTACACTATATACGCTTTGCGTGATAGAGATAATCGTTAGGCGCACCCACCAGCTGTCACGATAAGCGTCGGATTGGGACTTCGTCCTCACATTATCGAGCTCTAGGGACGTAGCTCCAGGTGAAAGGAAAACTCCGAAGGGTTGTAAAGTAAGAGCATGTATTCACCAATATATTCTTATACCAGCATTAAAACAGTAGGACGAGCATATTTTATTGTTGATTCCTGAAGGGAGTAGCGCGTATTGAAGTAAAGTTATAGTGGGCGTGGTTATAAGGTGAGGGCTTCTAGTCTTGTGACTGACACTGCTCGTGGGAAGGAAGATCGGAGTAATCACGTTTTTTCCAACCATTGGAATAGCGTATCGGGCTTCTATTCATACCTGAAACTGTGCTGAGTAAGCATGACCGTGTTGTGCGTCTTCCGTTTGAGTCGGTTGATTTACTCGGTGTTGCCTTGATCCGTTATTTGAATGACAATATTGAATCTCAAAACATTTGCTCATGCAATTCTATAAGAATGTTTTTATACATTGTTGATAAAATATCGGAAAACTGTAGCATTTTCTTTGAACATCTGTATTTTTTCTGGAAAAGCAGATATTAACATGACCAAAAAAACACTGGTTGAGTAAGGACTGCACTTCACAACAGAATATATTGGAGCTCAATTTTGCCGCACAGTTTTTCCACAAGGTGTTGAAAACTTAAGGGTAAAAAAGTAGCTTCTGTTTCTCCCTGTTTAACCAAGCCATCGGTTTTTTTTCCAAAACCAAAATCGAGGGTAATATTTCGAGAAATTGGGCTACACTTTGGTAAAAATTTGCCAAAATGAGACAAAAATTTAAAAAATTACGGGGATATCCAATTGACACAAATCACTTTTGTCCGGAATTTATTGTCGGGGAGTGTATAATCTGTTGGAAGTATGACACACTTGATATCACGCGTGTTCATCTATCTTACACACGCCTGACCAAAACCTTGAAAACATGTTCACATCTTGGGTTCGGGCATGATAAGTTTGGTCATTTGGTCATAAATAGTTTCGGAAATATTCAGGAGAATCCATCATATAGTCGTGAAATGGCAACCCATCTTTAGCAATCTTCTCATAATTTTTGCTGTGAACATCTTTCTGAATAATTTCGATACACTTTGTTGGGATATTATATGAGTGGACATGTTTTGATCTACTGCTGGATATAGGCTTCCCTTAATGCTTGTCATCGCTGTCGATCTTGTGCGTCCTGTATCCAATTTGCCCGGATTCTCTTAATATCGTCCGACCATCTTGTTGATGGTCTGCCTTTGTTCATAAAGGCTTCGTGCCTTGGTCTCCACTCTAGTATACGCTTTGAACATCTTCCATCCGTTGATCGTGCCAAATTGCCAGCCCACTTCCACTTCGGGGTTGCGATTCTCTTTGTGAATTGGGCGACACGCGTCCTATGCCGATGCCGTATAGTCACAGTGGGTAACCTTTCTCTTAAAGACAGTCCCAGTATTGGCCACTCCATAGATCTCTGGACAACTCGAAGCTATTGCGCCGAGTTTTTGGTAAGCGGTAACGTTTCTGCCCGTAGGTTGGTACTGGCAGTATACATTGATTTTATGTTTTCCGTTTAGGACTTATAGGAATGTTTGATTTGAAAACAAAACCCAAGCTTTCCAAATGCAACTCACTCCAAGCCTATTCTCCTATTCAGCTCGCAGGTTTGGTTATCCAGGTTTTAAACCGACTTCTTTGCACGCTTTATAGAGGCTCTCCAATATTGTCTGTGCCTGGTCAATACTGTCGGTGGTTATGACAATGTTATCAGCGGACCTCAAATGACTCAACAGCTCAAACAGCTCTTTGTCGATAATTATACCCAGTATTTGACTTTTTGGTTAAGATCAATTGACTGGATTATTAGTAAATTGATTTCAACCAAAAAGATCAATTGACTGAATTATTACTAAATTGATTTCAACCAAATCATTACGACAGTCCGCTAGCCCTAGCAACATTTTGTGTTGGTTTACGAAGTCGAAAGCCTTTCCAAAAACTATGAATACCAACACAAGTGGCTTGTTATACTCGGTGTATTTTTCTATGAGTGTCTCAATAGTTTGGAGGTGGTCGTTTGCTCGTTTGTACCATACCCTGCTCTAAATCCCGCCTATTCACTTGGTACAAGTCAAATTCAGATATCAGAGGCTTAGCTATAATCATCATGCAGAATTTGTAGAAATGTGACAATACGCTTATCGGTCTATAGTTTTCCAGCTTTGCAATGTCTCCCTCTTTGTGCATTATGATTTTTATAGGATTATTCCACTGGGAAGGTGTTGTTTCCTCCAAAAGACATGCATTGAAAAGCCTGCGTACATTCCTTCATTTCTCACAGCAACGCTCTTATCTCATCAAGGGTAATATCAGGAATATCCTCTGAACCTTGGTTCTGTACATGAGGCAAGTCCTCAAGCAGGCTGTGTTTCCTTTCTTTGTATAGTTCTCTATAGAAGTCCTCAACCAACTTTGAAATGTCTTCCTTGTTTGAGGTAGCGCCTGCCATAGTCTTACAGATGTTCTTGGACCATAGGAGAAGTTTCATCGAAGGACCTTCAAACTTCTATTGATTTCAATAACCTTTTCTTTTTTTTCAGATTTTAACTATCATATCTCTCCTGACGCCCTTTGAGATGTCTCTATTTAGGATCCAATCATATCATATTAAACGTTTAGCTAGCGGTGTTTTGCAATGAAAATGGACCCTCTCTTATTAAAAAATGTTATTGAAAGAAACAACAACAACAAAAAGTTATAAAGATGGAGTCGACAGAAATAAGAAACATTCGATAATGAATTATTATGATTAGCTGATGTAGGTGTTGAATTGAAAAATTCAAAGTGATTTTTATTTCCGTCAATAGAAAATATCTCAAGGGAAGCAGTTTAACAAAGGAAAAAATGGTGCGATGATTTAAAAATGAGATAGCAATGCTCTCGCAATATGCATAATCCCAAATTACGCTGCAAATTTATTCGTTACTGATTACAAATCGATGGAACAAATTTGTATACGTAAAAAAATTCAAATTGTTAGATTTTTAGAGAAATGTCATTCTTTCGTCGCCCCACATTAACATCAAAAAAAGAGTTTTTGTTCTTATGAAGATTTTGTAATATTGTCATGAGTACGTCTTTGAGTTTCACAAATACGAAATGGAGTCTGAGGCCAAGTAGCGAACTTTGCTGTAAATACGCATCTATGCAATACAAATTACAAGAGTTAATTGCTGGTAGATCGCTGACGGGTCGCTGGCGATCGACTATGCATACATACATGTTCCCCCTGCTTCCTCTGACGTCCAAATATTTTCAAAACCACTTGAAAAAAAATTCAGGGTGTGTACAATACGAGAAGAAAAAATAAAATAGATACCTATGTAAAATACTTTTTCTTTTATTGACCTTTCAGATCCGCAAGTTTCCCTGCCACACCCTGTATATTTATCAATAATAAGTTTCATTTTCATGGTATGGTTTTTTACTACATAGGCTCTGGGAGTGTTTAACCCCCAACACCCCCTCGCCGCGCCACTGAGGTACTCTATAGGTATAATGGACCAAAAATTAAATTTCCCGACCAAAATTCACTGTTCATAAAAAGTTCTGGTTGGTTTGAAAAGTCAATTGCCATTTAAATTTTAAAATAATATACAAGGGGGTTGAAAAACAAAAAAACGGAAAATACTATTGGGAGTAGACAAGTTTTTTTTTCTCTTGGGGAAAAGTGACAAATAAAAAAAATATTTTGAATCCTATCCAAATACTAATTCCAAAACTTCTCCCAATATTGCAAATTTTTCCTCGCATCCTTTACCTATGTATGTTGAGGAAGGTATTTTCAAATGAATCCGATTTTTTTTTAATACTCACTTTGCTCTAAAGCTCATCTTGAAAATTAGATATTCTTCTACTATAAATAAGCTTTCAAATTTCAAGAAGCATCTGTTGCTACTACACGCTATGCTGCGGCTATGACACAACTTCTGCACTATTTAATAGAGGAAAAATAGAAGTCTTTGAAATGTTCAACAGGCCCGATTTGAATCAATTTGCGGAATTTTTCAAACAGGAAAATTATACAGTGGACACGTACAGGGTTCTTCTATATATTTTGACTCCCCCCTACAGCTGTTATTATGAGTGGTGAAAACAACTTGTATCTTTTAATGATAGCGTAGATAAAAGTATCGACTTTACAACATTGAAAAAATTGATTGAGATATATTTTTTTAGAATGAAACACCCTGTATATGACTGTCCACAATAAAAGATCTTTTTCATCTGCCTCCAAATATACAGGTTGTCCTGCATGAGAAACGACATAGAGCAGGAACATGCAGGGGCACCCAAAATATTATGATTCGCGTGTATGGTCGAAGGTTGGCAGACTTGAAAAAATATCCTTTCATTTTATGGGGCATCTAGTTCTGGAGCTTTTCTTTCTCTTGTTATTTTTCAAAAAACTTTGTCGTTTTTAGCAAAAATTCAAATATCTGAAGACACTGAAATTTGCAATAAGAATCATATAATAGAAAAAGTAGCAATTCAAACAAAAGGAATAACATACAATTAGCACTCAGAAGTTACAGTAATTATTCAAAATATTCATCAAAATGCTGGTTGTTTTTAATAAGTGTGCATTTATCTGTAATCCGATTCCACAATTGGGCTCGATATGCAATACAGAACTCGGGATAAGCTATGGGCCATTACCTTCTGTCATTTGTCCTGTTTTCCATTGTTTTGAAGTGGTTTTCACGGTTTTGGCATCGTATTTTACTTAGTTTTGGTTTTATTTGCTGAAGTTTGATTATTTAATAATGAATCATTATTGTTGTGTTCCCCAGTGTTCATCCTGGGTGAAGAGAAACCCTGAATTAAGTTTTCACACGTTTCCAAAAGCAGGAAAAGATAATATTGTTCTAGAAACAAAGTAAGGAAATAAGGAGCTTGTGGATAGAAGACGGATGTGGATCAGATTGCTTAAAATTGGAATTTTGCTGAAAGTGATTTTCTTCAAAAAGGTATGTATTCTATAATAATAAAACTACTTAATAAATTAATGAAACCAACAGTTTTTGTATGATATGAAGCAATATTTTATTAAAAATAGCTTGCTTAGCTGTTTGTAATAAAATATTGCTCAATACATAGGTATTTACTAAAACGTTTGATTGCATTAATTCCCTGCTGGTTCTCATCCTACAAAACCAAAGAAGCTAATCTTTAATGTAACAAGTGTTAATGTTAATTATCATTTTCTTGATTCCAGAAAGAGTTAAACGTAGAACATTGAAGCCCAAGGCTGTTCCTTCAAGAAATTTGCCAAAAATTTCACATCATGCAGATCCAGGACCTTCTTCTAGAATTTCCAGAGCCAGGCAATTGAACGCATCTATGAGTAAGGAGTGTCACTGCGGGATCATATAAGAAATGAAGACTTAAGAAGAAGAACCGGCGTCACAGATGTAGTTATCCAAATTCGCAAACTCAAGTGGAAGTGGGCTGGACATGTGGCACGAATGACGGACGGGAGATGGACGAAAAGGCTGCTGGAGTGGAGACCGCGCATGGATAAGAGAAGTAAGGGAAGACCCCCTACACGTTGGACGGACGATCTAAAGAGATGTGCAGGCAACTGGATACAGAGAGCTCAAGACAGGAGGGAATGGGCAGAAATAGGGGAGGCTTATGTCCAGCAGTGGACACAGAGAGCTGAATGATGATGATGATGATGATGATGAGTAATGAGCCAAGTTCTACGAAAAGTGAGGCAGTCGACGTAATCCCTTTGTGCGAGAATGATGATAATATTGAAGATCCACAAGACAGAGAAGCTGCGGAAGCTTTATTAGCTTTGGTTAATGTCAATACTCAAAACTCTGCTGAAGCACTACCAGGACCTAGCCACAGACATAGTGCAGTTCAAGTGAATACACCAAAAGTTTTAACTCTTTGTGAACTCATAACTAGTGATGAAAAATTAAGAAACTTTAGTGGCATAAATAACTTTGCAATTTTTAATTCTTTGGTCGAGATATTTGAAAAATATTATAGGGATAAGCGTGTTCGGAAATTAAACATTAGACAGATAATTATGTTGCTATTTACTAAATTTAAAACAAGTTTGACATATGTAACGTTGGGCTCACTATTTGGAATTTCTCCAGATTTGGCTAAAACGTATATCTACGAAATGATTCCAGACCTGTCAAAAATTTTAAAACCATTAATTATTTTTCCTTCAAAGATTGATATTTTGAAGAACATGCCAATTTGTTTCAAGGAATTTGAGGATGTAAGGGTTATATTGGATTGTGCGGAAATTTATGTACAGTCACCAATGTTGTAGAATTAGGTTTTATTCGCATTATAAATCAAACATAACTGTAAAATTCATGACAGGAGTGTCTCCTGGTGGCCTAATAACATATATTAGTAAACCATATGGTGGAAGAGCTTCCGATAAGGTAATATTTGAGGAAAGTAATATAATATCATTATTGGATCCTAACGGAGATGCTATTATGGTTGATAAAGGGTTTTTAATAGATGACATTTGTAATCTATACAAAATTAAACTAATTGGGCCACCTTTTTTACGACGTAAACCACAACTTTCTGCCGAAGAATCTGTCTTGAATGCCAAAATCGCATCTGCCAGGGTTCACATTGAACGATCAAACCAAAGGCTAAAAATTTTCAAAATTCTTAGTGGTAAATTGAATTGGGCTCTAGTTCCAATGATTGAGGATATTTTCATTATAATTTCTGCAATAACAAATTTATCTCCATCGATTTTGGCAGACACAAGATTTTTATCAGAATGAGGATTTGTAGTAAAAGAGAAATAAAAAAAAACAATTCACTGTTTACTTTTATTATGTATATATTATATATACATATGTACATTTTATATAAATAATAAATATTATTCACAACAATTGTGTATCATTTTAGTAAAATATTTATGTTTGACATTTGTTAACATATTGACAGTGAAATTATAGTCAAAATCAACTTCCATTATCAAAACACTATCGTCAAACGAAGCATATAAAACAAAATATGTTTTAGGCAAATTTAACACAGCCATCCCCATCTGTACTTGGCCATAATATTTGTGCTTTTTCTTTAGTTGATATTGTCCATTTTCTTCGATAACATATTTTGCACTCTTGATGGCTTCAACAATTGTCTTAGTTTTACCTAGAAAAAGATATGCATGGGTTATTAAATTGAAGTGTTTGAGGATACAAAGTTTGATAATTTCTTAATGAAAAATATCAATGTGTAATTAATTGGAGTCGTAAAAAAATCGGTATATCAAAAATATATCTGACATTTATTGATTTTCATTTCCAGTTGTATTATTTATCGATTACAAATAGTTGTACCTTCAAAAATACACTTTATTTCAAGAAGATAAAGTGGCTGATCCTCAAAAAATATTATTCCATCAGGAGAATATCCCAACCAATTGTTAGCCAATGGAATCACTAATCCACATTCTATAACAGTCATTTTGGATATCTTGATAAATATATCTCGTGCAGAACTCTCATACTTCAAGCCATGTTTAATGTACTTATTATTAATTTCAATAGGGTTGAAATATTTGATTGATTTTGTTCTCCAATCATCCTTTGCATAAGTATAAATTTCATAGCAGCGACTTCCAGTAATGCGATACTTTCTTTTTTTCCCCCATTCTACTGAATGTTGTGGAATATGTATGGCTTCCTCTATGTCGTCATCACACAAGGCAGCTATTATTTGTGCACAGCAATCTCTTTCAATGGGTACTTTAATTGATGCCAAGTACATCATTATAGGTGACTGGCAAGCCGTATTCAAAATGTTTTCAATAAAACTAACACAACTGCTGTCACTTTTTTGAGAATTCGTGGATGTATTTGTATCGGGCTCTTCTCTTCGAGCACTCCTACAAATTAAGAAGAAAAATTAAATCAATTTAATTTTAAAAAAATTCATGAATTATATTATTTAAAAATAAAAAAAATCATACCTCTGCTTAGCAACTGCTGAGGCAGGCAATTTACCACAGAAAAAATTTATCACATCATCGGTGTTTACATCAATGCTGCTTTTTTCCATTTTATTTTCAAAACATGGCATTTTATCCACAGGTACTGGCCGATATTTGTCTTTAGTAAGGTTTGTTTGAGTAGCCCATACACATTTTTTCTCAGTTTGAGAAATGGAACCTAATGTCTCCACATCTTCCCTAAAAACAGATTCAGGAGTTAAAAATATATTAGCGGTTACCTATATTGATTAAAATCATATCGGCATGAAAATTCTTGAGACTTTAACTCACCTTATACATCTAATAAGAAAAGCTGAAACATGTTTACATTTCCCACTGTTTCCAGCTTTACATGAACATAACATGTTGGTAATTTTTATGGATTTCGCAAGAGACAATTTTCCTGTGATTTCATGTGGATTAGAGTCCAAAGCACTTGACTGCAAACATAATCCATACAGGTCTATATAGTCAGAGCAAGAGGTTTCCTCAATTTTTCCGGCTAATATAAGGTGTCCTGCATTGAGCACATTTTCACCTTCCACGACACATTTGGAATGCTCGGAGCCACCTACATATTTCATGTACTCTATGATGCTCAGCTTCATGACTGATTATAGTTGAAATGTCTTCAACAATAATAACACAATCAAAACTCGTCCACAAGAATTATTCTCCAATAAATTATCAAAAATCCGAAAAACACATAAACACTGATGTAAACAAATACAATGGCCCATAGCTAAGTTTCAACTGTCACCGACCGTGGCGCTGCGATCTTAACCCGAGAAGCGTATCACTGACGATTATTTTAACAGTTCCTTAGAAAGAAGTTTCATTTGAGGTACTGGTGATCATGGCGGCCAAAGCTTTGAACAATTTTCTCTTCTAAGCCATTTATTTGGATACTGATGAATAGAGCAGTTAGATACCGATCAATAAACGGATTCATCATTATAAACTCGCGTTGGAAATTCCGAAGAAAAGAATGTCCTGGCTAAATGCACAATACAAAGCAAGAATTACCAATTAACTTACAAGTTTTCTGAATGGTCAAGTCTGATCTATACCCAACGTTGAAATTTTCGATGAATGCCGTATGACAGTTAAAATACGTTTTCCATATATTTGAAAACGACGAATTTTTTCGAAAAATAACAGGAGCGGGAAAAGTTCAAGAATTGAATTTCCTGCAGAATAAAACAATGTTTTTTCAAGTCCGCCAACGGGTTAAAAAAAACTTCTCTTATTTAATGAGTGCATCATCTCTTATCAACACTAGAGCTCATCGTAACATGTATCAAATTTGGTGTTTCTAAGTTCAGGTATAACTGAGATATTGAATTTTATTGAAATTCAAAACTTCACTTGGGAGGCTTTCAACTTCTTAGGAGGGCGACTTCGTAAGTAGGTAAGATGCCTTGAATCGTAATATTTTGTGTTCTCCTACATGCTCCTGCTCTGTGTCGGCTCTTATGCGGGGCACTCTGTATAATAGACATATATTGGTATTTGGTTCAGCCGTTTTTGCGCTATTCAAGTTCGAAGTCACATAGAGATCACCTGAATCTGGGTATTTCTAAGATACGATAGAATTCAGATCAACGTAATGTAATTCTCAAGAGACTTTGAACTTGGATAGCGAGGACGGACGACCACCTCTGCCACCGCGTCCACGGGGATAGTACCATGAATGATAACGACGCCTATTAGCAGCGATGGGGAAACCATTAAGCGAATCTCAATTGGGACCAGTGACATTGACAGCCTCAAATGATGTAATTATTATTAAAAATAATATTGAATAAACTATGTTGAAGCCTAATTCCGTAAAAATGAAGCACACGGTATTTAAACATTTTCACAAACTGCACTGGGGCGTCCTGAATTTGAATCAATTTTGTTAATTTCGATATCATTAGGTATAAGGCACAATTCTACATCAATAATTCAGCCTGTACCTATTATCTTAGGTACAACAGTCCCAGCAGACACCTTTGCTCGGCAAGGTACATATTCAATGATGACACCATGGGCATTATGATGGCAAATTATTGTTGTGCATCATTTGCGAAATATTAACAACTGCGAACATGCATTGTTTGTCAAATAATAAAAAAGTATTGGCACATCACCCATAAAAAAAGGCAAATGTCGAATTTTCAAGATGCATGTTAATTCAAGTTACATTTTCTTTATACAATAGCCAATGCCTACCTATAGCCTTGCATACAGCAATGTTTAATCAACTATTAACTGGTGATCTACATGTAAAGTAAGTCAATCAATGAGTAAATATCAAACGATACGTTATATTTAATTCATTGAATATACTGAGTTGGTTGACATTTGACAAATGCGCAGACTCAGATGCCAGTTTCCGTTCGTTTCAATGTTCGATGACTTGTTTTCTCGTGCAGTGAATGTTAGAACATGAAAAAGTACGGATTATATTGAGACAAATTCATTCACATAGTACAGGTGTTTATTCGTGAATCTAATGACGTTCCAAAACTTTTTTAGGAAAGAACCCAAAAAGCTACATGCATGCATGCTACAAATAAAGGGTTAAGTCCGGCTTCATTGGCCACGACTTGGCTCAGATATCAACATTTACCTAAATTGTTTCCATGGAGTATGGTATCATGGGACCAAACTGGAATGGTTTCATGTTACCCTACTTCATGAAAACGCTACTAGGGTTTCACGATGTCTGGTCACCATGTGGTTATGAGTTAAACCTGAGTAAAAGATGATAAACTGTTTCACATTCGATAGTGAAGCTTACTATTGAAGTTAACTACAGGTTGAGTTGACCAGTGGAAAATTTACTGGTTAAGCACAAACCAAAGGAGCATCACCTAATTATGACTATTTTGACATTTGTGTTCTGCTTCTTGAATAATTCTTGAATACTATATTGAAGATTGTGTTAAGTTCATTATTGTAATTGAACGTATTTTTGATATTTTTGGACTTTTTACCTGTACTGGTTTTTGGAGTTTGATTGATGTCAATATATTACCTTTTTTGAAGCGGATAGACGCATACTAATTTTATCCGTTGCCTGTCGGCCAAATTAGAAAGAGTCGACAGTGATTTAAAAGAAAAGAGGTATTTTTTACATGGTCCTTCGGTGTCGGATGGAATAAGAAGAAGAATGGTGCAAGTGTAGCAGGGAGCAGCCACCTATACCCAGAATATTAGAATTCAGAAAATTGGACACCTGGAGAAATTTGCAGGAGCTTATTTGTTTGCTGAAGAAGGTTTGGGTTGGAGTGGACTGTGAGTGATCTCATATATATTTCCCCAGTCATTATTGTTCTTCTTGTTCAAATTTATTATTGCCTAAAAATATTGCATTTTGACTTTGACATTGTCAAAAAAAATAGTAAAGGTTAGTTAGATTAATTGTCGATTGCCCGTCTTAAAATGGAGACTTTAAAAAGACAAAGAGGTGCTGTAAAGTCAAGTCTCACAAATTTTGTAAAATATGTCAACGAACATTTTCGTGATAATATTGAAGTATCTAAACAAAAGGTTCTTGAGTTGGAGGTGAGAATCAACACAGTTGAAGGTTCTCTTTTGAAAAACTTTGCCGACATTCAAAATCAAATAGAGGCTTCCTGTGCTGATGTAGATCTAGAGAATGAATATGAAGAGCGGAGTTACTTTGAAAACAAGTACTACGCTGAAATTGCTATTGCTAAAATATTCATGTCTAAATTCAAATTAGAAACTCCTCCTTCGCCGGTGGAACGGTGCAAAATATCAAGTTACCTGAAATTAATTTGCCTATTTTTGATGGTTCTCTTCAAAATTGGATGGAATTTCGGGATATATTCGAGTCTTTAATACATAAAAACGAGTCGATTTCGGACGTACAAAGATTTCATTATTTAAGAGCATCTTTGAAAAACGAACCTTCACAAATTATTTCTTCATTGGAGTTCTCTGCTACAAACTATAATATAGCTTGGGAACTATTATGCAAGCGTTATAATAATGATAAAATGTTGATTAATAATCACATTAAAAATATTTTCAATATTGAGCCAATGAGCAGGGAAAGTGCACAAGGTGTCAGAGCTATTCTGAACAGTTTGACAAAGAATATGCGTGCGCTTGCACAAATTGGATTAAATACAACAGATTCGGATGTGCCAATTGTGTATTTATTAAGTACAAAGTTGGACAGGGCTACTAGTCATGAGTGGGAGTCATATAAGGCAAAATGTGAACATTTTCCTTCTTTAGAAGATCTTAAATCATTTTTAAGATCAAAATCTGAACTACTGGATACAATTGCGGAAAATCGTTTTGAAAAATCAGAAAAATTAAGAAATACCAGAGGTTTAATGCTTGTTAATGATTTAGAGTCTAAATGTTTAAATGACAGTAATGAAAATAGAATACCCAAATGCATGTTCTGCAAGGGGGATCATTACATTCAAGTATGCTCTAGTTTTTTGAAGATCCCAGTTGAAAAGAGGAATCAAACTATAATGTCATTGAGGTTATGCTTGAATTGTCTTAGAAAGGGTCATTTTAACAAAAGTTGTAGACGGCCTACTTGTAAGAAATGTCATGGTAAGCATCATGAGTTGTTGCATGTCATGAAGACTAATCAAGATAATGTTGATGTACCCGCCGTTCCAGATATACAGGCCAGCCCATCTTCGTCTTTTAACTTATCAGCTAATTGTGAGGTTAGAAATGTATTACTTTCTACTGCCCATGTGGATGTATCAGATAAATTTGGTAAAAAGCATGTGCTTCGTATATTATTGGACAGTGGATCTCAATCAAGTTTCTTAACAGAAAACGCTTGCAATAAGCTTGGATTAAAAAAGGAGAATGTTAGCGTTGCTCTTACTGGTATAAATGATTCCCAGTCAATTATTCATAATAGGTGCGCTACCAAGGTTTATTCAAAGTTTAATAATTTCTCAATGGATGTTGTGTGTTTTGTTATACCCAAGATTACTGGTGTTCTTCCTGCATATCCTTTGAATGTGAGCAAAATGAAAATTCCTGAAAACTACAAGTTAGCTGATCCTAAATTTTATGAACCACAACAAATTGATATGCTGCTCGGTGCAGATCTATTTTGGAATGTTATATATGTAAAGACAGATTTTCTTTTGGCTTCAATTCCCTGATATTACAAAAAACCCAATTTGGATGGATCGTAACAGGCAGTTTCGATAATGTTGAGAAGCATTCATTTGTAGTTTGCAATTTTAGTAGTGCTATAGAACAGCAAATACAGGAAGATTTGAAAAGGTTTTGGGAAATAGAAACTTGCGATTATAATGTTTCGCCATTTTCTGAAGAGGAAATCGCTGTAGAAAAGCATTTTGCGGCAAATACAAAACGGGATGAAACTGGAGCTTTTGTGGTTAAATTACCGTTGAAATTAAGTATAAGTAAGTTGGGTGACTCATTCATTCAAGCTAAAAAGAGATTTTTAAGCTTAGAGAGAAAGTTGATTTCCAATATAGAGTATAAAGCACTTTATCATGAGTTTATGAGAGAATATATACAATTAGGACATATGACAAAAGTTGATAAGTCCAAGTCCAATCGTGATATCAACTTTTATATGTGTCATCATGGAGTTTATAGAGAGGAGGCTTTAACAACGAAATTACGGGTTGTATTTGATGCGTCTTTGCCTAGTGATACAGGCTATTCTTTGAATAATATTCAAATGGTGGGACCTACAATCCAGCAAGATTTATTCTCTATCTTAATTCGCTTCCGCCAGCATGCGTATGTTATAGCTGCTGATTGTGCAAAGATGTATAGATCAGTATGGGTGGCTCAAGAGGATAGGTCTTTACAAAGAATACTTTGGAGATTCGATAGTAATGATGACCTGGACATATATGAAATGAATACAGTAACTTATGGAACCGCTGCTGCTTCTTTTTTGGCAATTCGCTGTTTATTCCAACTTGCATATGATAATGAGCATCTGTATCCTGATATTTGTGATATTATCAAGACCGATTTTTATGTTGATGACCTCTTGACAGGTGCTGAAACGATTGAAGAGGCAAAACGCATATCGAAATTAATATATGACGTGTTAAAACAAGGTTGTTTTATATTGAGAAAGTTTTATTCAAATAATGATTTGGTATTGGATGACATTTCTGATGAAGATCCTTTATCTAAAATTGTACATCTTGGAGAAAATGACAGTAAAAAGACACTTGGTCTAATGTGGTGTCCATCTGAAGATAATCTTATGTACAATGTGAAAAATACTTCAGAGTCCAAGATAGTTACTAAACGTATAATTGTGGCTGAAAGCTCCAAGATTTTTGACCCATTAGGACTTGTTAGTCCATGTATTAT
Source organism: Orchestes rusci (assembly GCA_958502075.1). NCBI lineage: Eukaryota > Metazoa > Arthropoda > Insecta > Coleoptera > Curculionidae > Orchestes > Orchestes rusci. The sequence goes on along the minus strand of OY293304.1, from coordinate 18,652,588 downwards.
TGTGATTAAAATATTATTGCAAGGACTTTGGCTTGAAAAATTAACGTGGGATGATCAAGTGCCTCAGTCAATATTCTGTCTGGAAAAATTTAAAAGCTGAAATGCCCTATTTAAATGAATTGAAGATTGAACGACATGCAATTTGCTCCAATGCTAAAATTATTGAGATGCATTGTTTTTCTGATAGTTCCGAGAAGGCTTATGGCTCGTGCCTTTATCTTAGATCATTAAATGAGAAAGGTGAAGTTTTCGTTCATTTATTGACATCTAAAGCTAAAGTAGCTCCGTTGCGAACGATTTCTCTACCTAGACTTGAACTTTGTGGTGCTTTAACAGCCGCCAGATTAGCAGACAAAGTATCAAGATCTTTGAAACTTGACATCTATAGACGAGTGTTTTGGACTGATTCGACTATTGTCCTAGGCTGGGTTAAAACTCCTCCAAACAAGTTAAAAACCTTTGTTGCCAATAGGATTTTTGAGATTCAAAGTATTACAGGCAACGATGAATGGAGGCATATACCAACAGAATGTAATCCAGCTGATTATTTATCACGTGGTGTTCAATGTCGTGAGATTCAAAATTTACACATGTGGTGGCATGGTCCAGAATTTTTATATTCTGATGAAGATTGCTGGCCAAAGATACCTCGTCATGATAATAATTTACCTGATATAAAGAAGAACAAAACAGTTTGCGGAGTGTCTTCAGTGTTAGAAGAAAATGAAGATTATGTGATAAAGAGATATTCTAATATTATTAAATTGAAGAGAATTATCGCATTATTATTCAGACTTGTACATAATTGTAAAAATTCAAAAATTAAGAAAAAAGTAGGACCTTTAACAAAAGCTGAAATTGATCATTCATTCAACGTTTTGCTCAGACATGTTCAACAAAAATGTTTTGAAAAGGAAATCAAACAGATTAAATTAGATCGATTTAAATCTGTTACTAAAATTCTAAATCTTAATCCTTTTCTTGACGAATTTCAGTTTTTGAGGGTAGGTGGAAGACTTTCAAATTCTAAATTTAGTTTTGAGAAAAAGCATCCACTGATTTTGGATTCAAAACATCCTCTTACAAAGTTAATTTTTGAATATGAACATGTGCGATTATATCATTGTGGTCCACAGCAATTATTGGCGTCTATAAGAGATAAGTATTGGCCTATTTCAGGACGTTCTTTAGCAAAGAAAACTGTGCATAGTTGTATCAAATGCTTTAGATTTAATCCAAAGATAGTAAAACCTATCATGGGTAATTTACCTGAAGAACGTTTAAATCCAAAGCATCCTTTTGACATTGTTGGAATTGACTATGCAGGTCCATTTCAAATGAAGAATCAATCAGGCAGAGGAGCCAAAGTTTCTAAGTGTTAAGTTGCTCTTTATATTTGTTTTCTCACTAAAGCGGTACACTTGGAATTGGTAACCGACCTCAGTAAAGAGGCTTTCATATTGTCATTGCGTAGATTTTCATCGCGCAGAGGAAAACCTTCAAGTGTGTTTTCTGATAATGGCACTGATTTTGTAGGTGCTTGTTCAGAATTAAAAGAATTGGGCACATTTTTGAAGAAGAACTGTAACAAATTAACTTCAGCCATTTGTAAAGAGGACATTGAATGGCATTTTATTCCGCCACAATCTCCTCATTTCGGAGGCCTTTGGGAGGCTGGCGTGAAAAGTATGAAGTCTCATTTAAAGCGGGTAATCGGCAGTGTTTCATTGACTTTTGAACAATTTTATACTTTGTTAACCGAAATTGAGGCAATAATGAACTCACGTCCACTCTCTTCCTTATCCTGCGACCCAGAAGACCTCACTCCATTAACGCCGGCACATTTTCTTATTGGACACCCTATAAGTCCAATACCCTGTGGTGAAATGAAAGACATTCCTTCAAATCGTTCGATAGTATATCAGCATTTACAAAAAATTAAGCAACATATCTGGAATCGATGGTCAAAGGAATACGTTTCTGAACTGCAACAACGTTGTAAATGGAAGATCAACCATGGTTCTTTAAAAGAAGGTGCATTAGTGCTTATAAAAGAAGATAATGTTCCGCCTATGAAATGGAGAATGGGAAGAGTGATCAACTTATTCTTTGGCAAAGACAGTGTTGCGCGAGTGGCGTCCATAAAAACTGAAAAAGGACTGATTAAAAGGTCTTTTGCCAAATTGTGTCCATTGCCTTTGGTTCTGTGATAATGCTCACACTTTATGTTGAAAGCCTATGTGTTTCAAGGCGGGCGATATGTTAAGTTCATTATTGTAATTGAACGTATTTTTGATATTTTTGGACTTTTTACCTGTACTGGTTTTTGGAGTTTGATTGATGTCAATATATTACCTTTTTTGAAGCGGATAGACGCATATTAATTTTATCCGTTGCCTGTCGGCCAAATTAGAAAGAGTCGACAGTGATTTAAAAGAAAAGAGGTATTTTTAACAGATTGCTACCAATCATAATGAATAAGCAAGTAGAGTGGAGTGATATGGAATTATATGACATCAATGCATTCAGCGATGATAAAAAATATATAGTATGCCGTCCCAAAATCATCAGTTTCCAACTCAATAGCGAGAAAAGGAAAAATGTATAACACAAATGAGATTCAAGTTGCCACAGACAATTTCGTTCAAATAAACCAAAACTATATCTAATAATGCTTACTGTCAAGATCAACTTAACTACAACACCAAATATCAGAAATAAGAAAAATTTTTGGAAAAATAGTAGAAATAACTAACTTCAAAATTATCAAAAAATATAATAGGGCTGTTTTTCTCGCCGATAGCCTAAGGCGCATGCGTTCTAACCAGGGCAAGTGACAAGCAGTATCACGTTCACGACCATGCTTCTATCCTTGTCTTGCTGAAAGTAGAACAAGGATAGAGCATAAAGTGAGTTCTGCAATGTGAACGCGAAAGGGATGTCAAAACAAAAATACGAAATTTGCTTGAACAGAAATGGCACTTCTTGACCTATAGTTAAAATTCACTTACTCAAGTTCACTTTATGTATTGTTGAATCAGCAAATAGGCATGTTACTCTTCATGAAACTCAATTAAAACTCATTCAAACTTGGCACTGACACTGACAGCAATTTGGAGGTTATTAATATTGTCACATATGACATCACCCAGCCACCAGTCGCCCTGACCTAAGCGCATGCGCGGCCCGAGAAAAATAACTTGAAAACTTCAATCGTTTGTTGTTGTTGTGACATTTGTCAACATTTTCTGCGATTTTTCGCAACGAAATCTTCAAAACTGAAAATTATGTAGTTAATTGACCAACAAACATTTTTTTGCTGTGAAACGATAAATGCCTGAACCATTGGTTACCGTGAATACATTTGGTTAGGTCGTCGAAAAGGTGACCAGACATTGTGAAACTGGGCCTACAGGTGTAATCAACTGGACAGTATAGGCAGGACGAAATGAAAATCCTCCCTTTCATGCTTTTAGTGGTATCGTTCGACTTATTTGTGGTAAGAATTTAACGTTTTATGATCAACTTTTCATGATGGATGCATCAACTGATTATGTAACATCTTCTGATACTTGATCAAAGTACTGTTTTAATAGCTGCTTTTTATTTGCATCTTAGCGTTACTCTCAAACCACATAAAAATATAAAATATATGCCCTTCATTTGACATTTCGAAGGATTTTTTTTGCTAAAAATGATGACACTGACACTGACGTGATTCGAAACAAATGACAGAATAACAAATGTAGTTTTATTTGATGGTTTTTGGTCAGATCATTTTTGGGTCATTTCATTTAATACCGAAAGTTCAGTCAGGTTTTCAGAGATTCCATAGCACTGCCACAGCTCTTACAAAGGTTGCATCAGATATAGTTTGTAATATGGATGAAAGTAAATTGTCATGCTTGGTTCTTTTGGACTATAGCAAAGCCTTCGATTTAATTAATCATAATATTTTGATTGCAAAATTTGGTTACTATGGGTTCTCTGAAGAAATTTGCGTGTGGCTGTCAAGCTACTTGCAAGCTAGAGTCCAAATTGTTGATCTGGAAGGGGATCGGTCTGAGCCGGTGATAATGAAACATGGTGTGCCTCAAGGGAGTATTTTGGGTCCTCTACTTTTCAAAATATATACTTCTGATTTGCCTAATGTTGTGAAACATTGCAATATACATATGTATGCGGATGATACACAGGTATCGAGTGGATTTCATCCCTCAGTATCTAGCGTGTCTATGCAGAACATCAATAGAGACCTCAGCGCAGTGCACAAATGGTCAAATGACCATGGACTTCTACTTAATGCCAAAAAAAGTTGTCATATGATAATTGGTAGCAAGACGAACAGATGCAGGTATGATTTGAATAATTTTGTGACATTGCACATAAACGGCGTCCCCATACCAATAGTGGAACAAGCTCGAAACCTGGGAGTAATTTTCGACAGCCAGTTGAATTTCGAAAATCATGTTGATAAAAAACTATCCTCAATTTACTACAAACTAAAATCATTGTATCCGTTCAGACACACTCTTCCTGAAAGGGTAAAACTGTTGCTGGTTGAGGCACTGCTATATCCGCAGTTAGACTATTGTAATGTTGTCTACTATCATTTTTTAACTGAAGAGTACAAAATGAAAATACAACTTGTACAAAATACATGTATAAGATTTGTGTATTTGGTCAGAAAGTATGATCATGTAACTCCCATATATTTGGCAAATAATTTGTTGAAATATGAATATAGAGTTAAATTTCATTTTGGTGTTTTAGTTCATAAGTTGTACAGGTTGAAGTGCCCGAGTTATTTGTGGGAATTTTTCGTCATGAGAAGAGAATTGCATAATTTGAATTTAAGGAACATAAATGCATTCCAAATACCAAGGCATCATTCATCTAAATTTAGAAACTCCTTTGTATTCTTAGCCATAAAATTGTTGAACTCGGACATTTTTGACTCGATTGTGAATGACTCATTGACAATTTTCAAGGATAAGTATAGGCGTCATATTTTGCAAGGTATGTCATGACAATTTCCTGCGTTATATTGTTGTTATAATTTATCTATTTCCGTTATATTTATTTCATTTTTAATTCATCGAAGAGCTGTTATTTCGGGCTTTATTATTGCTATTGTTAATATTATTTTTTTCTTTTATTTATTTATATTATTATATATTTATTTTTATTTTATCAGGTGATATGGAAGAACGCCCTGTGCGAATATCACCTTTTATGCAATGTTGTAGCAAGTTAGGTTGTTGTATATTGCATAATAAATGATTTCTATTCTATTCTATTCTATTCTATTTAAAAGTGAACTGATCCAGTATGCAAATAAAAAGCAGCTAATATCAACAATGGTATGAAGCATAGGTGAGCGATTATTACCATTGCTAAAATATGACATTCAAGCACTTGAATACTTTGTGATATTTTTCGCTTTAGAAAACACTTGTCCAGTTTTAATTCATTTATTTAAGTCACTACAGCACACGGTTCACAACACCAGAACTGTTCATGTTCACAATCACAGCTTATCAAAATCTGAACTCGGAATCTAGACTTTCCCCTGTTTACAATGTACCCGCTTATATAGCTAATCCGTAAATTCTAGAATATGGAAAAATATAAAAGTAAAGACCGGAACAAAGCAGCATGACTCATCGCGCAGGAATGCGACTCTCCGATAAACATGTAGTAAATTCCGGATCAAATAGAGTGGGCTGGAATCTCGAATGGATCGAACAATTGTCGTTTTCGCTACAATATGAAATCTCAATTTTTGTATTGCAGACTCAGTCAAGGCTAATCCACTTCCAGTCAACAATTTCACGTTGTCTTTGAAGGCCTGGCGTAGGTGGACGCAGCAACACGAAAACACAACGAATAGCATTTTGTTTTGGTCACTGTTTTCCTAACCACATTTTATATTAGAAATTAAATATGCCAAATAATGTAATGCACTGAATTGGTGGTGTTATTTTTTTGCTCCTTGATCTCATCTATCCATCATGGCAAAATGCCTTGCGGCCGAATGACGGCCAAGTGCCAAATTGATACTCCTCAGGTGAAGCCTGCCTGTACATTCCCAATGAGAACTGCAGGCAATGCCATTACTATAGAATTACATTGCCGTTATGGCATGTTTGCTGGAGGATTGAGACTTGCACGGATGAATTTACCAAAACAAAAGAATAACAGTCATAAGAGCTGAAGGTTATGAAAAAAATTATTATTACACAGAGCGAATTCACGAACCGATGGTGAATGCGCCTTAACCATCAAAACTTATTGTAAAAATATCGTAACATATTGATTATTTGTCGGTGACTTTGAGTTAAACTGATCACAAATATAATTATGGGACGTTTGAACTCCGATGCAATCTACCTCCACGTGATCAGAAAATATTCAGTGTGTCAATCACTGGCACAGGTTTGCCTGGTAGAAGTAAGTAAAATCAACTAAGACGACACTACAGGCAGCAGTTGTGGCAACAAGCAACAATGATGACTTCGTGATTTAACGGCATAAAGAGGGCTGCTCCTGAGAAAAAATGAGTGTAGTTGAATATCAGAAATAGTAGGCAGATCAACATGAAATGTATTCATTTATGTTGCCTTAGAACTTTTGCAAAAAAGAAATTGACTCTACGAATCAGCTTGCCCCTTAAAAGGCTTTTTTCTTCTTCGAGATTGTTTCTCTCTCAAGCTCAGTTGATACAAAAATTCAAGATTTTGTCACACGTACAGTTGAGCGGGGCCTACACATAACATTTTACCTTAAGTCCTGTCAAGTAAAACTGTGCGTGGACTGAGAAACGGACGTTTAAACTTCCAGCTTGTACACTCATTTTTCAACCCCCGAACTAATATTTGAAATAAAAAATTAAATACTTCTAAGCTTTTTAATAATCTCATCTGCGCAAAGGCGGAAGAAGTTGAAATATATAGTATACGTGTTTTATCTCTATACATTTCATTTTTGTTCGTTGTACAGTGTGTTCACTTTGATTGGTGACAATTTGGTTAAATACCGATAAGGTATATTTTATCGGATTTGTAAAAAATTCTAGTTCATAAAACTAGCATAGCTCTATCTTTCCAAAGCAAGAATGGACATTATGTCATTTCAAACGCCTTATTAGAAGAGCTCCATGTGTGTGTTTTTGGGCATCTTTTAAATTTAAAAACGGATTCGCCTTTCTGAATTTGGCAGAAACCTATATGACGATAATTTTGTTCTAAAATGTTATAAAGAATGTTCGAAAAGTCGGATTAAATAATGAAAAAAATCCATTTTTCTAGCCACCTTAAATAATTTTGCATCACTGTTATTCCAAATTCAGAAACGCTAAATGTTTTTGCCAAATCTTTGCTAGAATTTATTCAAGGTAGTATCCAAAAACCTCTACAACGATAATTTTCTTGAAAAATGTTATAACAGATATTCGGAAAGTAATGAAATATTGAAAAAAAAAAATGATAACCACTCTGAAAAAATTCTTGCAAATATTTTGCAAAAACGTTTTGACATTTCTTCAGGTATGACACGAACTATATTGATAAGTTTGGTTACTCTTACTTATACCGAGCATTCAAAAATTATATACGGTCAAAGATTATGAGAAAATGATGTTATTTTGATTAGTATAATATCTCGATATGATTAGAGAGATTCAAATGGACGAACTTTTTGAAATTAGAAAAGTGTACCATTTTAAATTCGTAAAGTTTTGTCACTCTAGCTCATTTAAAAAGTAAGTTGACATGCAGAGTGTACATTTTTCAAAACGTGATAAAAATATCGGCCTTTTTTCACGAGAAAGACTAGTACTTCCGAAAGGAGAGTTGTGTGAAACGACCTAACTGGGAAAAATGAAGAAAAAAATTTTAGCGTTGCCAGATTACTCAGCAAACGGAAAACAATATTTTCCTAAATAGCAAGATGGCATTTTTTTACACGGTGTTATACCTAGAAATTCTGAACAAAAAAAATGTTTCGAACATTTTTTGATTTGAGTAGCTTATTTTGCGTAATCGGGCAAACAAATCAAGATAATCTGCAATTCATACACAGAACACATATACAAAGTTTAGAAGACAAACTGACGTATAAAATTTTACGGAACAATGCGCCACGGAATGAGGTCGATGCGAATTGAACTTGAATAATGTATTATTGAAGTTTTCTGTAATATATTATACAGTTCTCTTCACATAAAAGCACTGACATTGACTTTGACGTTGAAAATGTCTTTATTTATTAAATCAAGATAAAAACTTGGAATAGATGAAGTTTTTTCTTGAATGTCCAGAACCATGGTGAATGGTGTCAGTGTGGGCTTCCTATCTGGGCTGCGGGGCGCTGACCCTGTGTGATGGTGAATATGAGAAAATGGCACTCACTCTGGAGGTCTCGGGAAGCGGTGCATGGCTCCATGTGGTGTGGGACGGCTGGGCAGTACGAAACTCGTCGAGGAACACTTCTTCTGTTTCTTCCCTTTTGTTCGACCTTTTCAGGATGGTATCACTTAGCCTCACTGTTTGATTTGTTGTAGAATACACTGGGCGAAATCCCATTTGTTCTTCTAATAGACATTTTTTTGCAATCATGACTTTCCTTGTTTTGTGGAGGATGCATTTGTCCGGAACTCTTCCGATGGTGGCTGGAATATTGATGAGCGACTCGGGGTTGTATTCTGCGTTCTTATAGGTTTTTTGATGAGGATCACCAGGGCATCTTTTCACTTAGAGAGGAATCAAAGCATGAAAGACAACATGAAGATAAAGGGTGACGTTCAAATGACTTCATCTATCATCATGACAAGCTAATAAGCTGTCATGTGGCATTCCACATACCGCCATCTTTTCGAGATCTAACGAACTTCAGGCACACAAGCGAATCTCCGTGGATGCGAATCAAAGCTTTCACCTAGGTCTCGCCCCAATTTACGTTTTTGTTCTAAACTTTGTATATGTGCTCTGTGAGTTCATAACACCGATTACAATATGGATCAGCTAGTACAGCAATAGTAAATCTTGAGAACACATCGGGGGTATACAGTTCTTAGATGAATTGTACTTTATATCTTTTCAAATAAAAAAGTTGACCCATGTCAGGTTTTAAGAAACTTACACTGTAGTTGTTTGGTTTTCTCTCTGATCACATCCTATAAGCTAGAGTATCAAAACAATACGAATCTGTACTCGTAGTTGAAAGTGTATACATTTGAATAGTTGATTCATTGATATTTCACTGTGATCATAATATCGATATTACGCACTATTAGAAGGAACATTATATGTTTATAACTTTTGACCCAAAATTGTGAATACTCAGTATAAGCTGGAGTAACATTTAAATTTATCAATTGTAAAGTTCTTGTCATACCTAAAGAGATGACAGGAAGTTTTTGCAAAATATTTACTAGAATTTAATCAGTTTGGTGATTTTTTTTTTTTCAGTAAGTACTTATTTTACCTAACTTTTTGAACACCCTTTTTACAAAATTATCATATTAGTTATTTTCGTTATGCCAAATTCAAAAACGCCATTCGTTTTCAAGTTTGAAAAATGTCTAATATCTTTTCACATTTTTGAGGGCTCTCTGTATTAATCATAGAAAGCCATGGAAATGACATTATAAAAAGATAGAGTCGGTCTATTTTGAATAAAATACCGAATTGTCTCCAATCAAAATGAAACTCAATGTATAATACAGGTGTACAGTCGAAGATATCTTTTTCACGTTTGACCTCTCTCAAGTGATTGATAATAATAATTCAATTGATAATAAATTTGGTCAAAGTATTTAAAAATATTTTTTTTTTAAATAAAACATCAAGTTGATGTTTATAGAGATTGGTTAGACATCGGTCAGTACCTACCTACAAGTTTTTTGAGGTCCTAGAAATTTTGAAGTTTGAAGTTTTCATTCTTTCAAAAAAAAAACCTGAACTATGTGTAACAGAAAGAAGGTTATCAATTGAACCGCCACTTCCACACCATTTCAAGTCTTGAAAAAGAGACCATTTTTCCAAAGTCTAAAATTTGCTTTCAAGTATCTTGGATGATAGTGTGCCTCTGATTCGTTGTCTTTGCGGGTTACCTATATCTTCCTCATGAGTGAGGATTGAGAGATGCGGTTCCGCGATGTGCTACTTTTTCGAGAAGCGAACGATGCCACAAACAAAATTACCCTGGCTCACGGAGCTCACTTAGTTATTGATATACAGGGCAGAATTGAATTGGATGCCTGAAGATGTTATTTTCGATTTAGCTCTGTATATAAAATCTTGTTTGTGGCACCGTTCGTTTCTTGTAAAAGAAGCAACTCTCTTTCTACACTCATAGACGAGATACCCTACAAAGACAACGAATTTGAAACACCCTGTACAAACAAGTTGAGCTGAAATAATGAAAACATAGATATTTAAGACGATTACCTTGTTGTAAAACATATTACTGAATAAGCGCTGAGCTATGTCAATTTGTGCCCTTATGCACCCAAACCTCTTAGTCGATTTTCATGATCTTTCGATTCTAATTAGGATTTTGATAATTTAAAAAAAATCTATTCTATCGGTTATGACCGAGGTTAGGGCGTTCTCGAGTTTTCGAAGAAAAAATATATTCTATTATAGACTGTTTGTAAGTTTTTTGACTGATTTTTTTCTATATTCAAGTCACATTTTTTTCATAATCAGAAAATCTTTGGCACACATTATACCTCGCATTTTACCATCAGTGATTTCAAAAGCTCCCTATACAGTGTGTCTAGAATTTTGCACCATATGAAAAACCTTTTCATTATTAGTTTTACGAAAAAAAAAGTTATAACTTATAAACAGTTCTGCATGGTCTGAGACCTAAAAGGAAATCATCAGATATACATTTTTCTCAGTCGTATACGAGGTTTCTCAAAAAATATAAATTCCTCTACCTACCCTTATTTGTGATAAAATCGTGAATTGTTTTTGAGAAATAATTTGTTTAGTTAATTTGAAATCAGGATTTGATGTTTTTTTCCATTTTTTAAATTTCTTTTGACTTATTCAATCAACAATAATTGCTGAAGCCTTTATTGACATATGTTTTGATTTTTATTATTTATTATATCATAAAATCACGAATCTAGACAAAACCTTATTTCCATAGAAGATAGATGTGATGAATATTTGAACGTAGTTTTCAATTTTCATGACAATAATTTTCGATTTTGCCGCATATGAAGAAAGTACCTTTATATGCGATCCTGAGAGAGAACCATGTTTTTTGAGAAACTTCATCGTATATATACGACTGAGAATAATTATATGTGATGATTGCCTTCCAAATTTCAAATCATGCTTTAGTAATAATAACAAAGTATTTCGTATGGTGCGAACTTATCTAGACACACTGTATAAAACTGCATCAAGACATTATGTTCTTACCGATTTGTCCAGTCATTCATAAGATTTTCAACTTATTTACCTATTTGTAAGCAAGTTTCGGGTAGTGCTTTGTATGTAAGAGTAGTTAACTGACAAGTTATTCGTGATATTTTGGCTTTGATGAACCTCATTAGTGTTTTTTGTGATTGTGATTCTTTGGAACGGCTTTCTGTTTTTGTGGGCATCATGGCGGATGAGGACAACGCATAATTAGACCTAATAAGTATAGTGATGTGAATAAGTTCTCGATAATAGTATTTTCGAGAATAATCAGAATAATGGACAAATATTTTGCGGAGAATATTGTTTCGAGGGTTTTATACATGTCGTATAAAGAGATTAATGAGATTATTTCTAGAGATTCACACTATATTATCATGTAGGTAGGTACTTCGTGAAATTTCGAATTGGTTATTTGGTATGCATGGTTTGTTTCGAATTATTGTCCATCGTTGATTATGTTCACGAAAATAAAGTCTTAGGTTCGTATATTTTATCCTACATCGAGCAGTATAATTTGAGCGCACGACGAGCAGAATTCTTGAGCGTGAAATAAGCATTTCTCTGAACTGAAGAGTAAGCCGTATCCGAAGTCCGTAGACGGCACTTATCTGAAGTGCTTTTTATGAAATGCTATTTTTGTTTTGGCCGGAGGGACGCCGGTTGACTACCCAAGCGCTATTTTGCAGTTTACCAATAGCAAAACTCTGCTCAAGCCTCAGCTCAAGCTTAGTGCTTTTTCAGCAGGCTCCACGCTAATTTTGTTATCTGGGGTAATCACATAACTAGAAACGAACACAAAAACATAACCCTTTCCCCAATCTTTCCATTCAATGGTCTGGAAATCTTAACAGATATTGGTATTGGTATAGGTGGGGGGCAAACTACTGCCCGACGAGTAGGCCTTGAAGGCCCTTTTCGCCAACCCCAGGACCATTGCAGTTCTAACTAAGTTGATGATGGAGAACATCACCTAGTCATATAATATTTGAACTAGCGGGACCAAATAATTAAGGCTAATTATTTGAACTGTTTGACTGTCACTAATTAATAATACTGCAGTCTACTCAGTAACGTTAGCGAGTGAGAGTACCACCAAATGTCGAACAGAAATAATTCTTGCTTACCTCGGGACTCGAACCCGATCACCGCGAACTACCCCTCTGGTGACTTTCGTAGAATGGCGCCTTAGACCAATCAGCCTAGTCGCTTCTTCCCAGATAACTCTCTATCTGCCACAAATAAATTGCTGAAGGTGTAGCTACCCGTATTATCATAAATAGCTGCTTTGTTTGATATTCAACAGCACGATTAAGAGCACAGGTTTCACAGATAGTAGATCTTCAGCAATAGTTTTTTCTGCCAAAAAAAGTGTGGTACAACAGTCATTGATCTTATAGTTATTGTTAACTTTTACACCGAAAATCTCCTTGGCAGCTTTGACGGAAAACATGATCAAAATAAGACAAATCTTATGTTCCGTCAATATAATTAGCAAAAGCGGATATTATCACTTGTCCAAATGAATGCATGATGGAATAGATATGAACGTTTGTTTTAATTTTTGAATGTAAATCCTTGCTTCTTTATCAGATCCTTATCTTAAGCCGGAATTACATCTGGCTATGCGTTTGCGGTGCTGAGGATTCTTTCGATTCGTTTGCCAGATGTGTACGATCGATGCGAACGAGTGACAATGCTTGCACGCGAACAACCCAAAACGCACGGCAACGTTCATATGTGGACGCGTATTTTTAAATTTCATTTTTCATTGTGATTTGCCAAATATTGTAGTGTTGTTTTTAAGTTTTTTCGTCACATTGTGGAATGCCGCCAATGGATGTAACGCTGAAAACTGCAAAGATTCAAGTGTTTCGTTCAGATGTGTCATGCTACCGAAAATGTCCCACGTGCGTCAAGCAATGATGGCGGCGCGAACGAACGCAAACGCATAACAATTGCCAGATGTATTCCTGGCTTTATGAATATGCAGGTCTTGCGTATAATTATTGAGAAATAGGAATTTCTTATACTATTGTTCTACGGCCACGGGGCTTTGTTATTCCGCTTTCTACAGCTATAATAATAAGATTTGCATACTTTACATACATTTTTCATGATTTATTCAAAGATGAGTCATTTCTGCCAAGTCACACATTTTATATCTAGACCATTTTTGAGGTACATAGTTTGTGCTCTCTTTTCCGAATAGACATTCTTATCAAAAATCGCGCAGAAAGACCAACTAAAACTAACCATTTTCTCAAACCTGAAAAAGGGGCACTAGACAGTTTTTTGAAAAAAATCGCCAGAACACGTAGATTGACAAATGGATTCAAGTTTTCAAATGCACATTTAATTATTTGATTATTGATGCAGGATCAAGGTTTTGGTGAGGTTAGAGGTGTTCCGTTAATTCTTTGGAGCAGTGGCATATTTTAAAATAAATGGAACCTAATCATTGCCACTTTTCGCCCTTTAAAAGATATAATATTATATTATATTGCAGACTTGATGTAGGCACGGGAAGCTGTCTGGCAGACATATTTTTTATTAAAGGGTTGATATGGCTGTGTACACGTGCGTAGAGTTGAAATGATAGACAAGGGAATGTGTATATTCCGTGTAAAGTCTTTATTAATCAAATGCAGAGCGCTTTCGGCCTAAGCCATCTTCAGTGCCTCTTGAGTCAGGAGCACAGGAACATCACAACAATAGAAACACACAACATGAAGTGTATATGGTGACCTAACAACATTGAACGTGACAAAAAGGGGGGTACAAATAGCCCCGGTGACACATTCCCTTGTCTATCATTTCATATTTTTTATTGTTCAGGTCAGGCTGGTCAGGAGACTTCAAGCTTCATCAAAAAAAAAGTCATCCACATCCCATCGAGCTAAGCAATGACGTCAGCGAAAGCTGCGCGTGAGCATATCACGTTTGTTATAGTATCATGCCTTTATAGTGACGTCACTTAATCATATAAATTATGTGATAGTTCTTAATCACGTGTTGATCACTCTCATCATAAGTGATTTTCACCGGAAGAAACTAAGGCCACTTCAAAAGTACTATTGCTTTCAAAATTCACATTGGAGTGTCATACACGGTCATACACCTAGTAGTGGCCAGTTGTCCACTTCACCGAGTTTTCTACAAATCAAACGTTCAAGGTTATGTCAAAGAGTATTCATAAGAGCGGAAGGCACGTCAAATTCGCTGAACATATTGTAATATCTTTCGCTATAGAATACACTTGTCCAGTTTTAATTTATTTATTTAAGCCACTAAATCACAATCACAACATCACAAATATTTATGTTCACAATCAAAGGTTATTTATGTTTCGCGATCGAAACCTTAACTGAACTAACTCGCTAAAGTGACGGATGTCATTATATCCCCTCGTCAGGATTGAAAGAACATTCCAGAGATTTGTAGAAAAGCGAAGAATATTCGACGCCATCTAGCCTCGCTAGAAGCCAATCGGTTTGTCACCTTCACCATAAACTGAACAATGTTTCTCGTCACATTGCCCCCTTCTCAAGGGCAATTCGTCCCGAATTGCCCTTTTGTCGGTATCGCAACTGTCCCCAAACCGGCAGTGTGATGTTTGGTGGAAATAACAGTCCACTGTCCTTTGGTTCGTCCTCCGGGAGGGACGGCAGCAAACCAGGATGTCGATGCCACTCCCCTTGAAGATCGCCTCCAGCATGCTTCACGCCACTCGACAGTCCACTCGGTCATTGGTCATTTTCGGAATTGCCAAATCAGTCAGGTCCTGCTGCTGCAGCAAGTCCACTCCTCATACTGAGGTCTTCAGTGATACAGTGAGCCAACGAGTATTCGGCTTCGAACAAATCCAGGCAGCTCCTGAACAATGCCATTCTCGACTTTCCGGCCATTGGAGTATAGAGACATGAAAATCTCCAGTGACATGTCTTCCTCGGGTGACCTGATCTGCCTCACTTCGGCGTCCTGATCGTCGTGGATCCCAGCATACCAAGCTAAACGATTGAAGTGAACATCCCTCGGTTTTCCTCGTGGTGGCTTTCGAATCCTGTAGACGACGTCATTGATTCGCTCCTGAATCTCGAACGGGTCCTCCCAAGAACTTTGCAGTTTTGGGGAGAATCCACGTCGCCTCTGTGGATTGTGCAGCCAAACCAGAACAGTCGCGAGGCAGCCGGAGTTCACGACCCATGATGATCTTGGCAAGTGTTTCGCCTGCCGATTCGTGAGCTGCAGATCGGTTTGCCAAGAGGAATAGGTGGAGGTGTTCGTCCCAGTCTCTTTGATGGTCAGAGACAACCTTGGCCAAGTGACGGTTGATGGTCCTGTTCATTCGCTCCACCATGCCATACGATTGAGGGTGCAACGCCGTTGTCTTTGTCTTCTTGATCTTCAAGACATCGCAGACGTTCTGGAATAGCTTCGATTCAAAGTTCCTGCCCTGGTCTGAATGCAGCTCCAACGGGACACCGAAACGGCAAAACCATTTCTTAATCAAGACAGCCCACTTGCTGAAGTAATCCATGGCGACCAAGATGTATATATTTCCTTTGTCCGATTCAAGGAACGGTCCAGCCACGTCGATTGCGATCCTTCCAAAGGGGCTTCCCACGTTGTATTGACGCATACGAGCTTTTGGCCGTTTCTGGACGTTACTTGCCGCACATACGGCACATTTTCTGCACAATTCCTTTACATCGGCTTGACATTTGACCCAGTAGAACCGCTCTCGCAGTATATCCAGCGTTTTCGTCACTCTTAGATGCCCACCGGTGACGCCATCGTGGACTTTCCTCATCACTTCTGTCTGTCGGCTTCGCAAAATCACTCTCTTCCTCCGATCTTCTGTGACATCCAGATTTTTCACCACTCTCGTCAGGATGCCTTCATCAAGAACCATCGAGTCCCATTGAGCCCAGTAGGACTTCACGGTGGTCGAGAATCACGCGACCTCTTGCCAGGTTGGTCGTTGGCCCGCCTGTTTCCATCAGATGACATCTTGATCTTTCTCCTGGTCTTCTCGAAGTGACCTGGTCTGCCAGGAATCATCAACCACAGTCGTCCTGCAAGTGCTCGCTTTCTTTTCCTCGGCTCTTTGACAGTGCTTACATTTTTCTGGACAAGGTCTCCTGGACAGAACGTCAGCGTTGTTGTGGCTGGATCCAGCTCGATGTTGTTGAACTCTTGAAGCCTGAACTGTAAGAGCCATTTGAGCGCGGCGTGGTCGGTTCTCAGCAGAAACTTTCTCCCGTAGAGGTACTTGTAGAAGTTCTCTACCCGTTTGACTACTGCCAGAAGTTCCCTTCTCGTGACGCAGTAGTTCCGTTCCGGCTTCGACAAGGTTTTGCTAAAATAGCCAATCACCCTTTCATGTCCCTGCTGGATCTGGGACAGCACTGCACCAAGTCCTACATTACTGGCATCGGTATCCAGAATTAATTTCCCCTCAGGTAGTGGGTAGCCTAGGATGGGCGCAGTGGCAAGTGCTTTTTTAAGCGTGTCAAAGGCCTCCTGACAATCCTCGTTCCAGTGGAAGCGTCTTTGTGCCTCTGTAAGCCTGTGAAGAGGCCGGACGATGTTCGCAAATCTCTGGACATAACGCCGGTAGTACGTGCACAGACCCAGGAAACTTCTTAGCGCGTGGAGGTTCTTTGGTACTGGCCACTTCTTAACTGCCACCACCTTTTGCTGGTCAACGGCTACTCCCTCAGCCGACACGATATGACCCAGGTATTGTACTTCCCTCCGGAAAAGTTGGCATTTCTTTGGACTCAGCTTCAAACCGGAACTTCTGAGTCTCTGGAATACCTCCTCCAAGTTCAACAGATGGTCTTCAAATGATTTGCCAACCACAATAATGTCATCCAGGTACACCAGACATGTTGACCAGGATAGTCCTTTGATCACAGTCTCCATCAGCCGCTCGAACGTACGTTACATAACCCAAATGTCATGACAGTGAACTGCCAGATCCAACGCTGAAAGAAGTCTTCTCTCGATCTTCGGGGGCCATTTCTACCTGCCAATATCCGCTTTTCAGGTCCAGGGTTGAGAAGATCTTTGATCCGGCCAAGGTATCCAGAGTGTCGTCGATCCGTGGTAGCGGGTAGCTGTCTTTCTTCGTCACGTTGTTCAGCTGACGATAGTCCACACAGAATCGAGTTGAACCGTCCTTTTTATCTAGAACAACTGGCGATTACAACGGACTACCAGAAGGCTCGATGACACCGCCTTTCTCCCTGTCTTGGATTATCTTGTCACATACTTGTCGCACCACAGAGGAAATTGACGAGCAGAGCCCCAAAACTTTGTCCCTTGCCAAACTTACAGAGTGATAATTGACGTTCATCACTCTCACGGGTACAGCCTTTCTCACATGTACCAGGCTCTTTCCACATGCAATGCCTCGTCCCACTTCAGAATCGTGTATTTTAAGCTCAAACATCACGATGCTTCCTTCTTACATCTTCCCTTCCAGGCCAGCCCACAAAATCATCTCGCTCCTCTTAGAAATTGTAGTATCCCCAGCCAGCAAAACACGAACCGTCTTTTCCTCTCTCCCATGCAGTATCACCTCTCCGTTGTTGGTTCTCAGTGTTCCATTTTTAAAATCTAATTGGAAGCTTCGGGTGTTCATGATGTCCATTCCAATTATGATTTCTTCCTCAATATCAGCAACCAGCATTGGATGTTCGGAGCTGGTACTTCCCAGAGTCACTCAACCACTTCACCATGGGTCTAGTCAAGTCTCCTGTTGCCGTCCGTAGTCGCCAGTTTGCTGGTTTTATCATTGTCGGTGTTGTGACAATGTCGGGCCTGATGATAGTCTTCGTCGCACCTGTATCCAGCAGCATGGTGCGCTTCTCTCCATTGACCAAGCCATCCACAAACACATGTACCAGGCATGGTGCCCCTCTCTCCATTGACCAAGCCATTCACAAACACGCTGTTCAGTTTGAGTCTTAAAGAGGCAACTATGGCGGTTTTCCTTGGGGCATACTGGTTACAGGTCGACGATTGACGCATCGACCTTCTCTAGTTTTCCGACGTCGAAGAAGGTGTTCGTATCTGCTTCTTGCATCGGCTACGGATGTGGCCAAGCTCTCCACAGTTCCAGCATCGCAGCGCCCTTCGCTTGAACGCCTCTATCTCTTTGACGACCCTCCTCACAGTTGCTTCGACGGTGTCTTCTTCCAGAGGATCCTTCTCCTCCACCTTCACAGACTCCTTCGCCGCTTCGAATTCCGAGGCTTTGGCCAGTGCTTCAACCAGTCTATCGGGACGATGGGGTAACAGGGACTGCCGAATCTCCTGGTCTCGAAGTCAATCCAAGAAGGCCTGAACTGCAAGCCTTTCCATAACGTTCTCTGGTGTGGTTGGATAAGCCAGTCGTGCAAGGCTAGCAACATCCGCTTCAGACTCCTGCATTGTCTTGTTGGTCTTCTGAATGCGATTTTTCAACTGAGGGTGGTAGACGTGCTTCAAGTGAGTTTGCCCATATCGCAGTTCCAGATGCTTGACTAGTACATCGTAGTCCTCCTGCTCCTGGGGTTTGCGAGCGTCTGCAGGGTCTCTGTAGCCTTCACACGAAGTGCCAGAGTCAATGCCAGGGCTTTTTCCGGTCCAGTCCATCCATTTGCCCTTGCTGCTGGCGATGGTAATTGTTCCAGGACAGCTTGTCATCAAACTCTGGTGCTTTCATGTGGATCCTGATGGACCAGCTTCTATCTTGGCACTCGCACCGTGGTTCCCGATAGTAACTTCCGGTTGTTTCATGATCACTGCCACTTGCCTTCTCACTTCGTCGATTTCGTCTTCCAGAGCCTTTGCAGTCTCTCCGAGTTGTTTCTCCAGATTTCCGATTTCCTCTGCTACATGAGCCTTCAAACAGTTGTAATTATCCGCCAGTTGCTCCTTGATTTCTTCCATAGCTTTAGAAGATTCTTCGAATTTATGTTCCAGTTGATCTCTCAAGCTCTTGGACAATTTCTCAACTACAGCATTGGGATCAGGGATCTCAAATTGGAACGTATCTGGATCCAAGCCTTCTTCCATTAAAGCCTCACTAAGCCTTTTTGTTGTAAATCAGTTTTCTTACCGCTCGTTTCCAGGTCACGCTCCTCCAATTCCCTCGTCAACTTGGCGACCTTCAATCCCGTTAGCAGAACAAGTTTCGCAGTCATTATGATGACTTTTTATGTCTGATTCTATAGCACAATAGATAAATCCCACTTCTGACACCACTGTAATATTTTTCGCTATAGAAAACACTTGTCCAGTTTTAATTTATTTATTCAAGTCACTAAATCACAATCACAACACCACAAATATTTATGTTCACAATCAGAGGTTATTTATGTTTCGCGATCAAAATCTTAACTGAACTAACTCGCTAAAATGACGGATCACTTATATACCCTCGCCAGGATTGAAAGAACATTCCAGAGATTTGTAGAAAAGCGAAGAATATCCGACGCCATCTAGCCTCGCTGGAATGTACGAGAAGCCAATCGATTCGGCGCCTTCACCATATACTGAACAATGTTTCTCGTCACAATATACAGGGTGTTTCATTAATATTGCGAAAAAATTCAGGGTGAGTTTTCCCACTTGAAAATAATAAGAAAACCTCATATCAAGGTGTGTCCGGAAATGCTTTGTTACAGAGCTACAGGGTGTTGAAGTTTTATTTTTATTTTTGTTTTTTCTAAATAATATTTGAACCAATGTCTATATTTCCATAAAAATCGGTATTTGGGGGTTTCTTTTTATGCGGAATTCGAATTTTATCTCAGTTTGGCTCTAACTTGTAGAGGGCGCCACCTACACTCATTTGTCCTGACATGTACAGTCATAACTTTTTTGGACGTAACCGTATGACATATTTGAGTAAAAAAACATATTTATCCTTTATTTTTATGCAAAAAAGGCGTATTTGTTAAAAGTCGCTACGTGGAACCATTTTCGAGATATTCAGATTTGAAATAATGAATACATATGATAATGAAATTATGGCCGAGCATTGTGTTTCGTTGATAGTGCCAAAAATACAGGATAAGTTATCTCACTTGAAAATGAAAAGAAAATTTCATATAAAGATGTGTCCGGAAATGCTTCGTTACAGAGCTACAGGGTGTTAAAGTTATTATTTAATTTATTTTTTTTCAGTTTTTTTATTTGTTTTTGTTTAAATAATATTTGCATGAAAGTTGTTGATAACATCACACACAAGTCGACTTTTATCTTTTTCACTGAGAATATGAAGCATTAATGCGTAATATGTTATAACTTCTAGCAGGTTACCTTCGCCATAATTTCAAAATCCCATGTATTAATTATTTCAAATCCAAATATCTCGAAAATGGTTTCACGTAGCGACTTCCAACAGGTATGCCTTTTTTGCATAAAAATAAAGGAGAAATATGTTTTTTCACTCAAATATGTCATACGGTTACGTCCAAAAAAGTTATGGCTGTACATCTCAGGACAAATGAGTGTAGGTGGCGCCCTCTACAAGTAAGAGCCAAACTGAGATAAAATTCGGATTCCGCATGAAAAAAAACCCTCAAATACCAATTTTTATGGAAATATAGACATTGGCTCAAATATTATTTAGAAAAAACAAAAATAAAAACAAAACTTCAACACCCTGTAGCTCTGTAACGAAGCATTTCCGGACATACCTTTTAATGAAGTTTTCTTATTATTTTTAAGTGGGAAAACTCACCCTGAATTTTTTCGCAATATTAATGAAATACCCTGTATATTTGTCTTTGTCTCTTCCGCTGAGGCACGTGAATCGAATCGACCAATAGAGCTCGCTCACATTGGAAGCGTCAGTCGATAATCTTGGATCGATGCTAAGCATTGCGTATTTTATCTCAGTATAGGCATACAAATGGACCCAAAAAACAAAATGTAACTTATTCTCAGTAGCCTAGTTTATACCGACAACTTGGTCCGCGGACCAAGTACCAAATTCGGACTATATCCGAACCAAATATTTGGTTCGAATGGTGTAAACAGTTGCGGACTAAGCTGGTCCGCTCTTGGTTCGGTACTCGCCAGCAAGTGTACCGAACTAAATTTGGTTCGATCTGGATCAAAATCATGAGGTTATGTTGATTGTTATTATTGTGAATTGTGTTGGTTCTGAGTTTCTAAGGCAATCTGAGCGTACTCACTCATGTTTTTTTTGATAACGAATTGTGTTGATGAATAATATCGACTTGTTTTTGACATTTGACGAATTGCGGGCGTACCGATTTAGTTCACGCATTGCAAGACGGTGTAAACGGGCGAGAAGCAATCATTGGTCCTACCGTACTATCCCCACCCACTTGGTCCTATCGGACCGAACTAAACGAGTTATCGATGTAAACTAGGCTAATGTAGCATCGAGCGAAGTGTCGAAATTTTCTGTTCAAGGTCACGAAAACTGGACCCGCCGTTTTGAACGTCCTGCGATTCAATTTTGCTTGTTTGAATGGTCGCATGTTAGCCCCTAAGTTTTCATCATAGAGCGCATCATACTCATATACAGGGTGTTCCATTGAGGGTGGACACCGGCCATATCCCGGAAAATATTCATCGTAGAGGCTTGCGGCAAAAATTTGTATTACCAAAACGGCCAAAAGAAAAACCTTGAAAATATTTTCAAGTTTCTGAAATGGTCGCTAGGGGGCGTAACAAGCAACACCAAGCAGAAAAATGTGATTTTTATAGAATTTTGTCCAATGAAAATATACCGATGATATTATTTTCATATTCACTGATCATTTACCCACACTCTTTGTCTAAACCACTTTTTTTAATCTATCAAAATAAAGAGCAAGATTTGCACCAGAAAATACTTTTTTTGTTTTGAATTTTTGACCTTCGCTGTCGCCGCTAGATGACGTTAACTGAAATGGTAGCATATTTTTGAGTTTTTTCCAAAGAAATCAAATGCAATGGTTTATTCATTTTCAAAAATTTTCAAAGTAGATACATTTTTCAATCGAAAAAAAAAAAAAATTTGAATCACCTTTTTTTTTTTTTTTTAATTTTTCGATATAAAATGTTTCTCCTTTAAAATATATCAAAATGCATATACCATTACATTCGATTTTTTTTAACAAATTCCAAAAATACGCTATCATTTCAGTTAACGACATGTAGCGGCGATGGCGAAGGTCAAAAATACAAAACAAAGAAAGTATTTTGTAGTGCAGATCATGCTCTTTTATATGAGCCCAAGTGTTGTTTGACTATTTCCTACTCAAACAACGGCCCAAGCTCGTCAAAATCGCGAAACAGGAGGAGTCTCGACCGTTTGCTTTAAAAAACTATAATTGAACTCAACCCACCCCTCTTCATTTTGATAGATAGAAAAAAACGTTTCAGTAATAAGTTTTAGTAGTTAGTAATTATGCAATACTAAAATAAAAAAAAAAGGAGAATCTGATAACAATATGCGGAACAAAGACGGACATGGAGGAGCAGAGAGCAAAGTTTCATTGTAAGTGACGACCCCTTATGCTCCCACGACGTTTCCACCAAGTTTTCACAACGTGGTTGAAACGTTAACAAATAAGTTCCAGAAACTCAGTCGGAACGTGGCAGCCACGAAAAAAGTGCTCCCCATTTTCTTGAATTCCAGGTGGTAAAATAGTGGCTACCAAGTGGTTGCCATTTTGGCGGGATACAACCAAGTTCACTAGAGTCGTGGTCGGCACGTGCTCTTCACGAAAAATGCTACTTGGGAAGGTATTTGTATATTATTTCACCAGGTTGAGCATTAAGTATTACCATATGTTTGGGATAATTATTATTATCATGATAATAATTATTTTGCTCATTTGAAAATTATTTTTATTATTATCATGATCATCATATAATGTTCATTCACAAAAAGTGATTATCCTATCATACTCTATTTACCATGTCCAAATGAGCACTTTCGACTCACCCTGTATGTTCAATGTCTACTGTATAATCACGTGTCAGTCAAATCAGTATTACTTGATATACTATATATTCAACAAAATGATCCGATCACTGAAATAGATCCCGAATCAACTCCTTTTTATTAATTTTACCCATCAGATTCTTGGGAATATCATCAACAATTTTCAAAATAGTTGGAGTCCAATATTTAGGCATTTTTTCCATACACCATATTTTCAAGGTCTCCAAAGAAATTTCATAGCTTTTGTCAAGGACCAATACAGCTGCTACTCGCTCACCATACATCTCATCTTTGATACCCAATACAGCACACTCTTTGATTCTCGGATGTGATAAAAGGATAGTCTCAATATTCAAGGCACTTATTTTATATCCACCTGATTTTATTATATCTGCACTTTTTCTACCAAGCATCTTGAATCTTCCCATATTCCTTACATATTGAACAATATCGCCTGTTTTGAACCAGCCAACTCTCGTGAACTCTTTTGCAGTTTCTGAGGGTTTATTGTAGTATTCTTTGAAGACACTGTCCCCTTTTACAAAAAGTTCTCCAGTGATATCTTTCTCAGACCTTGTATGATCTTCCAGTGAAATTTTGCCTTGTGTATTAGAACATTCGATAAGAATATCGCCGGTTTCTTGGTCAGCTAAAGCAACAGATACTGATGGTAAAGGCATACCAATATAACCTGGTTGTCTATCTGAATCGTACAAGTTTGACAGACACATACCAATCTCAGTCATACCGTATCTTTCTAGTAATCTGTGGCCAGAAATTTCTAACCATCTATCGGAAAGTGTTTGAGGAAGCGGAGCTGAACCACTCACCATGAGTCTCATATGGTCAGTCAAATAGTATTTCACTTCATCTTTTTCAGAACGCAGACTTATATCAAACTCTTCAATCAATTTAGAATAAATCGTTGGCACTGCCATCAAAACAGAAACTCTCTCTTTCAACCTTTCATTTCTATTCAACAAATGTATCCAGAGTTCTTTAGGGTTGAATCTTGGCAACATCACAGTTGCAGCACCTATTGAAAGTGGAAGAAACAGTGCCGTTATAGTACCATGAATATGATGCAAAGGTAGAGTGTGGAGGATGACGTCTTTTTCTGTACATTTCCATGCTTCGGCTAGTGTTTTGGTCTGAACGAATAAGTTCTTGTGGGTCAAAACCACTCCTGAAAAATTAAAAAACTATATGTACTGTCGAGTAGTTTTAGCACATAGAGTATTCAAGTTTCCATAAAAAAAAGATGGAAAACAATACAGGGTGTCCGGAAATTACGCGTCAGGATTTTGGTGGGCGATTCTACATGAAAAATTAATGCAACAAACTTCTATACAATTTTTTCAAAAACTCAAAATTAAGGAAGATACAGGGTGTTAAAAAATATTTTTTTTTTCTTATTTTTTTTAATAACTTTTTTTCTAGTGTAATGATTTTCGCCAAATTTTGCATGCATGTCACTAGTGTTTCTTTGTATTCACCCTATTGATTTGACGCTAGTCGTCAATGACAAAAGGCTGAAGCTGTCCTTCACCTTAGGAAAATTACTTAGAACTTTTTTGTTTTAATCTTTTTATAAATTTGGATGTCAAATTAGTAAAGAGCATCAAAATATTTTTTAAAAAGGTGCTCGTGTTGCATCATCGTAGAATTAACGGTTTCCGAGAAAAACGACTTTAAACATTAACCGTACCTTAAATAATTAAAAATTCGTACTTTGAAAAAATTAACACAGCAAGCCGTGAAGAGCTGAGACAACGGATTATTGACAATTGTGAAATAATTAAACAGAAGGAAGGCATATTCTCTAGGATTCGTTGGAACTTCCAAAGAAGAATTAATTTATGTATTGAAATGGAAGGGCAACATTTCGAAAACTTTTTATGAAAGTATTACTTCCAAATTAAATAAGGTGTGTTGTGGTAAATAGTTATTTTATTTAACAAATTACCCTTTAACAATGTATGTTTTCAAGGCTTGCTTTGTTAATTTTGAAAATCAAAATTTCTAATCAAACGTACGTAAATGTTTAAAGTCGTTTTTCTCGGAAACCGTTAATTCTACGATGATGCAACACGAGCACCTTTTTAAAAAATATTTTGATGCTCTTCACTAATTTGACATCCAAATTTATAAAAAGATTAAAACAAAAAAGTTCTAAGTAATTTTCCTAAGGTGGAGGACAGCTTCAGCCTTTTGTCATTGACGACTAGCGTCAAATTAATAGGGTGAATACAAAGAAACACTAGTGACATGCATGCAAAATTTGGCGAAAATCATTACACTAGAAAAAAAGTTATTAAAAAAAATAAGAAAAAAAAAATATTTTTTATCTATCCTTAATTTTGAGTTTTTGAAAAAATTGTATAGAAGTTTGTTGCATTAATTTTTCATGTAGAATCGCCCACCAAAATCCTGACGCGTAATTTCCGGACACCCTGTATTATTGAAAACCGTTCAACGATCATTCGCATATGTTGCGCCACATGAAAAAAAAACAAAAATGTCTAAAATTTATAAACCCTACCGAGTTTATAAATTCATACTGCAATATCAGATTTATCATGAAATTCCAAGATCTTTCTCATCTTCAGCTAGATGTATTGATGAATAATAGATTGATCCAATGAATCCTGGTCAAATTAGGATAACATTCAATTGTCTACCACATGAAAACTGATTTTCTGAAAAAAGTCTTAGTTGAATCACGGTAAGATATATTCTCGTAAGACTTTCAAGACTGGACATCACAAATAGACAAACATTGTGATTCGTATAAAATATTAATTATATATAATTTTATTGAAATTGATGCAAATATTTGATCAAATCAACTGCGTCACGTTTTACCTTTTGGTGGACCTGTTGTTCCACTAGTATACAGTATCATTGCGTCATTGTTCTGATAGAATTCCAGTGGTAAGGTATTTGCCAAAATTTCCTCATCGATAAAATTTTTGGTCTTGGCAGTTTCAAGTAAACCTTCATCCAATGTATAGAGGTTGACTCGAGATTTTTGTGAAAGCTGATCCATCTTTTCTTGAAAGACTGTTGATGTCACTAAAAGTGAGCTGTTAGTGTCATTGACGTAGTACTCCAAGAGGTTTTCGGGATGAAGGGGACTGAGTGGTACAGCTGAAATAGGTTTTATTTTTAAAAATTTCTACCAGAAGATTATCAATATGAATAGGTACTTTATCATTTTATATTATGCGAGAACGCATAAGATTGAACGCAATAAAATGATAGTGACAATTTGTTAAATATGATGCACAAAAAAAAGTCTTGTGCATTTTTTTTTCCAGTTCAGTTACTCGTCCAGAAAAATCAATAATTAGAAACTTTATCAAAAAATTCAGAATAAAAAATTTCTGCCTATTATTAACAAGAGTTCTCAGAATAGAATATGGATTTATGTAGTGATTAGAATAGAATGTGTATTCTGCTGTTATTTATGTGACCTACCTAATACTTCATTCAAGAGAATCAAAATAACGGGTATATTCATTCTCACATTTAATCTAATAGAAAATCTAAGCAAACTTTTGACGCTATGTTGTTCAACAGATAATATTTACTCATCTTAGCTGGATTAAAACAAACATGAAAAATGAAAGGAGATCAATCGTTTGTTTCTCAAAAGTAATGTCCGAAAGTACACATGTACAGGGTGTTCACAGATAAATGGACCCCCCATTACCTTTTCAATTTGATGTTTGGGAAAAAAATGTTTCAAATGAAAGTTTAATGATTCAAAATAAATTTTGTGAAAACAAGGTTTTCACATATATAGGGTGTTTCAGAACTTCTGGGCGTGGTCCAACTTTCTTATTTCAAATTAGAACCCTATTTTTTTGTTTGATTTTTGCATTCTCCGGAAAATTCTAAATATTTTTCATAAAGCATACCTTATACCCAAATTCAACCAATAAGAAGATATTAACTTCAGAAGTTTGCTATTTTTTCGAGCATGTTTTAAAATGTATGGTATTATTTCCAAACCTTGGAAACGAGGTGGTTGTTAATAGATGTCAACTTGTCAAGAAAGATTTGAACATGTTAAATTGCGAAGAGGAAAAAGTTGAGTCTCTTTATACATACAGGGTGATCCAGTTTTATCCTACAATATTTCAAATTAAGATTCTACTCCGGATTCTACTAAGTAATTAAAATGAACAATTTTTATTCTATGAAAACCTTTAAAATATTAAGTTTCTTTTAAGAAGCTTTTTTAAAAATGAATATAACTCCTTTTGTTTGACTGGATTTTGTCATTGATCGAGGGGCTATTTCGTCGTCTTTCAGGATAAACGTCCATAGAATAAAGATTGTTCATTTCAATTAGTAGAATCTAAAATTCAAATATTGTCGGATAAAATTAGGTCACCATGTACGTTGTTCAAATCTTTTTTGAAAAGTTGAATTTAGGTATAGGGTATGCTATATGAAAAATGTTTGGAATTTTCCGGAGAATACAAAAATCAAACAAAAAAATAGGGTTGTGACTTGGAATAAAAAAGTTGGACCACGCCCAGATGTTCTCAAACACCCTGTATATGGCAAGACCTTGTTTTCACAAAATTCATTTTGAACCGTTCAAATTTCATCCGAAACATTTTTTTCCCAAACATCAAATTAAAAAGTTAATGAGGGGGTCCATTTATCTGTGAACACCCTGTACATTCTTGCAGCCTCCCTGTAGCAGTATCTAACAGTTGCCCTCAACTACGCGCAGCATTTCTATTTATTGTATTCAGGTTCTTTACAGTCCAATTCTTTCTTTCAATATGTGGATGGTCCTTGAGAGTTTTCTCAAATTTTCTCAAGTATTATTGAAGGTAGGCCCTGATTTCATCATAAAATTCCAAAGTTCAAAGTGCGTATTTGAAATCCTCGCATCTATTTTATATTGTTTGGAAATGAATAGAAAATGAAGCTATGGATCAAAGTTTTATTTCAACGGCCTTATACCTACCTAAACACCACAATTACCTGATATTATACCAATAGAATTCTCCATATCCCGACATATTTGAAAATTCTGTTTTTTTTTTCGTTCTACATTATGATGTCTGGAAATTAGGCAAACGACGCCGACGTTTCGCAACGGTGGATAAACGGCAACTCTTTTCTGATATAACCGACATGGGCGGCTCGTCAATAAGAGCGCCCGTGCGCGTGCACAACCAGCGAAAACAACAAGAAGAAATTAAAAGGGGATTTTAGAAAGTAAATCTTTAAAACAATTTTATTTCGAATAACGGTGCATTTCAACTATTCTCATATAGCCCAGAGTCCCACAGAAGTGAAAAAATATCGTTATCCATCAACATTCAACACAAACCTCGGGCGCCTCTAGCATCTTCTACTCCGTTGCATAGTCACAGTTCCCTGTCTTTCCCAGCCCATGTGTGTATTCATTCGGCGCTCCAGTGAAATGCAGTTTCTCTATGGAAGTATACATACACACTCAGGGACGTGAAGCGTGTTTACTTTTTCAGCTGTGTGTCAGACCTAGTACAATAATTGTGCTGATTGTACTGTTATCTTAGTTCAAAAGCGTGGTTCAAAACAAACAGATCTAGTACATTTGTCATTTTCCAGTAGAATGGGAAACTTGCCTTAAATTTGTTCATTGCTGAATTTGAAATTCCCTTAAAAATAAGGAAACCCGTATTTTTTCTTTTTGTTGTTAGTCGAAAATTGACGAAGATATAACGCTTTGAAGAGTGCCAAAATTGCAATGTTATGACGTCATAACACCGTTACACCATGCTTCGTATATCTATGTATACAAAACTTTGAACTTGAATAACTATTGGAAAAATCATAGTTTTACGAAATAAAAGAATACGTATCGATTTTTTGCGATTTTCTTCAGTTTGCAGTAAAAAAAGGTCGATTTAATTTTTCATGCAAGCTCCCCATTGTCTCCTGTCTAGTCAGTTGTCACTATTGTCATCGTCAGCCTGATGCGGTCTGCAGTCTGCGTGTATTCATTCAAGATAAACAGTGTAGGGATTACAAGTAGCATGGACGTGGTTGAGAATGTTTCAAAAACAATAAAACGTGGGAAGAATTAATAACATCATCCCAGCAAACACCTTTGGTCGGCAAGGTACATATTTAATGATGGCATCGTTGGCATCATGATGGCAAATTATTGATGTGCATTATTTGCAAAATAATAACAACTGCAAACATGCATTGTTTGTCAAATAAAGAAAAGGTACTGGCACATTACCCATAAAAAGGCAAATTTCCAATTTTCAATATGCCTGGTGAAGCCAAGTTACATTTTCTTTATACAATAGCCAATGCCTTTTAATAGCCTTGCATACAGCAATGTTCAATCACATGTTAACTGGTGATCTTCATGTAAAGCTTTATTATCAATCATTGAGTAAATAGGAAACGATACGTTATATTTAATCCATGAATTGTACTTTTAGACTGAAACGATGCCAATATTTTCAGTTTACAATTGACATTTGACAAATGCGCAGACGCAAATCCCGGATTCCGGTATTTGTATTTGGCAGAGCAATTCTTAAGTGGGATTTATAAACTCGCCGTACGCCGTTACCGCTAACGCTAACGTTTGACGTTCGAGATAGACATATGGACGCGCCTGCATACATATATATCATGCCGTCTGCCGTTGACGCACCGCTAGAGATCGTTCATCTCCATCTTTTGCCGTCCGCCGTTCGTAGATGAAGTCATAGGAAAATGGCTCAATAGGTTTTTGTTCCCATAATTCATGTTTTTATATCATAAAATTGAGATTTGTACCAAAATATACTTGAGTCAGTCACCAAATCTTTATAGGAATATGCACTCATAGTGTGTACAATGCATTATGGAGTCCCTAAATATGTGTAGACAAACCCTTAGGTTTGACATTTGATAGATGTTAAAATACTGTCATGTCACGAGTTAGAATGTTAGAAATTGTCAAGCAGTAATTATTGTTAACCGATATTTCATCACCAAGTTTGTGTGCCCCTTTTTTCATGCTTTCACGCCATTAAAAGTGCTTCTAAAATCATCAGTGTGTTTCACTAGGAATCTCAAATTACTACATTTGTTCGTTTCAGTTCAAAAACATGTTTATTTGTGGATTTGTGCAGTGAGTGTGGAACAAAAATAAGTTCGTATTGAATTGAAACAAATTCATTCACAGTACAGGTGGTTATTCGTGCATTTGATTACGTTCCAAGACTTATTGGGGAAAGAACACAAGAAGCTACAATATGCACATGAGCACATGCTACAAAAAAAGGGTTATGTCCGAACTCATTGGACACGAATGGCTCAGTTTATCAACATTTAAAGGTGTAATCAAAACTGGACAATAGGCAAGACGGAATAAAAAGCCACCCTTTCATATGCTTTTAGTGGTATGGTTCGACTTATTTGTGGTAAGAATGTTACGTTTTATATCTTACAATTTCTTAGAAATGCATCAGTTGATTTTGTACCTATCATTTTCTGATACTTGATGAAAGTACTGTACTTATATCAACAATGGTGAATGAAGCATAGGAAGGCGTTTATCAGCTCAACATACATTGCTAAAATGTGCGATTCAAGCACTCAAACATGAAATCTCCATTTTTTTATTGCAGATTGCAGACTCACTCAAGGCTAATCCACTTCCAGTCAACAATTTCACGTTATCTTTAAGGGCCTCGCATAGGAGGACGCACAAACAGAAAAAGACAATAAACTGCATTTAGTTTTAGATATTGTCCCGGTTATTGTTATCCTAACCACATTTTTTTTTTTATATCAGAACCAGAACTGAAATATGCCAATAAATATAATGCACTGAATTGGTGGTGTTTTTTTATCACTCCTTGACGTTTGATGGTGAAGTAGTGATTTGCCATCAATTATCCATCATGGCAAAATGCCTTGCGGCCAAATGACGGCCGGCGTGCCAAATTGATACTCCTCAGGTGATAACTGCCTGTACATTGCCAATGAGAATTGCAGGCATCGCCGTTACTATAGAGTTACATTGCCGGGATGGCATGTTTGCTGGGATGGTATTTCAAAAAGTTTCACGACGTGGTGATACCACGTGTATTTATAATGATATTGTCATGTGAATACGAACGGATCAAAGGAAGATGGAGTAAATCACCTCACTCAAATGAACGACGCCATGAAAGTCAGCACATTTTCGTGTATAAATAGAAGCCCGATACGCTATTCAGGGGGTTGGAAGAAACGTGTTTTACTCCGATCTTCTTTCCCACGAGCAGTGCCAGTCGCAAGACAAGAAGTCCTCTCGTTTTCACAATAAACTTCTGTCCCCGCAGCGAGTGTACTGTTGTTGTACCATGAGTGTTGGGACCCGGACTGGCAAAGGTCCAATATGCTCATCCCACTGTGTGTGCTGTAGGCTGAATTTGGGTAAACAATAGATGCTGTTATGTGCTGCCCTAGTTTTACTCCCGTCTGACGGCTACGTCCCTGGAGCACGATAGGTGAGGGTCCAGACGAAGGCCCAATCTTACGCCTATCGTGACAATATCTCTATTTTTACCGAGGTGGACTTTTTTCAACGGTAGCCTTATTGAAATGTTTTTTCACAAAATATTATTTAACTTCCTATTGTTCTTGCGAAAGGAATAACTACATCGGTTTTTTAATTTGGTTTATTCCGATTTTATTTGGATCTCAATTTGATTGAGTCCCGAACCTCAAGTAAATACCTAACCATTATTGGTGTGGTTTCCTTTTGGTAGCGCACATCCTTACCTACACTTCAAGAGCCGCCACTAACCGACCTCGTAGATAGCACTCACCGTTTCGGGAATCGGTACCAATAGTGATATACGCTATTCAGGATAGCTTGGAGTAAAAAATTGAAGTTACCTTAACAATTAAATGGAATTTTCTTTCTGAAAGAGAACGAGCACTTTTGCCCACTTCATATTATTTCCTTTTCCTTTATGAAGTACCAATAATATCGTATTGTCGATGCGAAAGGACCTCGACTTAGACCTACAGATTACAGAATGTTTTTGTGGGATCCTTTTTCTGCCTGGCTTCTTATCATATTTTTCTCAAACTTGTTTATTTGTTTTAAAAAAGTAACATCAGTACGTGAAGGGTTACTTTTGTTTCACATATATTTTGGCCAATAGCTATCTTCGTTAATATTAACCCTAGCGAGTAGTTCAAACCAGCGAAGTTGTAGTACTTTTTCTGAATAATCAGAATCTGTTAACTGTGTTTTCTCAGTTGAGCATCAGAAGTAAAAAAAATTCAGGCTTCTTAATTTTGTTTAAATGGGACACACTGTATTTTATCCCATAGTTCGATAGAGATTTTTTTCCTGATTTCAAATATACAGGGTGTCTCTGAAAGGTTTGTACAAAATCCTACCACATGTTTCTGAGGTCAAAATAAGCCGATTTAACGCAGCTCACCTCAGACCGAAATGTCACCATTTTCGAGATTCGTGGTGATCAAGTTTAAAATTACCAATTGAATTTTGTCATTATTTTGGACAGTTCTTGACATATCGCTTTGAAAATTGATATGCAAAGGTTTTGTCATGTGTGAAAATCGATAATGTAGTTCGTTTCACTGTGGCCGCTAGAGGGCGCCCTACACTTTACATTTTGTGGTTTAAAATGTTCATAACTATTTTCTCAGTTATTTTTTTCAATATTTCATGAAATAAAAAGATTCTCCAGACGATTTCAAGTAAATAAGGTACTTTTGTCAAAGTTCGCTCCAGTAAGCCGTTTTCGGAATATTTCCATTTAAAGAGTTCCATGCCACATCGGAAAATTCCTAATATTTTCCTTCTGTACACGAGCGTCTTAAAAAGTGATTTACAAAATCATCACATATTCCTGAAGTCAAAATAAGTTGATTTAAAGCAACTCACCTTTCTTTAAAATTGCTCCGTTTTCGACTTACAGCTTTACCACCCTGTATCTCGAAAACGGAGCAGTTTTGGACAAAGGCAAGTTGCTTTAAATCGGCTTATTTTGACCCCAGGAATATGCGTTGATTTTGTAAAAATAATTTTCTAAAAAGTTCGTGTAAAGAAGGAATTTTTTGGTTTGGCATGGAACTCTTTAAATGGAAATATCTCGAAAACGGCTTACTTGAGCGAACTTTGACAGAAATACCTTATTTACAAGAGATCATCTCGACAATCTTTTCATTTGACAAAAGATTGAAAAAAATAACTGAGAAAATAGTTATGGACATTTTAAACCACAACCACCCCAAGGTTAATTATGTAGTAACCTTGATCACCCCGTATCTCGGAAATGGTGACATCTCGGTCTAAAGTGAGTTGCCTTTAATCGGCTTATTTTGACCTCAGCAACATGAGGTAGGATTTTGTACAGACCTTTTAGAGACACCCATAAGGGTTGGGGGTGTCAAACAAAAAGTGTTGATTAGTAGAGACCAGAATGAAGACCAGCCAACTATTCCATGTATAGAAAAAGGTTAATATCTTTATAACCGTTAAAGATAACAGCCCCAAACATTATATATATTTGAGATCTCTCCATCGAACTAGGGTATAAAATACAGGGTGTCTCATTTAAAAAATAGATAAGAAACCTTTATATTTTTGACTTCTGAACCTGAATTGTCTTTTCCGATAAAAAATTCTGATAATTCAGAAAAAACAACAACTTTGCTAATTTGAACCGCTCCTTAAGGTTGATATCAACGGAAATAACTATTGGCCAAAATATACGTGAACACCCTGTACCACCAAATAATGTTTTCTTTTCAAAGTACCTACTTACCTTAAGTTTCTAAATTGAATGATATATTTATGTATATTTTATTTGACGTCTCTGTACGTTTTTGGTATTAATTCATAAAGGTTATTGTTCTTACCTATTTGTCCAGACATCCATATAGCCCATAAAGTAATCACGTAACTAGAATCATTGGGACACAAAAACATAACCCTTTCTCCAACCTTTCCATTCAATTGTCGGGAAATTTTCCCGGATAACTCTTTAGCTTCCACAAATAAATTGCTGAAGGTGTAGCAGCCTGTAATGTCGTATATGGCTGTTTTGTTTTGAAAATCTACAGCACAATGGAACACTGGTTTCACTGGTAGATCTTCAGGAGCAGTTTTCTTCAGGCGAAAAAACGTTCTCGTACAAGAGCCGGTGATCACAGAATTGTTGATTTTTAAACCAAAACCGAAATTATTCGCAGCTTTGACGCAAAACATGATTAAAATAACACTATAGGTTCCTAGCTAATTACTCGTCAATCTAGGTATGAGCAGAGAGTGGCGCGTTATCAGTTCGCATGATGAATGATAAAATAGATATGAACGTTTACACTGCTTGTTTTCATTTTTGAATGTATTATTCTTGCGAATTAGCATGTAGAAATAGTGAATAGGTACATAAATTGATACTATTGCTGGTTAACAGTCAATCCACAATCACAAACCAACTATACTATACCTATTACAAAAGTCACACGATATAGTCATAAATTTTTGTTTTTTTTAGAACAGCTTCACAGGACCCCGTAGGCAGAAACAACATTTCGTTCCAAAATAAGATGCTTATTCGCTTTTCATACCTCTCTTCTCTGACCTCTGACTGACCATGCAGAAAGTGCCCTCCAAATAAAAACCACAAATTCTAGGGTGGATATTATTCATGTCGATTCGACATAAATCTTCTTTTAGTTCCTAATGAAAAATGCTTTCTTGGGAGCTCGTCGAAAATGGCGGCTCAGTGCAGGTTTTTCTAAGGCGAAGGTACATAAGAGAGAAATTTTGCACACTTATTAGCCATACAATACTGATTTAATTGCAACCATATGCGTCCCAAGGCGGAGGTTGATGGTGGAGGACATCGGGCATTTCTAATCAAAACTTTAGTGCATGGACAGGTATACGCAACGTGCGCAAGATAAGGAGGGTCAATACATGATGGTGGCCGGAAGACGAAACGTCGGATCTAAAATTCAAACGCCATATTAAAGAGGGGAAAAAGTGTCATTCATTTTCAAAAATGTTTTGTGATAAACTAAGCAAAAAAAAATATCAATTTTTCCAAAATTCGTTTTTTTTTCTGTTTTTTCCCGGATATTTCCGGAACTACTAGGAACGTTTTAGATTTTGAAGCGGCATATTTTCGAGCACCAAAAGCCGCTATACATTATTCTCATTTAACCGACTTTCTATCTTTCATGGTTACGGAGATCCCTGTACTGGCCCTCCTTATCTTGGGCACGTAGTTTAGTGTGTTATCATATTTAGAAAATTTGAGGTTTCTTGTCTTAACATTATCGGGCAATTCGTTTTGGAGAAAAAATATTTTTTAGCAGAACATATGAAGAAATAACTGATGATCACAGTGATGCGGCCGCAATTTCGGTTTTGAATGTCTCGAACAATAATTAGATAATTGACGCAATGTGTTCAGATTCAATTGGTGGCTCATAGTTTTAGATAATGGAAAAACTGCGGCATTTATTCCATTAACGGACAATGTATGAAGCGTTAAAACATCAAGAAACTTATCACGAAAAGTTCTTTGAATATCTGAGAATGTTAGTAACCACATTTGTTGAGACATAAGAAAAGATTTCATCAAACCTGAGACAAACATAGACATACCCACCCACTTTCAATCGTCAATTCAACTAGATAAAACATCAATGGAAGTACGGTAACGGTATACGTATTCAAGATGAGTGATGAAATCGGACAGATTCGAACTTACATGTTGGACGTTGCGCAACGGGCAAATGATATAGGTAAGTGGATAGGCTTACACACATTCGGTTTCGCCGCTCAGACTGGTCATCCGCTCTGGGTGTATAGAATTTTTAAAGTCAATTGAAACTGCGAAAAAAACGGTACAATAGACCAATCCACTCTGTTGGTCGGCTCACTCATATTATTCGGCGGCATTATCAGCGTTCATGCTTCGTTTGGTATCTTGTACCGCGCCGGCGATAGGTTTTTTAGCAGATTCAATAGACTTCAAAAATACGGTTCATCTGGGCATAATATGGTTCAATCAATCAATCAATCAAAAATGCACCCTTATTGTCAAGAAAATGAGACATGCCTATTGACAAAGAATACTAAAACCAACATGAAGATATAAACACAATATATTTTGTAAGTATATACAGGGTGTCTCACGGTCTATGGTACGTTAGACGTTTACGGAAAACTAGACACAGGATCGACCTGAAAATTGGGCTGAGCCCATAATCGAGTATGATATATATTTTAAAAACATTTTCAGTTTTGCAGTGTTGCCGCTTCTTTCCAAAAGTCGTAACAACTTTCTCAATTTAACTGGACCACCCTGTATATTATTATTTTTTTGGATTCCTTGACTGATTCTAATCACTTTTGCTTGATATACTCCTATACCTATCGGCAGCGGTTTTCGAGATATAGATTAATTTATAATATTTTTGTCGTAAAACACATCAGTGGATTGAGTTCAATAATTTCGTACTTGAAAACGGTGGAGGGTTGAAATTGCTATGTCGACTAGAGGAAGGTAGGTTTATATGGTTCCAATGGAGAAACCGATCTGAAAATATACAGGGGTGCTTCAAATTTATTAATCTTTTTCCTTCACACAAAAATGATAAAAAATCAAGTTTTTCAAATGGAACCCCCTGTATATTACTTGAAAAATGAAAAGGCCAATAAATTTTCTTCCGAATGGTATCCCATGTTCCTATACCTGAACCTTCAGTATCTACAAGAAAAATGCATTTTACTAAAAAATAAATTATATTGGTATAAATGATATGAAACATAATGTAGTTTCTAGGACAACCCATAGTTGCCAGGTCACACAGCAATAACAATTTATTTTTAGTAGCAAGCTGCAACTACATTATGTTTCATATCAATAATATCAATATAATTTATTTTTTAGACAAATGCATTTTTCTTGTAGAACCTGAAGGTTTGGGTATAGGAACATGGGATACCATTTGAAAGGAAATTTATTGATATTTTCATTTTTCAAGTAATATACAGGGGGTTCCATTTGAAAAAATTGCTTTTTTATCATTTTTGTGTATAGGAAAAAGATTAATAAATTTGAAGCACCCTGTATATTTACAGATCGGTTTCTCCATTGGAACCATATAAACCTACCTTCCTCTAGTCGGCATAGCGATTTCAACTCTCCACCGTTTTCAAGTACGAAATTATTGAACTGAATCCACTGATCTGTTTTACGACAAAAATATTATAAATTAATTTATATTATCTCGAAAACCGCTGCCGATAGGTATAGAAGTATATCAAGCAAAAGTGATTAGAATCAGTCAAGGAATCCAAAAAAATAATAATATACAGGGTGGTCCATCTAAAATAAGAAAGTTGCCACGACTTTTGGGTAGAAGCGGCAACACTGCAGAACTGAAAATATTTTCAAAATATAGATCATAGTCGATTATGTGCTGAGCCAAATTTTCAGATCGATCCTATGTCTAGTTTTCCGTAAACGTCTAAGGTACCATAGACCGTGAGACAACCTGTATGTTATACTAATTGTATAAAATAAAAAAATAAAGATAAAAAACACACACATCTAGCACGAAGGTTATAGCTCAAACAGTTTAATCCTCGGTTTAAACAGTTTAGAAAAGCAATGTATCTTCATATAATTGGAATATGGGTGACTTGGAGGATAGAATAAAATAAGGAACAGAGCGAGAATTCAAATTGAAGTATTGGCCACTCCAATGTATCTTCAAAAAACTCATCCATGCTGGCAAGGGCTTGTAGATCATCCCTTCTTTATAAATGAAATGAAGGATCTTTGAGTGACATCCGTAGTTGGTCGAGGCAGGGGCAGGTTCAGAGCCTGGCGAGTCTTTCGGGGACGGAAGTGGTCTCTTTCTAGATGTTTAAATACAAGAACAGTAGATAGTCAAGGGGGATTCCACTTCACTTTCTGTACCTAACCTCACTTTCATTCGAGCGCGACCGGCTTTTTGGTGTGGGGGTCTATTGTAGCGTTGATCCCTGTGGATTGATGTGTGAGCGGTGTTGCCGGCTGCGTGCGGTGTTGCCGCTTATGGTGTTTTGGTGTGGAGATGAGGGATTTTGAGATTTTAGGTTTTATGGTTGACGTTTGAAGTGTCATTGACGTTTGTGGCGGGTGGGTTGTAGCGTTGATGATGACAATTGACAGGATTGATGTGAGGACGATGTTGTCGGTTGCGTCGTGCGGTGTTGCCGCTTATGGTGTTTTGTGGGAAGATAAGGGATTTTGGAATTGCAGATTTTATGGTGAACGTTTGAAGTGACATTCAAGTTTGCGATGTTTTGATGCGCCACCTAGCGATGATTATTTGTAATAAGGAGCTTTGAAAAATAGAGGTTTCTTCATAGTTTCTTGAGTTATTTAAAATAGGTTGAGCATTATAAGATGGCGTGTGATGTTTAGGTGAGCGGATTTTTAAAAGAAATGCCTATGGGAAGGTTCATTGACCTGATGAAGCTTTATATGATTCTAGAAAAAGCATAATTTATAATATTGTCATGAATGTAGAGATTTTATCATTATATTAAAAAAAAAAAAAGAACAAAAACAATTTGAGATGTTATCAAATTGAAAAACGTATGGTGTTTTGTGGGAGATCAGGGATTTTGGGATAGGTCAGGTTTTTGGTGGGCATTTGATGTAACGTTGACGTTGAGATGTTTTGTAGGCTTGATCTTGATAATTGGCCGGATCGATGTGTGGACGGTGTTGTTGACTGCGTGCGGTGATGTCACGTATGGTGTTTTGTTGTGAGATATGGGGTTCTAGGAATTGAATTTTTTTTTTTTTTTTTTTTTTTTTTTTTGATGTGGCGTTGGTGTTTGTGATGTTTTATTGTTCCAATGCAAATTTCGTGATTGTATTTGAATGTTATAGGTTCGGTTATAGGGTATGATGGATGATGGACAATTGTGTGTTGTCTCATATGAAAGATCATATAAGTAGTAGTACTCCGATTTGTAAGGTATTTAATAAGAGAGAGAGATGTGTAGATTTTTTCATTAGTTATAGCATTTTTATGATGGGTTTAATTATTTAACCAGGGACTATGAGTCATTAGAAATTCTCCTTTATCACCTGTTGATAGTTTCAGAAAAGAAAATATAATGTTAATTATTATGTATATATTATGATATTATATTCAACACAAAAATAGAACAAATTGAAGGGTTCTATAGAGATTCAACGCAAGAACAACAAAAAGCTGTATTTGGGATGCTTGATTACCTGAGTGTGGCGTTTGGGAGAGGATTTTAAAGTGGTCTCATGCCAGATGGTCAAAAAGGTATGGATTAGGGTTTATTGTGACACTTAGCGGCGAATATTTGTAATAAGGGATTTGGAAAATGTAGGGTTCTTCATATTTTGAGTTAATTAGTTTTTGAAAATGTAGATGGTGATGATACTGTTGATTGAATTCTTTAATCATTCGCAATTAGAGTTAATAGGTGGAGTGCGATGTTTGGAATTGGTGAGCTGATGCTAGATTTTTGAAAGAAATACCTTATAAGAAGGCCAGTGACTTGAAGCTATGGTTCATTAGAAAATACCGACATTTAGATCTGAATCATTCCAAGAAATACTTCAACTTATATTGCTATTGATAAGGAAAAGACTAAAACAGTTTTAATGTTATAGCAACACCAAGTAAAATGCACAAAACAGTCAAATTAAAAACCACAATTTGATATTCATGAAATATATTTTTTTTTTTTTTTAATTATTCTAATCATTGTTTATTGATACATAATTTCGCCACCAAAAGGTCTAGAACAGTTCAATGATATCCTAATAATAGAACGAAATAGATTTTGAGGTGTTATAAAATTGCCCAACTGACGAGTAGATTTTATCATTTCATAATAAATAAGAAGAACGGACATACCATATCTGAGAAATTATCCGGTAAAATACACACAGCACAATCAAATTAAAAGTCTTTATTTCATAGGTATTCATGAAATAAATTTACACTAAGATCATTTCATTTCATCATTGTAATAAGTATATCAAAATAATTTACTCGTTAAAACATTATTAAATATTAATATGATTTTATCAAATTAGTAATATGAGAACTATTGAACTATAAGACATATTTTCAAGATTTGGTGGATATATATAGAGTTGATCAATAAATCAGTAGCGTTAAAATTAATAAATAATTTATATCTAATTCACAATACTAATCATCGATGATTGGATCGAGAGATTTGAAACATATTTTCTTACCTAACTTTGAATGCAATCTGTAATTACAGCTTTCTTCAGTCTCTACGCAAAATAAAAGTTGCATGAAACAACTTTCACACCAAAATTTCTTATTTCTATATACACGTGTCTTAAGTTGGCGAACAGTTACAACGATATGATAATGCTTATCAACTATCTTAAATCTATTATTCATAAATTTTATAAACCAGAAAGTACAACTTCTACAAATATTCATATTAAAATCTTCAAGTACATAATACTCCACCCAAAGACAATATCTCCTACATTCAAAACTATGATCATTCCAATTATGGATGAGTATCGCGTTTCTTTTACAGATACATCCAATTATCCTTGAATCATCTATAATATTCTCTAGCGAAATTGAATGACATACTTCATCTTTTGAAGCTATTTTATTAAGATAATCCCACCTATAATTGGAATAATTCTGTAAAATATAATGATTTAAAGTCTCAGGTAAAAATGGTATAGGACTAGATAAAAAAATCTGAAATGTCATTCACATTTTCGCAAACCACCCTTCTACATAGCTCTCTTAATGTTGACATCATCTACAATGAAGAAGAAAACAATTAAAATGAATTACACGATAATCGAATAACAACATATTATCACCATTTAAACTGATTTCAAATTGTGAATAATTTTTGGAAAATCATTACTTGATTCCGATTATTATTTTGAAACAAACAAATCCCACCCTAACGAGCTCATTTTTCAAAATCAGTCACCTTTTTATAATTTTGAGGTGATGCAAATTGTTTTGAATTGACTGTTACAAGTTTTCCGAGTAAATTACCAAGTGTTACTAAATTAATAATTGCTCTGACACATACGTACATCCCCCAACAGAAATGATTTCATTGTTTCAAAAATGTGTATATATTTGATTGAAACAAAATAATAAATGAATAGACGGATGACTCACCTTATTTAAAAGAAAAATTATTTTTTCCTCAGTTGTGGACACTGTTGATAGCCAGCTTGTATACGTTACAGTTATTGAAAACACCTCCAATTTTTCAAATATCTTTTTCCTTAAAAAACATAAAAAATTAATGAGATATACAAATCATAAATTTCTGTTACATACAAGGTGAGGTTTCTTGTTGAAGAGATGCAATCAACTTACACATCAAACTATGAATGATAAACAGATTTTCACCCCAAGCGATTAGTTAGACTAAAGTTTTTGGATCAGAAAAAATTCACACAATAATTTAGAGTGGATATCCATGTACTACATTTCTTCAAGAGGTACGATCAAGTGACATACCAAACTATGGAAGATAGACATATTTTATCTAGATGTGAATAATCTGTATGGAAAAGCAATGACTTTATATTTAACTCTATTTATTTATCAATTATTGATGGTGATACTAGCGATCGCGGTGAAATAGAGCTGTGTGTGTGTCTCCACCTCATGGTGGCAAAAAGGTAGTAGGAGGAATATGGTATTTCTCAAATACTAAAATAATTGGATAATATTTGACGTATTAGTGTAAAATAGTTTTACTGCGTACATTTTTGATCTGTCTGTCATAATCCGTCCATTATTTTCATCTTTCATCAAACCCAACACCTTTTATTAAATATTGATATGATTTTATCAAATAAGTAATATGAGAACTGTTAAACTATAAGACATATTTTCAAGATTTGGTGGATACAGATAGAGTTGATCAAAAATCAGTGGTGTTAAACTTAATAAATAACATATCTTATTTACAACTAATCATCGATGATTGGATCGGGAGATTCGAAACCTATATTCTTACCTAACTTTGAATGCAATCTATAATTACAGCTTTCTTTAGTCTCTACGCAAAATAAAAGTTGCATGAAACAACTTTCGCTCCAAAATTTCTTATCTCTTTATACACGTATCTTGAGTTGGCGAACAATCACAACGATATGATAATGCTTATCAACTATCTTAAATCTATTATTCAGAAATGTTATAAACCCGAAACTACAATTTCTACAAATATTCATATTAAAATCTTCAAGTACATAATGCTCCACACAAAGACAATATCCCCTACATTCAAAACTATGATCATTCCAATTATGGATGAGTAGAGCGTTCTTTTACAGATAGATCCAATTATCCTTGGATCATCTATAATATTTTCTAGCGAAATTGAATGACATACTTCATCTTTTGAAGCTATTTTATCAAGATAATTCAACTGTATCAGTGTTAAGAATGGTACAGTTTGCAAAACGATTTTTCATGTAACCATAGTGAAAATTGTAAATAGTGGTCTTAGCCAAATCCAAAAATAAAATAGCCTCCATACATCTGCGTACTCCAGAAAAAATTAATGTTGACTTGTAGTGACTCGTTTTTGGTAACCCATCGGGTTGAGCTCGATTATACACGTTCTGACCAGATTAAGCAGATGTTCTAGCACATTCGTTGAGAAAATAAGTGGGAAAAGAGAGGTGAGGAGATTTATTAATTTACCACTGACGGCGCGTTAAAGAAGAATTTCAGTTCGCATTCATTAGCGTCAGCAGCAACAACAGGTAAGCGCCCCCCATAATCAAACTAGAGAATGTATTTGATTTTATTTTTTCTTTCTAGAAATGGATCTGGCAGAAATCAACGCAACCACCTCTTATGTGGATAAGACATCCATAAAATTAATTGAATTAACTCGTGATGTAAAGTATCCAATTGTGGGATTAAATATTGTTCTTTCTAAATATGGGGAAGTGCCGCGAGTAGAGTTGGAGGATCATATCGTTTTTCTACCAAAGCGTACTTCTGTATCTATCAAAAGAAATATACATCAATTTCAACCTCATAAATATGCGATAATTTTAAGATCGATTACGCAGATTTGCGATATGAAGTACACCCCAAGTTTTGAGATAGTTGCTATGTAAAAAAAAAAAGTTAGTATTATTTTCAACTAGGATCAATCGCATTTTAAATGAATTTATTTTTTACAGAACCAGTCCATCATGAAGATGATTGCAATGGATTTTCAAGGATTCAGTCTGTCTCACGAATTCATCATCAAAGAGTTGGCAGCCACGAACGGGATCCAAACTAGCCATTACATATTCAAACCAAATGGATCATATCGATCGTTACGTTTATGGGACAA
The DNA here is from genome assembly GCA_958502075.1 of Orchestes rusci. NCBI lineage: Eukaryota > Metazoa > Arthropoda > Insecta > Coleoptera > Curculionidae > Orchestes > Orchestes rusci. The sequence continues at coordinate 18,608,748 of OY293304.1, read as the reverse complement.
ACAAAGAACATCCAGAGCAACCATGAAACAACATGGAATCCCGTTTTCATTTGGATATATCAACTATGAAGACCTCCTTCCAATCATCATATCACATATATGTTTTGTGGATAAAGTCTACGTTCGAGGTCAACAACAAAAGAATTTTCTGGAAAACATTCTGCAGAACTCTACAACAGCGCATACCCCCAAAATCATCAACGTCGAGGACATTGATGACCATTGGCAACATCCACCTGTATTTAAAAAAGACGTTCCAACCTGTTTTGGTCATCTATCGAATAATTTTTATATGTGTAGCCTACGCAATTGTATCATTCTTCATGAATGGATTGAAACTCGTTGTTTAATAGAGAGTTGAAAATACTATTTGTGTTTTAGTTGAACATTGATCATGATGATGTTAACATCAAATTATATTCTTCTTACTGCGATTTTCAATAATACTTTCTATGTACATCAACCCCACGATGTTGTAGGGATGCACATTTGTTTCAATAGAACCAATGACACTTGGCTAAATATGAAATCGCAAGTAGATTACAATGATGATATGTTTATTGTTGCATTACCCCAAAATGCAAAGGAATACAAAGTAAAGGTGATTTTTCAAAACCAAACATATGGCTATAGTATATGGAAAAATGTAACTACCCCCACCTCCAATTGTTCACCAACATCATCACCCACCACCTCTGCTAACCCCACCACCACCACGGATCAATATAAAAATGATTGGAGTTGTTGTTCAACTTCAATTATTGAGTCGCTGTACTACATTATAAGCGCAATCTCACTTCTCATCCTGAAAGCAGTCTGGGAGATTTATCATCACCACCATCATCATGTTGACTCCAGAAGATATTGAAAAAATACGTAGAACCATCCATCAGCTCAACATACCAGCTTCATCCCTGTATCAGGAGTATTTTGTCAAAACTCTACATACCACTTTGGGCATTTCTGAAGAAGTTTTGAAGATAGTTCTCAAACCATGTTGGGGGCACTACACCGCTCCAACTGATGAAGACGATTCCGGATATGATGAAAATGATGGACCATATGCTTCGTTTGGAATAAATTGTAATTTGTGCATGAACAATTATTTGAATAAAAATAAATCGTAGAATTGTTGTTGTTGTTATTGTTTCATTTCGTTTAGTTATAGCATCAGGACTATGTAAAATCTCTTCTTGGGTTTCATGTATTTTTTTTGAGGTGTTTCTGGGTCTATACCTATATTTCAATAAAACAATGTTTTTTATTTAGATTCCTTTATTTGACTTAAATCAGACAAAATCCTACTTTTGTCATTATACATGATTTGTGCTAAACAATAACTTTCTATGCTAGGGTTATCCTTATAAAAACTCGAAAGTACATCTTCAATGGGAACATGTGTTATACAATCTTTAATTATTTCATGTAAATTATTCAAAATCATATTATAATACTTGAGAAAATCCAATTGCTTCAGTTCTCGAATTCTCATGTTTACAAAATGTCTATTAACAATACAAAGGTCAAGTGTGTGTTGTTCTCAGTTAATTACAATATTTGATCATTTTTTGAAATTGAGATTATTTTCATTCCATTGTCCATGGGTACACTGTTGACCATCAAGTCATCATATGAAAATGACGGGTGCATGTGTTCAAGATGCCACCCATCTAGTAGCCAATTGAGATAGTCCGTTATGATTTTCCACATATCTTCAAAAATCAGCATTTTATCACCAAGTTCAAGTGGTTAGTCGCTATGTTCATGGACGATGCATTAATATGAAGAACTACAATACCAAAAATGATACTCCCAAATAATTTCAAATAAAAATAAGTATAATTACATTATTTTATATAATCCACACTTATCAAGTTTATACTTATATCGACATACCTACGATGCGAATAAGTTCAACCGGACATAATTTGAACATGTTTTGGAGGTGAAATAATTGTAATGCAATGTAATGTAATTTCATTATTCGCTGTGTTGTAGGGTTGATCATGACAATTGACAGGATTGAGGTGAGGACGATGTAGTTAGTTATGATGTTTTGTGAGGAGATAAGGGATTTTGGAAAGGTAGGAAAGGAGATGTTTTGATGTGCCACCTAGCGATGATTATTCGCAATAAGGATTACCCCATTATTTTGAATCAGATATACAATATGATATATATAAAAATATAAAAATATTTTGAATCTTCTGTGTGATTGGTGCAATTTGGTGTTCCGAGGTGATGAGATGAACACCCAACAACCTGAAATACTTCGATCAACAACAACGTGTTGATGATGATGATGATATTGTTGATGATGGTGATGATGATGGTGTTGATGATGGTGATGGTGTTGATGATGGTGATGGTGTTGATGATGGTGATGGTGTTGATGATGTTGATGATGATGGTGATGGTGTTGATGATGATGATGTTGATGATGATGGTGATGGTGTTGATGATGATGATGGTGATGATGATGGTGATGGTGATTGTTATCGATGTTTTTGTAGATCATTTATTGTTTTTGGGGCTGATCATTTATTGTTTTTGGGGCTGTTT